>JAJPUD010003866.1:96615-112650 GCA_023553655.1 Myrmecobius fasciatus
TTCATTAAGGAGATTGGTCTATAATTTTCTTTCTCTGTTTTTGTTTTACCTGGTTTAGGTATCAGTACCATGTCTGTATCATAAAAAGAGTTTGGTAGGAGTCCTTCATTTCCTATTTTTTCGAATAGTTTATATAATATTGGAGTTAACTGTTCTTTAAATGTTTGGTAGAATTCACATGTAAATCCATCTGGTCCTGGGGATTTTTTCTTAGGGAGTTGATTAATGACTTGTTCTATTTCTTTTTCTGAAATGGGACGATTTAAGTAATTTATTTCCTCTTCTGTTAATCTGGGCAATCTATATTTTTGTAGATCATTTTGGGTAGTTTGAGTTGACTAGAAGAACTGTCTAGTTGCTCCTGCTTTTCTTTGCTGTGTTTTAGGTTTCTGTCACTTCTGTATATCTAACTGATTGCATCTGTTGCACGTTGTGATAGAATTCTTCTTAATTAAACCTTCTAAATGCACCAATATATTTTTGTGATTGACATTCTTGACATTGCTTAAATGGACTGCAGCAAAGGAGTTAGAACTATATTTAATTTTTAAAAACTACTGTATGCAGTCTTATTAACTTCCCTTAATTCTTAAGTCCAGATGATATTAATCTCTTACTCTTAGACCTTCTTACTCTTAGACCATGCCATTTAAAGATAAGGTAAATCTGCTTGGAACCATTATGCTATAATTTGTAATCCTTTTAAATTAGAGGAAAGTAAGCAACTAGCAGTAGCTATTAAAACATATATAGTAATTATAATTAGTAATTAATACAAGTAGTAGTTATATTCTAGGTACAGTTCAATAACTAAAAATCCTATAAGAATTTCTGAGTTCACATTTCCACTAACCTAAAGCTGTTTTTACATTCAAAAATATTATCCCCAGTCCTTAGCATTTCTTTTCATTTATCGAAAATAAAGCTTATAGTTTACTAATAGGTCAGAAAATCTATACAAATAAACATAATATATGACAAATGAATAAGAATGGTGTCATGTGAAGTCTGATGAGAGAAAAATTAATATCAAATGGAGAATTTTTAAAAAAAGTTTCTGAAGACAGTGACTTTGTTTGCCTAAAACATGGTGGGAGTACCATAGAGATATGAAGAAAAGCAATTCAAGCACTGTAAAGTGTATGCTAAAAAGAGATGTTGAAGACTCAAGAGTGTATATGAAAGAAAGTGAATAGTCTAGTTTGGCTGGAAATAGAATGAGATGAGAAAAATTGATTTGATTCAGCTTTTTGAGGGCCTTACTAGTAAATCAGAGAATTAAAATTTTATTCAGAAGCCACAAGTCTCACATTGAAGACTCATGAGTCAAGGAGAAATATAAACAGATTATGTGCATAGAGTTAAACCCAGTAGGAATATGAAGTATATATTGAGGGAAAAGAGTAGAGCACTAGAGTAATAATAATAAGAGAGAATGGGTATAAGAGATAATGCAAATGAAAAGTTCATAAATTTTCCTTTCCTACTGTATCTAATGATATCAATAAGGTTTTAGATATGGAAGATGGGAGTAATGATGTTGTACTCCAGTTGTAAGGAATAGATTTGAAAGGAATGATGAACCAGGTCTTAGACATATTGATTCTGTGCCAGTGGACAAGAGTTGGCAGAAGGCACACAACTGAGCTATTTGGATATACTGTAAATTAATTAATCTGATCCAAACTGGGCTACCGCTGTGGTAAACCAATGCTTTTAGTCTTCCCTAGTTGATTCTTCAGCCCACTCACTACAGTAGCTTCTAAACCCCTTCTCTCCTTCAAGTTTTCCTTTTCTCTCACCTTCTTAGCTAAAAACTTTGCCTTATACTTTACTGAGGAAATCTAGGCCATTTGCCAAGGGACTCCACTTTTGATCTCATAATCCCTTGGCATATCCCACCATCTCTTCCTGTAGTCTGTCTTAATAGGAGGTCTTTTTGGCAAAGTCAATGGCTTTATGTGTACCACTAGATGCTTAAAGCTCCTCACAGCCTTACCTCATTTTACCTTTCCATTCCCTCTCTACAGTTCAGCCAAGCAGGTCTTGTTTCTTATTACTATTACACATTTTATAATCTCTATGCCTTTGCACTATGTATTCTCCTGCCTTGGTTAAACCTCCATATGTTGCCTCTTGAAACTTGCGATTTCCTTCAGATTTATCTCAAGAGCTATCTTCTGCATGAGAACTCTCCTGGCCTTCCCAGCCACTAGGTTACTTTCCTCTTCCCTCAAGATCTTTGTATTTCATTTAGCTTTTGTTTTGATCTGTTTCACACCTAGTAGGTTCTTAAATGCTTACTTGTTTTGATACTCAAGTGTAGTTATTTTTTTTCTAGTTGGAGGTGTGACTGTAGTGACTGTAGTAAAAAGAGATTTTGCATGGAAGTGATAGTTGAAATCATGAGAACTAGTTAAATTGACAAGGGAGAGTGTATAGTGGGTTGAAGAATAGATTTTCTCCCATTTTAAAGAGTCTGGATGAGTACATGGAGCTAGGAAGGAAGCTGATGAAAGGGTTAATTATAGAAAGGTAGAAGAGTATTAGAGACCTGTCTGGGAAGTAGGGAGACTGTCCAGAAGTCAAATTACTAAGAGTGAAATTACTTTTTGGCGGGTATGGTATTTTGATCCCTTTCCTTCCCATCTCCTTTTTTTTCTCCTTAGAGATTCCTTGTTAGCTAGTTTGTTGGATGGAGTAAGGGCCTCTGGTAATCGAGATGTTTGTGTAAAAATGACACCCACACATAAAGGTCAGCGATGGGGATTGCTCAGCATGCCTGTGGATGAGGAAGTAGAAAGCCTTCACCTTCGCTTCTTAGCTACACCTCCAAGTAAGTGCTGTTCAAATCTTATTGTACTTTGTGTATGCATGTATAAATGTTATATATGGAATGCATTTTTTTTTCTCTAAATGGGAACCTGATTAATGTTTTTTTCCTTCCCTTTCCTCTATCTTTTTGCAGATGGCAATTTTGCTGATGCTGTATTCAGGTTCAATGCTAATATTTCCTACAGTGGCGTTCTGCATGCAGTAACACAGGATGTAAGAGTAAATACCATTAATTCTCGAGATAGCTATGGGTATCAGAGTAAAACACTCAAACACGTATTTTCTCTGCTAGGGGCTCTTCTCGGAAAACAAAGAGAAGCTGATCAACAATGCCATCACAGCATTACTGTCACAGGAGGGTGACGTGGTTTCATCCAATGCTGAGCTTGAGAGCCAGTTCCAAGCTGTGAGGAGGCTTGTGGCTTCCAAGGCTGGCTTCCAGGCCTTTACCCAGCTGCCCAAGTGAGTAGTCTCTTTTGCATCTATTTATTACATGGAATTAGAATAATATGTAATTTTTAGGATCTCTTTAAAATCTGATGAAAAGTTCCAAAAAGCTAGTTTCTTTACTTTTTTGTTAATGAGGAAACCAAGGTAGGTTGAAGTGATGAAGTAGAGCAGCTTCCTTCTCTTGTGACAAAAGTTTCTAGTTTTTAAAAGTTGTTTGTTTGTTTTTTAATTTTATTTTTTATTTGCAAAACATATGTATGGGTAATTCTTCAACATTAACCCTTACAAAGCTTTCTGTTACAAAATTTTCCTCCCTACTCCCCACCCCTCCCCTAGATGGCAGGATATCCACTACATGTTAATTATGTTAAAATACTTGACTAAAAGTTATTTTAAAATGAAAAATGTTTCTGACTCAAGATGTCCTATGTTTAACATATTAGCAACATATGGTAAATCACCTTTGATAATAGAAATTTGAAGTTAATAGCCTTGCGATAATATTGCAAAATTCTAGAGATGACTTTTAATCATTTTGGGAATGAAAAGCATAAGAGTACTAGGTAGTGGTAATTTGGGACACCTGTGGCTTTTATTTCAAAAGGTTTCGGGAGCGGCTTGGAGTAAAGGTAGTGAAAGCTCTCAAGAGGAACCATGATGGTGTGACACATGCGTCTATTGATATGCTTTGTGCCCTCATGTGTGTAAGTTTGTTTTATTCTTTTTGAACTGTTCTTAAGAAAAGTTGCTGATCTGGGTTAGTTGAAGGAACAGTTGGTGTAAATGTGAGCTGATAGTAGTTTTCATTGTTAGAATAAACTGTGACTTAAAAACATTGGCCCTTCATGTGTTGTATAATTATTCCATGAAGTCTGAACGATCATAAAAGATGATTACCTTCTGCTTTTTTTTTCCCCTTTTCTTGGGAGTTTTCATTTTTAGAACATTTTCTTCACAAGTTTTAACAAGAACATTTTTATGAATAAATTGGGTGATATGGCAAATGAATCTGCTTCTCAATGATTTTTTTAAATCATTTTAGCCTATGCACGATGACTATGACTTGAGGCAAGAGCAATTGAACAAAGCATCTCTTCTTTCTTCAAAGAAGTTTCTGGAAAACTTATTAGAAAAATTTAATTCCCATGTGGTAAGTAATGATTCAGCTTTTATAAATAGAATTTTGCTTTTGAAAGGTTGCATAAAAGTGAGTTGTAGGTTTCTCCCAACATCTTTTTATGATGTGCAAAGCACTTGACATTTATTTTCTTTTGCTCTCACAACTTTGCAAGATTTATGCTATTGTGCCCCCCCCCCCCCCCAATTTGCAGAAGAGGAAACTGAGAGATTAAATGATTTGCCCAGGCTCTCACAACAAGTAAATTCCTATGTCAGGACTCAAACCCAAGTTCCCTTTGTTCTTAAGTGCAGTGTCTACATTTGGCTGATGTGGTTGTCTGCAAAGCTCTGTGGATGTGTTTGAGTTTAGTTCAGCAAGTGTTTGAAGTGCCTACTCTCTGTAGGCTTATGCTAGGAATTGAGAAGGCAAGAATAACAGTAACAGATAGCCAGTAAACAAGAGTCCCTTCCATTTTGCTGGGTAGAGAGATGAGCAAAGGGCAGCCAGTAGAGGTCTAATACATACACAGAGGGGAATATAAGACAAGATAATGGAAGCTAATTCTACAGTGAGAGAAGGGAGATTGTGTATAACATTGCAGTTTCATCTAAAGAGAGTTTTGAAAAGTTTTCAGTTTATTTTAAAATTCTAGAAACAGCTCTTTTTCTTCCTTCTGGTGGCTATCAAAATAAAATTCCTAAGATTTGGTAGTTGAATTAATTCATGATTTAGCTTTTCAGTAGTAACAATTTTAAATTCTATTGCAGGAAAAAAATGTACTAATAGCCATAATTGTTATGATATTGATTCATTTAATTTTAGTTTCTTGAGTAGTTCTAATCATTCAGGTTCAAAGAGCTTAGTTTTCTTGAAGTTGATATTAGTTTTTCTGCAGCATCTGTAGATTTTTTGGATTTTATTTTACATATTGCAAAATGATTCTTTGTAATGACCATGAAATCAGAAAATCAAATAGTCTGCCAGTTAAGTTAAATGTCAGGAATTTTTTCCCTTAAACAACAAAGAGTGCTTCTTTGAGAAATTCACAAAGCATTGAATTACTTTGTTTTTCAGGATCATGGGACTGGTGCCCTAGTTATTAGTTCACTTTTGGACTTCCTTACCTTTGCCCTCTGTGCTCCATATAGTGAGACGACTGAAGGGCAGCAATTTGATATGCTTTTGGAAATGGTTGCATCCAATGGAAGAACCCTCTTTAAACTTTTTCAGGTGAGCTATTGGCTTTTTTTCCCATTCATGATAATCTTTAGAAAAGCCTTTTGAGGGAATAACAGTATGATTTGATAATTTGCAGTGCTGCAAGGGAACATTGTAACATCTTTCACAGTTTCTATGTTGTAAAACTATTCCTTTGGTTTGGAGATGTAAATAAAATTAGTAGGCATTTCCTCTAATGATGTGAGGTCACTGCTAATTCACTTTTGATGGTTGTTTTGCTACTTGACACTTCATTTCCACCTTGAATAGTATTAAAAATTAATTTCTACTCTTATACTTTATTGATGCAGTGTTTTCATCAGGAAAATAATATTTTGATCATTTTTCATGTGATTTCCAATATTGCATTTTTGGTTATCCATTTGTTGTCCCTTATGTTTGTTCCTACTCTTGAGGCAATGTAAAACCTTGGTGATTTTTATGCTACTTTTCCTGTACAAATCATTGTTGATGATTGTGCTATAGAGTCCTTTATACTTCTCCATGGCCCTTTCAGTCAGTCACCGAGTATGCCAAAATTTCTTGCTTTTTACTTTCTTTCTAGTAGTCCTTTTACAAAATTTTTGCAATGAAATACATCCTATGAATGGTGACTGTACATCAAGGCAGGCATTTCTTCTTGGAAGTTTTCTTGCTTGGCTTTGTATATTACTACTCTACATGAATGCCACAATGCTATATGTACTCTATAGTCCTTTTGACCTTTTAATGTGGTCTCTTGATTATGATTTAGTTCTGATATAATTTTGTATAAGATAGTCTGTCAAAGTATAATATGTCAACAATAGATTGTTTTATTTAAATTATTAATTAAATTAATAATTATATATCATCATAGCTTTGTAAGCAATTCTTGAGTATAATTGAAGAAAAGCTTTTGATAAGTGATTAACTCCTTTTTCTCCACTTTTAAAGCACCCTTCCATGGCAATTATAAAAGGAGCTGGTTTGGTTATGAAGGCAATAATAGAGGTGAGAATAAAATTTGAATTTCCAACTTTAAACAAAATAACTCAAATAGTTTTCTTATTTGGAGTAGTATGCAGATAGAAACTGGTAGAAAAACATTGTAAGAAAAGCTTTTTAGCTCTCTGGTCTGTATTTTCTTTTGGTAGTTGCAGCAAAGCAAAAGGGAAATTTAGCGTCATTGAAATGAAGGGTAGAACAAATTAATTTAACTTTTTTTGCTTTTTCAGCATAATTTTGTTTTTATTAAAATGGACACAAAAGGAAAGCTCTGATGATACTTACATCTTTTTTTGCTTTTCTTGAGTAACCCATTAATATATAAGTACTTTAAGAGGTCTTTCTTTATAGACAATATTCCTTCTTTCTCCATGCTTCCCTAAACAAAAGCATTATGGTTCTATGTTAAAAAATTACTCTTAAAGTTTG
Source organism: Myrmecobius fasciatus (assembly GCA_023553655.1). Classification (NCBI taxonomy): domain Eukaryota; kingdom Metazoa; phylum Chordata; class Mammalia; order Dasyuromorphia; family Myrmecobiidae; genus Myrmecobius; species Myrmecobius fasciatus. The sequence continues at coordinate 103,655 of JAJPUD010003866.1, forward strand.
TATTTGTGAAAACTAGGAAGAGGAAAGTTTTAGATTATGAGAAAATGTCCTTTGTTGATTATTTCCTTTTCAGGAATGGTTATTTCAAGTTTCCCAATAAGTGAGGCTCAGTTTGTTCAGCAGATAAATACTTAAAAGACACTGCTAAGCCCTATCAAGGATAAAAAATAGAAAGTAGCTAGGTGACATATCAGATAATGTGAGATTTTGAGTCAGGGAGTCTTGAGTTCAAATCCTGTCTCTGGCACTGAATATCTCTGTAACATTGGACACAAGTCTCTTAGCCTCTCTTTCCTCATCTGTAAAATTAGAATAATAATAGCACCTGATAACAATAGTTTTTCAGAATGAAATTAGTTGACATACGTAAAGAACTTTGCAAAATCTTAAAATAGTACATAAATGCTATCTATTATTGGAAGAACATAGTTCCTTTCCTTCATTGTGCTTACCATCTAATAGGGGAAACATTTAAAATCTACCTGGATTCTATAGCATACTCAAATTTTGGAAAGAATCTATACAAAGCAGTCAGGTATGATCGAGACCTGAGCTGGAGTTAAGTTCTCTTATTTATGATCTGTGTTCCTTGGCGTAAGTGACAGAATCTGAGTAAGAAGGATCCTTAGTGGTCTTCAAGACAACACATCTGATTTCTAATGTTCCTTTTATGGCTCCTTCATAGCTGGTCCATCAACCTCTATATGAAGGGCCTAGGGAATGGAGTCTTTGTGATTTTTCAGGGCATGTAATTGCCTAGTTTTTATTAGTACTAGTTGTTAAGAATTGTTAGGGGTGTGTAGGATGTTCGGGGAGGACTAGCACCTCTGGTGTGAGAGCTTACTGAGCCTTTTTCAGGGCTGCTCATCCACCTTTGGTGTCTAGTTGGTGCTTCTTATTTATGGCTCCAAGAAACTGTAGTGTGTTGTAAACTTTCCAAGAGAAGGATATCCAGCAGGCTGTCAACCTTTTGGTGAGTTAGTGGAGTATTTATCTCAAGCATGTGAAAACTTTTCTTCAGAGGAATGGGTGGATGAGAACCGTGAAGGTGGCTGAAGCAGGTGCTACGGATTTTGGTCATAGAACAAAGACACCATTGTCATCCATTGTGTCCCACTTTATCACCAGTCATATGGGTTTTTGTCTTGCAACTGAACTTGGGAGAGAGTGAGGCTAATGACTTTGGGCAACTCTGCCTCAATTAAATCCAAGTCAAAACATACCTCATGATTTCATTGGTTCTTTTTTAAAAAAAAAAAAACTCATTTGATTTTAATTCACTGAAGATCGCTAAAAAGAGTTTGTTTTCATCTCTTTATATTGGGATTCAGTTCTTTGCTGACTATTATTTTTCCATATTTTCCAAGTTCATTCTCTTTGGTGTAAAAGCAGAATGAGAATGACAAAGTTCTGTCTCTAGTTATAGTCCTGATCTGGTTGGCAAATTTTAGATTTAGTATAATATCAGTTTATGCTCATTTTACATTCATGTGTTCGTGTTCATATATAAATTCAACTGGTTCCACCCACACATTCAGCCAGGACTCACGTAAGACTCAGCCTCTATTCACTTTGCAAAATACATGCCTCTGATTTTCCCTAAAGAGAACTAAAAAAAATAGTTCGTAATCCAAACCTGGTGATATTCTGAGCTCTCTTGCAAATGCCAATAACATTAACATTAATTGATGGCTCTTTGTGAAAGCAGTAATATAACTTTAGTTTGTCCATAAACTGATATTTGTACTGCTCTCTGAAAGACATTTAAACTGCCTATCTGCTTTCTAGAATTATGGCTTTAAAAAAAAAAAAAAAACAGATGAAATGTGACCTAGTCTTTACACAAAGTGAATTCTTATTGTGTGCACTAAATCAAAAATAGGGGGAAGAGGTGATCATTTTCTATGGCAAGACTAATCCCTTTATTTGTCCCCTCTATCCAGTCTCCTTCAGGAATCTGCCCCTTAGATCTCTCTTCCTCCCTACTTGTCAATTCTTGCTTTATCCACTGACTCATTCTAATGTCCACAAGCATGCTTATATGGTCTGAGTCTTAAAACTTGAATTTGATTTTGCCATGTCCTGGATCTCTCTTCCTGTATCTTTCTCTTCTTCACTTTTGAAACATTGCTCATTCTCTCTACTTCTTCACATTCTACTTCCTTCTTCAATTCTTGCAATCTGGGTTTGGCCCCTGCCACTTGAATGAAATGTGTCTGAGTGATCTCTTTACTAATAATCTGATGCTCCCCACACACACACACCCATTTTTAGGTCCTTTACCTCCCTTCAATGTTTGATACAGTTGAACATTTCCTTCTTTCAGATGATTTTCCCTGGATTTTGATGGTGGTAGTGATAGTGTTATGGTGTTTACACTGTTACCTCCTGATTCTCCCTTATCTGTCTCAGCAGTTGTCTGTCTCTTTTGCTTGTATCATCATTCATGCCTAGTCTTTGCATGGATATACTTAACAACTTTCTCCAAATTCACTTCTTTCTGTTCTCTCCTTCCCTCTCTCTCTTCTCTCTCTCCTCTCTCTCTCTCCCTCTCCTTTCTCTTCTCTATCTTCTCTCTCTCCCTCTCTTCCCCTCTTTCTCTCCCTCCCTCCCTCTTTCCCTTCTTCCTTCCCTCCCTCCTCTTGGGAATCTCACCAAATCTGTCCTCACTATACAGATGAGATCCTAGTCTATGCATTCAGAATTCATCTCTGCCTGTAACTCCATCATAAATCACTAGTTGTCTATTGGGTGTCTCCACCTAGAGGACATAATTATCCCAAACTCATAATGTCGAAAAGAGGATTCATTTCTCCTCCAAAACAAAGAATACTTGAAACAAAAAGTATTTTTACTTTTCCTGTGCCCTTCAAGGGTCCCCCTATCCTTGTAATCACCGAATAATCCTCACCTTTTCTTTGTCCCCACATCCAGTCACATTGCCAAGCTTATTGACTCATTCCCAACTCTCCTTTCTGTATCCTCATCCTCTCCATTCACTTGAGTCTCACTGAGTCCAGGGCCTCATAACCTTTCACCTTGACTGTTGCGTCAGTCTCCTCATTTCTTTTCCTTCTAGCCTTCTGTGCCTCTCAGCCAGAGCTGCCAAGGTTATGCTACTAAAGCATGTGAGTGACTATCACTCCCCTGCCCGGGAAGCTGTGCTACCTCTCTCCTTTCTAAGATGCTCTTAGAAGTAAAGCTCTTCCTAGCTTGGTACTGAGTCTCTCTCTCTGGATGTGTACCCCCATTCCCAGTTTGTTCTGTAGCCCAACCCTGCTGGCCTGTTTGCTATTTAGTGCATGGGATATGCCTTTTTTTCTTTTTCTTTGCTTTTTCTTTTCTTTCTTTTTTTTTTTTTTTTTTTTTTTATTACTCCCTGCCTTTGCACAGTCCATGTGCCAGGAACACTCTTGCCTCATCCCACTTTTTTGATTCCCTAGTTTTTTCAAACTTCAACCCTTGTGTTATTTTTGACACAAGGCTTTTTCTGACTACCCTAGTTTCCTTCTTTTTCCAAATTATTTTGTTTTTATTTTGTATTTCTTTTGTGTGCCCCCTAGTAGATGGCTTTGTGCCTTATACATAATAAACATTTAATATTTGCTTAACTTATTGAATATTTGCTTAACTACAAAGCATTGTAGTTACGGTGAAAATAAACAGCATTCCAAATGTGTAGGGTAAAAATTTGTCAAGGAACCAAAATGGAGTTTCACATTGTTCTGCTTCAAACCTTCCTTCTGAAACTGTGTAGAAAATACGTTATTCACTGCTAGTAAATGTTTGCATTGAACTCTAGTGATGTGAAGACTGATAGGAAGTGAGGTGACAATAGCCTGGGAAGGAGGAATAGGTAAAATATGTGAAAATAAGCTTCAAAAGTAAAATATTCCAAAGAAAAATAGAAAAAAGAATTCCCTAATCTATGCCGTTGCTTGCTTTTCTGTTTGGATAATTAGAAGATGCTTCTTTTGTTCATGCATTGCTGTGTGATATATCATAGTACTTAATTTACTTAAGGTTGTAAAGAAAAAACAAAACAAAGCCTAATAACTAGGATAACTTAATAGAGACTCTTGTCTGATTATCTTTCCCTATTTCTGAAGGAAGGTGATAAAGAAATTGCTACCAAAATGCAAGAACTTGCACTTAGTGAAGGTGCCTTACCTCGACACTTACATACTGCAATGTTTACAATAAGCTCTGATCAAAGGATGCTTACAAATAGGTAAGTTTCATTTAATTTGCTGTGACAACAGTAGGAAAGCAGCCTTCAAGAAGGCTTCCAGTATCCAGACAAGCAGTCTAGACTTAGGCAGTTTTCATTTCCTTGCTGGTCCATGTAATTTGGTGATCCTTTGTAACCTGTTTTTAATAAAGGTATCCTGTTTAAGCAAATGACATATTAGAACCATTTGGATACTTGAAGTCCAATGCATTGAATCTCCATTTCCTCTAAACTTGACAAATCCTAGTTTTTAAAACTTTGCTCTTCTTTAAACTTTCTCTTATTCGGCACCTAACACTCTGCTTGGCACACAAGTGTAGCTTCTTAATCATTATTTATGCCTTTTCAGTAGACCATTTTTAGTTTCTTTATCCCTTTTAATGCATATTTTCAAACCAGACAGTTTCACAGGACATAATGAAAGTACTTAAAATCTTTATAGGCTTTTAGCATATTACTGTGAGTAAAAGTATAAATCAATAATTCAGTGTAGTATGTAGTGCTCGATCATTTTTCCTTCGATCCTTCCCTACCCTATTACTACAACTTCCTCTCTTTGGAGTGGAATTACACAATTCCACTAATTAGTGTTCTGAAATAATTTGTCCACCCTCAAATATCAACAACAAAGTTAACTTCCATTTTGCATGATAGAAAATGCTGAGAGAGTTGCTGTAGAAAAGGCAGATACTCTTCATAAGAAGATACTCTTAAGTAAATCTAGTAAAAGTTTGTATTACACGTTTGTTGACTTTTAAGTAGTAGACTGAAATTAATTATTTGCATGTACTAGGATCAATGCCAATATTGGAAAATTGTCCAGCTGTAGACATTAGTGAAAATTTAGAAATAGCCTGAAATTTAATTTTTGCTATAATGTAACAGCTTTTAAATCCCAGCTTGCAGATAAATTGTCTTAATGACATGCATTATCTACAACTAAGTATTTGTAATAGAATTACATTCATTTCTGAGTCTGTTGCTTATGCTTTGTTTGTCCAGAAATGAATACATCATCTCCCTCATACAGAAAAAGCTTTAAGCTATTTAATCATTAATCTTAACTTTATCAGTTAATCACTTTAGTTTATTGAAGATCATAGTGATATTTTAATTACTATCTTAAAAGGAGGGGCAACTTTAGAACAATTAACTTTTTGGGGGCTGTATTAACAGCAGACTAATGACTTATAAAATTGTAGCCATATTTCTTATAATTACATGATATCTTGTTCTTAAAAATTCCTTTCTGTTCTAGCTGAGATAAAGCAGCAAACCTTTTTCAACGTCTGCTTTTTTCAGACAGCTAAGTAGACATTTAGTGGGCCTCTGGACAGCTGAAAATGCAACTGCTACAAATTTGTTGAAACGTATTTTGGTAAGTGTATGAAACACTGAAAAAGATAGATATGCTAATAGAATGTCATACTTAAAATATCAATTTTTGTCTTTAGTGTCTTATTAGTGTATTTCATTATGTCTTGTGTTTTTATGCCATTCTTTTGAAATTGGATGGGTTTTGTTTTGTTTTGTGGCTCTAGCCCCCAGGTTTGCTGGCATACCTGGACAGCAGTGATCCAGTTCCTGAGAAAGATGCTGACCGAATGCATATTAGAGATAATGTGAAAATAGCAACTGTAAGTACAATGCACAAAAAATTCAGTAACTCAGAAATGAGTTTTAGCTTAAATCTTGAATGTAGGACTACTGCTGTAAATTTGTTTGTAAAGTTGAAGTTTATAGAAAAAGGTCAGAAACTATGTAATTCATTTTTTAGTAACTAGATGGAGCCCTCACTGTAACAGCAAAAAGTAGAGATATATTTTTATTGACCAAACTACATGATAAAGGCCATGTTTTGTGCTTGTTAGAATTCTCATAACCTGGAATGCTACCTTTTTTGTAGTAGTGGCTAAATAAATTCTGGAAAGTAGGCAGATTTTTGCTTTTTAGAAAACTTGAATTAGAACATACTTTGGGTAGATCAGTGGTCTTCAAGATGGGAGCTTAGACCTGACCAATCCTATAAGGTCTTTTCCTGAGGTAGCCAATATTTGGACTTTATCACACAACCACTCTTATCTTCCTGGCATTTACAGCAGTTGTTGCACAGGTGCCATTAAGTAATCCAGGCTGTAATCCTTGCTCCCAAGATTACCTCATGGCTATACTTTTAGCTACTGGTGATTAAGGGCCTTGCCTCCTCCCTTTTGTCAGCAGGTGAATGGCATTGGATTAGCAGACAGGGATCATTGTGACAGGTTATATAGGTCTTGATTTGATATCTTAACTTTCCCTCACAAATTAACTCCCTTTCTAAACTGGTGTATTTCTATCAAGGATACCACCTTCTTCTGTCACATAAATTTACAATCTGGAATCATCCTTAACTTTTCACTCTTCCTTACCTCACATATATGGTCAGCTGCCAAATTTGTCATTCCTATTTCCACATCATCTCACATAGAGAATTCTCTCTATTCAGACAACTACCACCTTGGGTCAAACTCTTAGCACTTTTCTGCTATAGTGGCCTCCCACTTGATCTCCTTGGCCTCTAATCTCCCCCTTTTCTGATCTATTCTTCATATGATTATCAGAATGATTTTCCTAAAGCACAGGTATGACTTTGTCACTTCTCTGCTCATTAAACTTCAGTGGTTCCCTATTAATTCTAGCATCAATTATTTTTTTATTTTTAATTTTAATTTTTTGTGTAGTAAAATATATAATTAATAGTTCATTAGGATGTACATGTTGAGAATAATATATTGTGCACATATATTGAAGGTTGGTAGTCAAAACTTTTTTAAATTACTGAATGTGTGCATTCAAGTTTTAGAACTGACTGACATAGATGACTTAACTATTTTGAGGTCATTTGAAGAAATAAACTTACCAAGTATAAAACTTTTTAAAATGTTTTTTTCCCCATTGAAGATAGTCATCCTATATTGAACATTTATATAAAAATAACTCCTGTAAGGGATAAGCCATTATCTTTGTATGTTAAAAGTAATGGGTTTTCATCATTCATCATTCCTCAGGATCAATATGGCAAATTTAATAAAGTTCCAGAGTGGCAAAGACTGGCTGGAAAAGCTGCTAAAGAAGTTGAAAAATTTGCCAAAGAAAAAGTGGATCTTGTATTGATGCATTGGAGAGATAGAATGGGCATTGCTCAAAAAGAGGTAAAACAAAACAAAACAATCTGTCCTAATCCTTTCTAGCCTTTCAATGAGACTAAGATCTCTTTTTTTTTCATCTGAAGTGATAGTCAAATATTTCATAGTTTTGACTGGCAAACAGTTCTGAATAAAAATATAATCCTTTAAAAAAAATTTCTTTCAATTCAAATCCTGTTTTAGGAGTAAATTTTGCACTATAAAAGATATGTACATTTTGTCCTTTAGATAATCTTACACTAGCCATAAAATATATAAATTTATGTAAAGAAGAAAGGTGCTATTGCTGTGTTGCTACCTTGCTTTATAGCTAAATTAAAATCTTAAGTTGTATTAGATAGTTGTTCTTAGTATTTTCCCTACTATCCGAATCAGAGATCCAATCTTTCCATTAGTTTTAGATTCTAAAGTCAGTTTTTTTTTTGTAGACAGGTGGTTCTGGTTGTAGGTTGACTGGGCATTTTTGGCTCATTTTGTTATTTTGCGGGACAGTCAAAGAGGAATATTAATACATATAAATTTTCTTGTCATTACTGGTGCAAGTGTTTTTTACAGTTATAAAATAAAGCTAATCTTGATTTAGATTTCAATTCAGGATCTTGTTTTTTTTGTATGACTAATTGAATGCTTCATTTTAGAGAAAGTTAGCTTCTTCTCCATGCCCTATATAGTGTGGTAGAGAGAGCTAGTTTCAAAGTAAGGTGGTCTATGTTCCAAGGTTTCTGGGGGACATTTGGCCAGTCACCCACCACTCAGGAATCCAGGCAGCTCTTAAGACCACAGTGACAGAGGGAGAAGCTGGAGGAAAATGAATTTCATCACATGAGAGTTGTTTCTACCCATGAAATGATGGGTCTGGTTCCTCTTCCTGAGAAGTATAGACATATCCAGCCTCTGGGACTTTCAAGCCGTGGGGTTCTGGTCAGTTCACTCCCTACCTCAGTTTCCCCCTCTGTAAAATGGAGATAATAACAGTACCCACCTCCCAGTGGTGTTGTGAGGATCAGATGAAATCATTGTAAAGCACTTAGTGCACAGTGCCTGGTAGATAGTAGCTGGTACCCACTAAATCCTTCTTTTGTCATTTTCTAAGGCTCTCATTTATACTTTCCTTCTTCTATTTTTTTTTTAATTCTTTCTGCTTTTTCCTTTTTATCAAGATGATAATGATCATGATGATGACTTTCTATGACAAATTTTATAGCATCTCAGAGACTTTTGTTTTTGTGCATTTTACTCAAATTTATGAAAAATGAGGAAAGCAAACAAATCTAGGGTTAGGATAATGAAGCAGGAATTTTTCAGCTTGGGCTACTAAAGGGTGAAATTTTATTAGAGCTAAAGTTGGTAAAAGTTTGAAAGATCAGTGACTGATCTCTAAATTGTAATATACTAAAGTTATTTAATTTCTTAGTTCTGTTATTAGTTCTTGTTGTCTTAGTATATATTTGTTATTTAATCTAGGTGCACAGCAAGGGCTAACTTTTTAGATTGTGTTTAGGATTTCAAAATTTAAACTACAATTCTCTCTCTCTCTTTTTTTTTTTAAAATAAAGCTTTTTATTTACAAAACATATGAG
>JAJPUD010003866.1:112750-219109 GCA_023553655.1 Myrmecobius fasciatus
TTTTTTTTTTTTTTTTCCACCCAGCACATCCTGGCATAAGGAGACAGACTGGGAGGTCTGCAGATACTGGTTGGCCCATAAGTACAGTGAAGTACTTAAGTATCCAGGGAGAGGCCTATACTCTAGAGAAAGAAGTTTGAGACACATACTGGGATACCACAGACCCATAATGGTAGTTCACTGAGATGGAAACAGGTGTCAATTAGCAGCTTTGCCATCCACTACCCAGGCCCAAATTACAGATCCAGGGAGAATTGATAAAGGGACCTGTGGCACACATGGTTGGCTTTCTTGAATAGGGAGGCCCTAGGTTATCTATAAGGAAAAAATTCAAAAGCCAGCAGCAGAGGTGTGGCTCAAACCACAAGCAAAGAAAAGATGCACTTCCAGCCCAGCCTGGAGAGAAATAAACAGGTGGGAATTTCAGCCCAAAGGGGAGACTGCAATTCTGCCACTCTGAGCCAATAGAGTTTTCCAGCGGGCTGAGGACAAAGTTCAGCCTCAGTCTATTCTTTTTTTTTTTTTTAAATAAAGCTTTTTATTTACAAAACATATGAGTGATTTTTCTACATTGACCTTTGCAAAAACTTTTTTTTTTCCCAAGCTTTCCCCCCCCCTTCCCCCCACTCCCCACCCCTAGATGACAGGTAATCTAATACATGCTAAATAGGATAAATTATATGACAAATACAATACATGTATACATATCTATACAGTTATCTTACTGCATAAGAAACATCAGATCTAGAAAGAGAAGAAGAAAAAACAACCTAAGAAGGAAAACAAAATGCATGGAGATATTCACAGAAAGCGTTAAAATGCTGTGTTGTGGTTCACACTCAGTTCCCACAGGCCTCTCTTTAGATGTATATGACTCTCTTCATCGCTGAACAATAGGAACTGGTTTGAATCACATCATTGTTGAAGAGAACCATGTCCATCAGAATTGATCATCGTATCGCCTTGTTGCTTTGTATAATGTTCTCCTGGTTCTGCTGATTTCACTCAGCATCAGTTCATGCAAGTCTCTCCAGGCCTCTCTGAAATTCTCCTGTTGGTCTAAACTACAGTTCTCTACAAAGTATTGCTCTAGTGTAGAAACAAAACTAATTTTGAAACTTGATTTTCATGTTATCTAGCCTAGTGAGGTGACATAATTCTTTAAATTATTTTGAGCAAGTTGTACTTTTAACAAGAACTGGACTTGGTTTTTTTTGTTAAAATTAGTTTACAATGATAACCGCATATGAAAATTTGTATAATAGATGTTAGTCTCATCATATCTTAGCTTGCTTTCTTATTTTATTTTTTTTTTAAATATTCTTTTTTTTTTTTTTTTTTTTTTCTACTGAACACATTCAGGACAGAAACAATATGGTGAGTTTTAAGTTTCTGCAATTTATGTCAGTTGTTTTTAGCTGCCTGGCATGTGGAGTCTTGTTTTGGTATTCTTTGTCTCAGTATGTTGTAGTCTCACTTCAAATGTGTTTGGACTAAAGTATTTATCGCTCATTCCCATACTTTTCAAGCAGCTTTTTGTTTTTAAGTTTGTGATTTTTCCTATTTGCACACATTTACGCACAATTTGCTACTCTAAGGTAATGCAAATTTCTTTGTGTTTTAGTGATCTTAGTGCATTTTTTAAAAATTCACCATTTCTATATAGAAAAGTGTATTGGCATAGTGACAAGCACTTATTTTATAGTTTCTTATTATTAATGATACTTGTTGGTAGGTTTAATTCTCATTTTAATGTGTTTAATTTGCTCAAATTGTTTTTAAAAATTTACTAACTACTTAATGACCACTTTTCTACTCACTCAGGTAAAGTAGATTTAAATATGTACACATGTATGTCTGTCTGGGAGAATTTAAGTCAAGATAGTTCACCAGATTTGGCTGTGCCTTAATTTTTTTTTTTTTTTAAACTTTCTTTTTCTTCCAGAATCTAAATCAAAAGCCAGTAATACTTAGAAAAAGAAGACAGAGAATAAAAATCGAAGCAAACTGGGATCTTTTCTATTATAGGTAAATTTCAGATTGTTTTTTCAACGTACGTTAACATATTACTGTTTTATAATATGAATAAATGAAAATACTTTTTAAATAGGAATTGGAACAGTTTTTGAAGCTTTCATAGCATTAAGATTTATAATAAAGTTAGCATTTTTCCTCAGGAGTTAAATGACTTTCCTTGTTTTATGAAATGGAGAAAATATAGTTGGTTTAGTCTGAAATACTACCAGACTGAGGCTAGGACTCACATTAAAACTAAATTTTAATCTGTGCTAGTTATTATGCATATTGTGGAGGATGAAGGATGGAGAAAAGAGTTTTTAGTAAAAACAAGTTTATCAAATGTAAAGGCAGTGTTCTAAGCATTAAGGGATGAAGAGGGTAGAGTGTTGTGCAAAGGTAAATGACACATGCTCCTTGAAGTCCAAGAAGCATTGATAAACTTTCTACCATTAAGAATACTTTTAAATGCTTTTCATTTTGTGAATATTGGTTGGAAAATTCAATTGCTAGTTAGGCACAGTATATTGATAAGGTGGCCTTTCCTTGTGGTTAAATTCATGTTTTTCCAGCTTCCTTTTTCTGTCTTCTGTTACCCATGACCATGGGCTACAACAGAAAGCTTTTCTAGGGAAAGAAGGTCATTATAAACATAGGAACATTATGAACTTTTGTTTGAAAATTAGAGGGTCCCAAAACCAGCTTGTGCTTTGTACCTTCTTGGAATGAGTGCCAGCCCTCCCATAAGACTGTGTATGATAACAAGGTTGTCCGGTATTTTTCAGACACTTGGTTGTAACCTCTAGTTATCTGGTTCTAGCAATGGATAGGGGTTTTTCCTGATAATCTTTGTACCCAGTTAGGTGATGCATCTGAAATCATCTTAGTAGAACAGCAATTCCATATCCCCTCTGACACCCCCTGTCTTTCATATAGCACCCAGACTAGTATTTCTAGTCACCAAACTGGAGTCTTATTTCTGGCAGTTGAACTTTCTATAGGCTCTAGTAACTTTGTGAATGTGCTTTACAAATTAACAAAACTATAGTATTAATATTTTTCACTTTAATTGGTTTTTAAATTTTAAATGTTTATATGAAAATATTATTTATGAACTTTTTTTTAGTAATAGCTTTTTTATTTTCAAAATATATGCAAAGATAGTTTTCAACATTCACCCTTGCAAAATCTTGTGTTCCTAATTTTTCTCCTTCGCTTACCTCTACCCTCTCTCGTAGATAGCAAGTAATCCAATATATGTTAAAGCATTTGTGGTTGTATTATATATATTTCCATATTTAACATATTGCACAAGAAAAATCAGATCAAAAATATTTACTAACTTCTTTAAAATATGTTGGATTTTTTTGATTTTGTTTTTGTTTTTGTTTTTGTTTTTGTTTTAAGGTTTCTTCAAGACCATGCCAGATCAAATTTAATTTGGAACTTTAAAACAAGAGAAGAACTGAGAGACTGTCTTGAATCTGAAATGAGAGCATTTAATATAGACAGAGAACTTGGTAGTGCTAATGTCATCTCATGGAACCATCATGAATTTGAGGTAAATTTCTATTCTTTGGGGGTTTTAATTATACAAAAATACTTGATATGATAAACTTGTTTAGCTATATACTTTGACACCTGCCGTCCTACTGGAACATTTGCAAATAGTTGTTTTGTTGATGAAACTCTTCTTTTGTGTTAATCTGAAATGCTATTTCCTACATTTACTTGCAACAGTTCTTAGATTTGAATAGCTAAAGAATTTAGAATAAGAATCAGGCTGGGAAACAGTAATTTAAATATACTTCCACATCTTTTGCCATATTTATTAACTGCTCTTCCCCCTCCCCCTTTCCTTTATCTTTGCTTTTTTCACTATTGAGTCGTCTTCTCTGAAGCATACTATAACTTTTCCCTCTCTTTCCCATGGCTTGTTTTAGGTTTTCATGGTAACTTGTATTTGGTTACAAATTGCAGGGTTTTTTCCCTAGTGATTTCCTCTTCAGCTATTTCTTGGTATGGAAAACAGGAAAGAAGTTAATAGTGGTGATTATAGTAGGTATCATCAGGTATATACACACTGTTGATTCCCTGACTCTTATCCTAGCACAGGCTTCAGGGTACATGCATGATTTTTACTATCCATTTGTGTATATTGAAACGTACACATAAAACTAATGCGTTTTTCTTAGGTGTTTTTTTTTTTTTTTAGTGTGGTTTTAATTACTGTACTTTAAATTGTTCATTGAGAATTTAATCTAGAATTCCCTAAAATATTCTACAATGGCAGAGAAAGCTTCTTTTAACAACCACCTATATTTTTGCTAAGACCTTCATTAATACATTGTAATAGGTTAATTTACTGTTGAGCCTTTTTCATTGTGTGATATAAAGAATTATTGTAAAAGAAGTTTCACACTTTGAAATTTGTTAGGCTCTGCCAATATACACCTATAAGTTTGAAATAGTAAGTCTCATTAGGTGTGTTTTTGAAAAGTGATTAAATATTTCTCCTGAGATTGTCACTCAAAAGAGAGTTGTTCCTGTTCAATTAGAATTGTACGAAGCAGTTCTTTAGAACTTGCTGTGTCAGCTGTTACTTGTTCCTTTAATTACAACTGAAATTATATCCTTTGTTTTTATTTTAAAAGGTTAAATATGATTGCTTAGCAGAGGAAATAAAAATAGGAGACTATTACCTGAGATTACTGTTAGAGGAAGATGAAAATGAAGGAAGCGGATCAATCAGAAGATCGTAAGCCGCTATTAATATCATTTTTGTTCATTTCTGCTTTACATTTTTATGCTTATTTTTATTGTGACCTTTATTTTGGTATTTCAGGTATGAGTTTTTCAATGAGCTCTATCATCGTTTCCTACTCACCCCGAAAGTGAACATGAAGTGTTTATGTTTGCAAGCATTGGCTATTGTTTATGGCAGATGTCATGAGGAAATTGGACCGTTTGGGGACACCAGATATATTGTTGGCATGCTAGAGAGGGTAAGAATGTTCTTGTTCAAGTGCACATTGATGTAAGGCCTCTAGGGTTTGGGCAGGGGTTCTTGTTGCAGTTTTCCTTCAGTCATTCACACCTCCCTCCTCTCCCCCCAGATCTTCTGGAATGTTTGGTAATGTAAGGAGACCCTTTTTATTAGGGTTAGGTAAATGGGGAGGAGGGAAGTAATTGCTTAGGTCCAAGCTATCATTTTTCTTAAATTGCTAGTTTTTGTTAGCTTAGGGTTCTCCTTTTCAAGTCCTAAATTGTAGTTATTTAAAAGCCCAGTAAATTTTAGTGGGGTTCATGGATTTAGAGCTTGAAGAGACTTGAATGGGCCCCCAGTCCAACTCCTTTTTTCACAGGCGAGGAAACTGAGGCTCAGTGAAGTAGTCACTTGCCCATGGTCACAAAAAACCATGAGTGAAAGACGTGAGCTGCAGACCCAAATCTTTCCAATTCCAAGTTCTTCAATCCACAATGCTGCCTCTATGAGAATCATGTGGTGGGGAAAAGAAGATTTTTGTTTTTATCAAAAAAACTTGCCTATATAAAAGATGATGATGAAATAAAAATGTATAGATTTTGTTTTTTGACATCTGTGTCAATATGTATACTCTATCTTTAGTAGCATTTGTACCTAAAGTTATTAAGGAGATTGGATGTTAACAAATAATGTATTTAAGATTTATATTTTCTAAAGTTTAGATTTCAGGATATGTTTTTGTTGTGTCTTCATCAGAGCAACATTCATCTTGCATTTGCTACTATATCAATGAATTAAAAATATTTGAGGGAATTCCTTGAATAGCTTTTAAAATGCATTTTTACCAATGTTTAATTGTATGTGTTTTGAAGTTTTCTGAATACTTTTCTATAAATTATCCCATTTTATTCTTGCAATCTTTGAAATATGAAAGATAGGTACAGTTACTTTTATGTGAGGGATAGTAAATGGGGGATGCCTTCTACATAATACATAGCAGCACTACTTATCCTAATGGTCTCTATAGTATCAATGACTCTGAAACACTTATCTAGGCCTGATTTTTTTGTTTTTTTTTTTTTTTGTTTTTCTGACATTGGGCTTGTTCACCCAAACATGGCAGACCTTATAAGGTTACATGGAAAAATTCTAAGTTGTCTACTTCTAAGATAGTTGGGTTTTTTTTTGTTTGTTTTGTTTTTGTTTTGTTTTGCTGAGGCAATTGGGGTTAAGTGACTTGCCCAGGGTCACACAGTTAGGAAGTATTAAGTGTCTGAGCCCAAATTTGAACTCAGATCCTCCTGACTTCAGGGCTGGTGTTCCATCCATAAGATAGGTTTTTTGGGGTTTTTTTGTTTTTTGTTTTTTGTTTGTTTTTGTTTTTGTTTTTAAGTTAAGGCACAAGGGGCAGCTAGATGGTACAATGGATAGAACACCAGCTCTGAAGTGAGAAGGTGAGAAGGCCTGAGTTTGTCTGGTGTCAGACACTTAATACTTCCTAGCTACATGACCCTGGGCAAGTTACTTAACCCCAGTTGCCTCCGGGGGAAAAAAATAAAAATAAAGTTAAGGCACAAGAGAAAAATGACTAAAATAATTCTTTCAGTAATCGAAAAGTGTCTTGGGGAGGAAATGAGATTTAGATGTGAAACTTTTAGACAGTTTGAGAAAATTAACTGAGTTTTCTCTGAGGAACATCTTACCTACATGTGGAAGTTCCCATTGCCAAAATGCTTAAAAGAAGTAACTTAATTGAATTGTTTATTTTTGTTTGTTTATGAGTTAATTTTTTCTGCTGTTCATTAATATCTTACTGTGCTTTTCTATTGAATTTTTGATTAGATTCTCTCTTGTTTTAACAGTGCACTGATAGACTTGAACGAGACAGGCTGATCCTTTTCCTTAACAAGCTGATACTTAATAAGGTAAGGCTTTTTCTTCTTTTTTTTTTTTTAAATGCTTTCATGTATTTATTCCTTAAATTTCTATAAGGGAATTTATTGGATCAGTGTCTTAACAGTTGGAATGGTTAACTTCTAAGTTTCCCTCCAGCTCTAAAATCTGTGAAATAGTCTTTTCCTCTCTTTTGTCCCAAATAGAACAATCTTAAAATTCTTTTGGGAAAAGAATTTCATTTTACAAATAGGAATACTGAAAGATTGTCAGAAATTAATGAGTTAGCTCTAT
This sequence comes from Myrmecobius fasciatus, assembly GCA_023553655.1. NCBI lineage: Eukaryota > Metazoa > Chordata > Mammalia > Dasyuromorphia > Myrmecobiidae > Myrmecobius > Myrmecobius fasciatus. The sequence goes on from JAJPUD010003866.1 coordinate 119,940, forward strand.
AAGGAGTTCCGGTTTTTCCTTAGAAGGTTTTCAAGGAAATCACATTTAATAGTTAAAACGATTGATTGATAAGTAGGAGTTTTTGTTGTTGCCCACAAGGAACTTTCTGCAGTAGAACACTAAACTAGTCATTGATTTAACTAATTCTCTTTCTGTGTGTTCACACACAGGTTAGGTAGAAAATTATAAAAAAGCTTTCTAGTTATTTAGTCAGAAACAAGAAGAATTAAGTGACTGTTGTTTATACTTAGCTAAATGACTTGGCTAGATGTTAAAAACAAACCCTTCTGGGACTAATTTCCTAAAATTACTCACTAGCTTTTTAGATACTCTGTGTTGCTAGTGAGAAATATTTTCAAATCCAAAAATAGAGCTTTTATGAGCATCTGGGAGACACCATAGTACATATGGAGTCAGAAAGACCCACATTCAATCTGACCCTAATTAGACACCTATTAGCTGTGTTGACCCTAAACAAGTCAATTAACTCTATTAGCCTCAATTTCCTCATCTGTAAATGACCTGCAGAAAGAAATGTCAAATCTTGCTAGTATCTTTGTCAAGAAAATCCCCAGATGGTAACACAAAGAGTTGGTTATGACTGAACAACAACAAAATAGAGCTTTTATTTTTCTGCCTTGTGGTTTTTAAAACTAGCAATGTTTAGGGGTCTACATCTGGTAGAAAAAGAAGGGATTTAATAGAAATGGAATTCTTTCCCTCTCTCCACCCTTCCCTTATTCTTCTTTCTCCCTCACTGTCTATATAACTTTGTTTCCTTCTCCCCCACTTTACCCCTTCTTTAAAAATTGATCCTGTGTGTAATACTGATTTTCTAAATTTGAAATGGTTCAGTTGTGTCAGTTTTAAATGCACTGTCATTTTTGAACGTGAAATCATCTAAACTGATTTCCATAAAAGGTGTGTGTGCTCTATATAATTTTATTTTATTTTATTTCTTTGCTTAGGTCAATTGGGGTTAAGTGACTTGCCAAGGGTCACTCAGCTAGAAAATGTTAAGTGTCTGAGATCAAATTTGAACTCAGGTCCTCCTGAATTCAGGGCTTAGTGCTCTATCCACTGCACCACATAGCTGTCCCTCCATATAATTTTTTAGCTATTATACATGAAATTAAGAAGAATTACTGAAATTGTAGGTCTTTAGTTATTCTGCATCAGTTTTTTTCCACAGTGACTTTGCATTTAGAGGCCCACCAGGGTTCAAATCTTGCCTCAGCAACTTTACTATCACTGCGACTATGATCACTGGCCTATTCTTTCCGACTCTGCTAATGCACTAAATAAATAATGTAATAAAAGGTTGGGATTAGATGATTTCCCAGTGCTCCTCAGTGATCTTAGAAAAGAACACAATATTTATCTTTTGTAGAAATCTCTTAGATAATTTTATATTATTAAGATAACTTCATGATGCTTTATGTTTTAAAATGTTTTTTGTCAAATATCTATCTCTTCTTCCCCAGAAAAATGTTAAGGAGCTTATGGATTCCAATGGAATCAAAATCTTGGTGGATTTGCTTACCCTTGCCCACTTGCACACAAACAGGGCCACAGTACCATTACAGGTATGTTGGGAATTTTCTGGCTTATTGTTGAAATAAATTTTTATGTTTATGAGGACTAACAACTACTGAATTTATTATTTTTCCCTAATAATTGTGAAGCCATTTTGGTATAGTTATTCATTCTCTAAATATGTTCCACTGTTTTGTGAAGTTTAATATCTTCTAAAAAGTCCAAAGGGAAAGTTGGATTCCTTTAGGAATAATGAGATCTCTCAGATGTTCCTAGTTGGTAGGTGATATTGCAAATGGTATCAAAACACAAATGTTATTACAGGGTCTTCTTCTTGTGATAGATATTTATTCAAAAGGGATTAATTTAGCAATTCATGGGGGGGAAACTAAAATAAATAACAATGCCCATCATCCTGATTGACATTTATCTGATTGACCAGGATATTAAGCTAATACCTCAATATATAAATATTTTTGGGAAATGTACAGAAGATACAGTGAACTGTATTAATGAATGTAAAGAAAAGAAAGTATATAGGCTATGTTTGAGAAATGGAGAATGCTTTTAATTCTGAATTCCCCCCTGAAGAACAGCTATCCTTTCCATTCAAGTAAATGAATGAAAAAGGCATTTATTAAATCCTTGGTACCTGCAAACCTTTGTGTTAAGCACAGGGATAAGAAGAAATGATAATAGAGAAGGTTTAGTTAACTACAAGTCAGATGCAAAGACTCACTTTTCCTTAGAGTACAGCAATAACCCATGTGGTCATGCATCTTTTACATCGCATTTCTATTAATAAAACTAAATCTGTATCTGATGTTGTGCCATTTGAAAGTGTGAAGACCTTGGGGAAAACATTCTTTTTTGGGTCTTCAGTTGCTTAGGCCATTGAGGTTGGGGGAGGGGGTGAGGGGAAGAATGTCAAGAAGCTGGAGTACCTACAGGAACATGCTTCACAAGCATTGCTCTCCTGTAGGAGCTGGCCTGGAAAGGCTAGTGGTTTGACAGTTTACAGTGTCTACCAGCATTTAAAGGGGGATAGTCGTCTAAATGATAGTGCTAGTGGTGGTCTGAGGTTGGGAACTTTGGAAGAACGCATCCCAGGAAATGAAGTTTCAGATTGCCAAAACAGCAAAAAGAGTTATATGATAGTGCCAATAAGCTGCAACATATAAGCAGTGGTGACCAGTACTTGAGAAAAGCATAAGAGACATCAGTGAAGAAAGAAAGTTAGACTTGTTATGTGGCCCAGAAGATAAAAAATGAATGGTCTGATACCTGCAAAATTTTGAAGATAGACCAGAATTATACAGGATGAAGCATCATAGATGAGTTATAATCTGCCACTTTGAACTTAAAGGTGATTCTTTGACAAGTTAGTAAAAACACTACAACTTTCAAACTTTTTACATATAGTGAATTACTTACTGATTTAAAATGAAGGGCTCTTAGCCAGAGACTGAAACGACTTTAAACAACTGGTTTCAGGTCGTATCTGTTCTATAAGCAATAACTTTTGCTACAAGCACTTTGATTTCTTGAGAAAGGAAAGGATTCTCTTGAAACAATACTACTGCTTTTGAATTTAATTTCAAATGTTACCTGTAAGATCAGTAAACTCTAAGACATGATGTCCAGATTTTTTTTTTCCTTTGAACATTTAGTTCAATAATCTAAAGTTTCACACTCATAAAACTGAAAGCAACTTAATCCTGGAAATGTCAGTATGAAATGAACTTTAAATGGAGAGGGAGTGCAGTATTGATATCATAATTGATTTCACTATTTTCCCCATTTTTTAAATTTATGTTATATTATGATTTACATTTTTATTGTGTGAATCCCCTCTTTAAATTTCAGACCAACGTGATTGAGGCTGCACCTGATATGAAGAGAGAGAGTGAAAAGGAATGGTATTTTGGCAATGCAGACAAAGAAAGGAGTGGCCCCTATGGATTTCATGAGGTGTGTGATGGCTAAGTGTATCTTGTTCCTTTTCTGTTCTTGATGCCAGTCTCCTTTTTCCTGTGACTTTTATATGTGTTGTGTTACCATATAAATGATATAATTGAGGCTCACTGTAAAATACTGAGCGCTATTCTCCCTACTACCCACTGCCCACCCCTAACCCCCACCTTGATTTCCAGCCCAAATTAGGATCACAGAGGGGCTATAGAAGAGTGGTAAAGGAGCCTTGGACAAAGATGCCCTCGGGGATCGCCTAGCCAAAAGTGGAAGAACCTTTTTTTGGTAGAAAATAACAAAGAGAGGCCACCTTCCAGGATTATCTTGTCTTCAAGCTGTAACAGCCACAGAAAGTGATACATCTTTTTACCAGGAATAGCAGTCTGACAAACTCTATCAGCAGCTTCTTCATAGGTGATGATTGATACCATCTTCATTTTCTGCCTCTTAACCTGGAGAATGCAGGCTGGAGTGAAGTGTGACCTATGTCATATAGGCAACCTAATATTCAAAGGAATCTTTTCTAGCCTCATTTGTGACCCTGATATTTTAAAACTTGGCACTACCTTATCTGGTTACCATTGAGATCCTAGAGTCAGAAAGCCTCATTGGTGTCCAAATTAAGAGTATCAAGTTAGAAAAGGTGAGGAACCATGATAAAGAGCCTATATTATATAGATTAAAATATGTAAAAGCTAAGAGAAGTTGCGAAAGGAACTGACTTTTCTTGTTGTCAGGGAATATTGGGGAATTTATATACTTTACAAAATTTTATATTAATGAAATAGAATAAAATCAAAGTGGTAAGTTTAAAAATTGGCTGATTAACTATAGTGTACAGACAAGTATATCCACACTTTACACTAGTTGGAACCATACTCCAGTCTTACCTATTTCTTACTCTGTGGGACCTTGGAAGGTGGTTCCAATTGTCTTAGGATAAAGAATTATTTCTAAAAACAGTACATTTTAATATTTTAGAATACAACTTTTAATAATTTCCTTTTAGTGCTTCTCTTTAAAGGCTGCTGTTTAAAATGGAAATTGGAAACTTGAAGGTATTTTGCTGATGTTTCTAGCTTCACTTGTTAGATGACATGAGAGTTACAGATGGGAGTAGATGACTCTCCACAGGAGCTCATCCAGGCTATTTTGGGAGGCATTACAGGCATGTAAAACAGTAGGTAAATAGTACATGACAGTTTAAAATGAAGAGGCTGACTTGTGTGATAGGAACTAAAAGTGTTAGAGAATTTCAGAGAAAAAGTGAAAAAGGAGGAAAGGAAACAACTTGTTTAAAGACTGATCAGGAAGTGAAGGAGAGGGTGCAGAGGACTTTTCAGGAGCCATCTAATCTAGTTCCCTTATTTTTACAGTTTAGGCAACTGAGGCCAAGTTCACACTGGTTATAAGTATTCTCAAGGCCTGCTGCCAATTAGCAGTCACCTTGGGAAAGTCAGTTAACTTCTGTAACTTTCTTCAATTAACTGGACTGAAGAGTAGGTGGCCTGGAGAGATGATAGGGAGTCACTGAATTTATTGAAGAGGTGAGGGGGAGAGGGGATGTGATTTGTACCTGAACTTTAGGAAAATCAATTCAATGGCAGAATGGGGATTGGTGACTAGGAATGGGGAATGGCTTGAGGCAGGCAGACATCTCTGCAACTCTGGAGCAATCCAGACATGAGAAGACGTGAGCCTGTCCTTGAGGAGCAGCAGTGTCACAAGCATTTGGGAGTGATGCTGCAGAGCTGAAGTGGACAGACCTTGGCCACAGCTTGGACATGGAGGGAGGAAGAGGAAGAGTCAAAGCTGACTTCTAGGGTTTGAGCTTGAGGCCTGGGAGGAGAGTATTGGGGGAGATAGGAGCTAGAGAGGGTTTGGGGGAAGAGAAACTATTTGGACATGTTAGATTTAGGGTGGAGATTACAGCATAGAGCAAAAATGTGCTCATGTAGTGAGTCCCAGTATGCAATCGTGAAGAAAGAACCAGGAAGCAAGTTGGTCACATACTGTATGTGATACAGGGATTCTTCACATTTTTCTTTTTGGAAGCATGAATCTTTTTGGTTGTCATATGAAACTTTCTCATAATGATGTTTATTACCTGCATTTGTAATTTAGTAGGATGCTGAATTTTAATTAGTTTAGTGAAATTAAGGTTGTAAATTTTTTTTTCCCCCATCCAAGTTCACAGACTCTGAAATATCTCCACAGATCCTTTAAGTACCTGTGAATTCGATGATGGGAACCTCTGCTTTAGAATCGTATTATGAAAAGCCTTAAAATCTAGAGAGAGACTTTATATCAGTAAGATTTTTATAAGTAAGAAATTAGGAATCATTGAAGAGTAGGCTTTTTTGTGTATGTTTTTCTTTTGAGGAGAGTGATATATTAAGAAACTGAGAATGGAATTGGAGAAGTTGTAGCCTAGAATCGGGTAGACCAGAGTAATACAAGTGTGAAATGAGGGGAGCATGACTGGGATAGTGTCAATGGCAACTAGGAGGAAGAAGGAATGGCAACAAGGATCCCAGTATTCCTAAATGTATAAGATGAATCAAACTGTTTTAAAAGTACATGTCTTTACAAGAATGATCATTTTGCATCTGAGCAGAAAAGCAAATTTATTAACGGGATAAACACTTAAATATTTGTAGATTACAGTTCAAGTGTAAGACAACAAATTAATTGCCAGCAAAGAGATTTAAATTTAGGTTTTATTTTCCATTTATAATGAACAAAACATTTCTTCATTTAGATACAAGAACGTTTATAAATATATCCAAATTGTTTGCCATCTTAGGGGGGAGGAAGGGGAAAGGAGGTAGAAAATTTAAAATTTTATATAAAAAATGAATGTTAAAATTGTCTTTGCATGTAATTGGAAAAATAGAATAAATTATTGTTTATTTAGATGCAAGAATTGTGGACCAAAGGACTACTGACTCCAAAAACACGGTGTTGGGCTCAGGGCATGGATGGATGGCGACCACTACAAGTTATACCCCAGCTTAAATGGTGTGTCTTAGCCACCGGACAGGCTGTACTGAATGAAACTGATCTTGCTACACTTATACTCAACATGCTGATTACAATGTGTGGATATTTTCCAAGCAGGTAAAATATAATACAGTAATATTTCTGAGTCACTGATGTTTTTGTTGTCCTGGACTATTTTTGTGCATGTTTACCACATCACAGAAGCTAATGAAGTTATCAGTAGTGTGATTGTAGAGCCACATTGAGTTAGTCAGAGCTTGGTGACTTTGTATTGCCTGAATGATTAGAGCCAAAGTAGTAACATTCTTGCAGAGGCAGAAAAAATATAACCTACTCTAACATTCTGACAGTACAGTAAAAACATGTAAATCAGTAAGATTTTTTTAAGCATTTGAAAGAAACATCAAGAGCCCTTTGACATGCTTCTGGTCAAGATTGATCACCATTGATGTATTAAGTACATATTGGTTCAAATATTGATCTCCTATATTAATGAACATAATGTGTCTTTTCCTGCAGTCTAGACTTTGTTGATAGTATCTATTGATACATACTTTCCAGTACCTTTGGTAATATCTGAGGTTCTTGTTCCTTTTTTTTTTTTCTTAGATTATATTTATACATTTATATTTGGAAGGAATGAAATAATAAATGTTGGGTTCTTAAGGTCTAAATTTAGTATTAAGATCTGATACAGCCATTGGGTAAAATCATTGAAATTTATTGGACACCACCATCTGATCATTAAATAGCAAATAAGAATCTTTGGCTCTTTTAGTGCCCTCTTGCAGGGAAATTTTATGAAAGGAACTGAAGTTGCATTAAGTAGTCAAATTAAATCAAAATACCTAATCATGTTCTCAGCTGTAGGAGAGCTTAAGTCTTTTGTTTCTGTTGTTAAATAAGTTACCATGCTTTCTACCTAGTACAGAGATGATGGTTGTTTAAATATCCATTTTATTGAGTAGATTAAATATTGATTTAAATATACATTTTTTAGGGATCAAGATAATGCCATTATAAGGCCTCTGCCCAGAGTAAAACGATTGTTGTCAGACAATACTTGCCTTCCCCATATTATTCAGGTAAGTTGCTTATTTTTTCTTATTTTTATTGTCGTCTTAGTTAAAAATTATTTCCTTTTTTCTCCTTACCTCTCTCTCTTTCCCTGCCACCTCAGATTGAAAAAAAGAAAAGCAAAACCTTGTCTCTAATGTGGAGCCAAGCAGAACACATTCCTGCATTGGCCATGTCCAAAAATGTTCTTCTCATTCTGAAAGCTGGGTCACTTCTCTGTCAGGAGGAGGCTATTGTTTGTGTTTTCAAACTAAAAACTATTGAGCTTTTCCCCTTTTTTAAGAGTATTTAAAAGTGTACTTTTTAATTCTTTCATTTTGCTGTGTTAATCAGTATGGAATAGACCCAAGTCCTGCATAATATTTGTCTTTGATATTTGGGAGCATTCTAGCTAACTTGGTTATTAATTTAATTCTTTAGTTTAAATTCTTTAGGTTTTAATTGTATATGCTTATGTATAATTAGCATTGTAAATAAAATGGACTATTTAAATAATTAATATGAGCATTTCTGTCCTTCCTATCTTTTGTGGTAGGGAAGAGTTGAAGTGGTTTTGATATATTCTGTGATCCAGCATTGGAAATAAGCATCTTTATATGTGGAAAATAACATGCCAATGTGACATGATTGTTACCTCTGTTAATATTTTGCCTTTGCATTATTACTATTTCTTTCCTTCATGAACCTAGTGTTTTTGCTTAGCCTGGTTACATTAGTAACAAGTATTGGGGGTGAAATTCTGAAACATATCAGTAAATTTTATTTCTAATAGTCAACTTGACAAGTATTTGTTTTTATTTATGATATATGCAGGTATAAAAATCAATCTTTTTTTTTTCTCCAATAATAACTTTTTCTGTAGGGCTTTAAAGTTTACAAAGCACTTTGACATACATAATTTCATTTGATTGTTACAACCTTGTGAGGTGTGCTCTGTTACTGTCTTATGCATAAGGAAATTATGGAACTTGCCCCTGGTCATACAAGCTTGTAAGAGTCTTAGGTTACAGTTTGGACTCCAATCTTGCTTTGTGTTTCGTATGTCTACTTTGCTACTGGAAAGTAGAAGAACTTAAAATATTAACACTTGTAGATCAGAGTTTTCAAGGATGTCCCATGTTCACAAGATGCCTGAAAGAGTTTAGTCATCTCTTGTCTTCAGAGTTCTTAGCAGGACCTCTTAGAATAGGAGATTATGATCCATTCTGCCAGATTGGGTTTTGATTAACTTAACATGAGCCCCACTGGTCATGCCCATGCTAAAGAGAATGGTGATATGCAGGCTCATTGCTTTTTGGTCAAGCTGCAAGTCTTTTCTCATAAGGAAAACCCATGTGCAAGAACCATTGCACCCATAGGTCTGAAAAATGAGTGCAGACAGGATATTTAGGATTGTTTTAAATGTTATTTCAGGGATGTCTTAGTTGCTGTTTATAGAACACAACAGAGCTTTCAGTCATGTTGAGAGTTAACAGAGAGATGGAATTGCCAAAGCTTAGCTTGTTTCTAATGACCAATTACAACTAAACTATTAGCATTCCAAAGACATTCATTTTTGATTTTGTGGATTTCTTAAGCTTTTAAAAATAAACTTGGTAACTAAAATGATTCTGACTAGAACGACTCTGTCTCTTTTTAGCTGCTGATGACTTTTGATCCTATCCTTGTTGAAAAAGTGGCCATTTTACTGTACCACATTATGCAGGATAATCCCCAGTTACCTCGTCTTTATCTTAGCGGAGCATTTTTCTTCATCATGATGTATACAGGTTCCAATGTACTTCCTATTGCAAGGTACAGAGATATACTTTTCCAATAATGTATTTAGATAAGTATGTATCTCTCCTTTTCTCTCAGATTCTTAGATTAACTTGAAACTCATTTTTAGGATAGGTGAATGAATTGACTGATTTCCTTCTTGTTAACTTTGTTCATTTTCCACATAATTTTTTAAAAATCTCCTTTAAAAGCTAAAATAGTCAAAAAATATGTTAATTTTTTGATGTAATAGATGATTTTTGTTGTTGTTGTTGTTCCCTAGGTTTTTAAAGTATACACATACCAAACAGGCCTTCAAATCTGAAGAGGTAAGGATTTGTAGTTATTTTCAGGATATAAAATTCTGAGGAAATGGCTTGAGCTTTCATTCTGTGGGCACACGCTCGAGCATACACACACACACACACACACACACACACACACTTGCCAAAGTGCTCAAAAAGGCCAACAATGACTTTGTTTGCAGTTTATATCTCCCTGTCATTCTCTATGAAATGTTTCTTTGCTTATTTAGTATAATAATTTAGTATTGAAGTCTCTTTTTTATTATTATTATTTTTAATTAAAGCTTTTTATTTACAATACATATGCATGGGTAATTTTTCAACATTGATCCTTGTAAAACTTCCTGTTTGAAATTTTTCCCTCCTTCCCCCCACCCATTCCCCTAGATGACAGCTACATTTCATTATAATTGGTTTTCTTTGTAATATGTTTTTGTTACTTTATACATTTTAGAAAATTTTTCTGAGATATGGTCCATAGACTTTACCAGGCTTTTAGAGGCTGATTGGTACTAGGGGAAACATGATTTCTAATACAAAAATAAGTCAAAAACAGATTACCAGTCATATTATAGCTGGGAACTTTGAATTTTGAAAATCTGGCTGATGATTTTCTATAATAAAGGCAACCACTTCATCCTTTTGGAGTAATAGAGTTGACTGTGTTCTAAGATTTGTAAAAGTGCTTCTTTCCCAGCAAGCTTATAAGGTGAGTAGTATGAGTATTGTCCTTTTCCAGTGTGACTGATCAACAGGTAAGGCTTCTAGAGATGATGTGAGTTACCCAGAGTTAATACAGCTGATTTGAATTTAACTCCCTTCTGCCCCCCACTCATTAGATGTATAACAATATCAACAAAAAATTATAAGTTGAATGCTGCTTTATATTGACCAAAAATTTTTATTAAGGTCATTTCCACACATATTTAGATCTTCATGAATTATGGTAAATATTAGAATTAAGATGTTTAGCAAAACTTTTAAGTATTAAATATATTTTATCATATTCTAATTGCTTGAAAATGGCAAATCTCCATTTAGCCAAATGTCTTATTGACCAGTCACATATGGCATTTGTATTTCTCGGCCATGCTAGATAAGTTTATTTTTCAATGAGATCTGAAGTACTTTCTTAAAATATTTTTACTGTTAATCTCAAATAGAATCTGGAAAAATGAAACAATAGCAGAAGTACTGTTGGCTATTTTATTTCTAGAATTATTTAGATGTAAATTTCAAATGCAGTATTTGTAAAGTGTTTAGCATAGTACCTGGCACATAGTAGGCATTTAATAAACGCTTATCCCTTTCCTGTCTTCTTTAAGACATAAAGATGTGTCCTGGTATAGAGTATGCAGAGCAATCTAAAAAAAAAATAGGTTAAATATTCATGAAAAAAGTAGAGTAATAAATCAGTCTTATCAAAATTATGTTAGGGGAAAAAAAAACTTACCACATTTCCTTTCCATAATCCCAATAAGTTTTATCTTTACTTCCATTGCTTGCCATTTCATATCTTTCTAGGACTCTAGCTGTGATTTGATTCATTATGTGGAAGAAATTTTAAAATTTCTTGATATTAAGATAAATTTTTAGACATTTTTTTCCTCTGTTTTTTTTAAACTGTTCTTAACAGTGATAGTATGATCAATTTTATCACATCTCTTTGTATTATACTTATTTGTGTTCATGTTTCCCTGCATAAAATAAGTTCCTTATAAGAACTTTTACATTCTTGACTTTATCTTCCCAGCACCTAGCACTGTGCCTGCAGGCAAGACATAATCTAAGAAATTGAAAGAAGTATGCCCTACAGATGCTGAATTGCAATCCTCCTTTCCCTATCACAGTGATTCCACATATTTTCCCTTTTATTCTTACCTCAGTTTTCATATGTACCTCACAACGAGGCTGCATGGGATCCATTCAGCTTAAGACATCAAATCAAACTTCACTAACTGCTGCAGGGCACTTACTTGCAAAGACCAGGGCCCTTAGTCCCATTACCCAGCTCTTTTCAGTATAAAATCTTTCACCACCAATAGGATTGCTGTCATTGAAGTCCTAAACCACAGTAGTTTAAAACCAGTGTCATCATTGTGGGGCTGTCAAGAAGGAATCATCAATGTATAGTTTGTGACTCAAAGAAAACTGCATTTGAGTGTCAGTCTGGCTCTCTGGGACAAATGGCAAGTTGTAAGAGATTGCAGTAGGACCAGAAAGTATGGCCACCACACATTCCTTCAGATATATCTGCTGAATCCACCAGTTACTGTGTAGTGATTGTTCTCGGTGGAGATCCCTGTCTTTCTGTGTCTCCTCCTGGGCCTCTACCTGCCTTTCTCCTTTTTTAACATATGTGTACATTGAAACATAATTAAAAGAACTTGGGATTTTTTTTGTTTAGAAATTAGCCTAAAATTACATTCTTAATGTTTTCTCATTTATCATGCAGCTTTTGGGATGTAAACTAAGCTTAACTAAAATCAATAAGACTTTCTTTAAAAAGGAGACAAGGAATTTTTCATCTGGAAATCGTAACAGATGTTGAATTTTGTGGATTTTATTAGAACATGCCTTATGGATAGTCATGTGATGAGGTTTGGATTCAGTAAAAGGTCAAAAATATATTCCTTGTACCTTTTTTTCTCTTTTTGATTTGATTTTTTTTTAAGTGCTTTTCCGATTAGTTTCAGCAGGATGTATTAGGGCTGACAAGTATTCATATTTTGAAGTTCAATGACCTGATGGGTGGTTGAGGTTCATTATCACTGCTCTCATACCCTAAGGCAGCAAAACAGCAGGGCATAGACCTTGACTGTTATCAATAGAAGATGGCAGTGTGATTTTATGTAGAAAGCACAGTGTACCTGAAACTTCATAATAAAACTACCTTTTCTGAAAGCTGACTGTACTTCTTGGTCTGTGACAGTCTTGTTTTTTAGAGACTTGCTGGTTTGAGAAAGAGCTGGAGCACAAGATGCAAACTCTGGAAGATCCAGCCAACTCCCTAGGGGCTAAGTGAAGTCTGCCTAACACTGCTGAATACACAGGGAAGGCCTGTTAGTTAGCACTACTGTATCTATTACTAAGAAGCCCATTAACATTTCAAGATTTTCCATGGTTCTAAGTAAATGCAATATTCAAAAGTCAACTGGATTCACCCAAATGATGTACTCATAAGAGTGTGGGTAAAGAGACTGGAGCCTCAGGATGGGGACAAGGAAGGATTCGACTCAGATTGTGTTTCACATATTTACTAGATATGTAACCATGGGCAAGTCACATGTTAAGTAACTCGATATCTGCTTCATAGGGTCACTGTCAGAGTCAGAGGAGACGTAATATACATCAAGTGTTTGCAATCCTTAAAAAGCTTAAGCTTGTACTCACTATATTTTTAAATTTAAAGATTTCAGGGCAAATTCATTTATGCAATTCAATCTTTTCTTTTCCCCTTAGACAAAAGGGCAAGATGTTGTCCAAAGAAGTATAATGGGGCATATCCTCCCTGAAGCAATGGTGTGCTATTTAGAAAATTATGAACCAGAAAAATTTTCTGAGATTTTTCTTGGAGAATTTGATACTCCAGAGGCCATCTGGAGTAGTGAAATGAGGTAATTTATCATTTGTTTTCTATTCATGTGCTTGGTTTCATAATTTAGGGTTGGTGCCCTACTTTATTTTTTTTTTTTTATTAAAATGTTTACTTTCACTGATTACATGATCAGAATCACCACAATAATTATTTGAAACTCAGTCAGTAAATAAGTGCATCTTCTATGTGTCAGATACCATGTTATCAATTTACTGGTAACTTAATGAAGCCCTTTAGGCAAACATACACACATATCATATAATATAAAGAAGTAAATTGTGGTAAAATTTTTACCTAGAGTACTAGGAAGTTATTAATTTTGACTTCCATTGTAAAAGCTTATGAGAATTGTGGTTTGGTTTGGTTTGGTTTTTTGGCGGGGGGAGTAACATCCCTATTGGGTTCGCAGACATAGACACAAATTAGAATAAGTAGTTATCCCTTCCTCATCAATACTTTTCTCATTATGGTTTTGCTGTGTTGCAGGTCAACATGAGAAATTAAATTGGAATTTTTGAGAGTTTTGTGAAGTCATAGAAAATGCAAAGGCCAGCAGAAAAGACATAACCTATGATATAATACTTAACTCATATTTTACAATAAGGCTATTTATGGTACTAAGGTGCCACAAATAGCCCATAAAAGAAAAACAAAAACAAAAAAATTCAGACTTATGCTACAAAGGGAAAGCCAAAAAATTTTACATGGATTTTTCAGATCATTAGGGCATATGCTCCTAATCCCCACATTATGGAAGGGAAAACTGTATTTATCTTTATTTAAGGATATCTTGGGGATTGGCACAGTTTATTCTGTTCCAGCTTGTGGGCTTTTATCATCAAGTCTTAGAATGATGATGTGTTTAGTTTAAAGATCTGTTTAGTTACTGGCAGTTGTCATATGTATTCTTGTCTAAGGAAATAATCTTGTGAGATTTTTGAAAAATTAATGTAACTTACAGGCGCCTCATGATTGAGAAGATAGCTGCTCATCTTGCTGACTTCACTCCACGCCTTCAAAGTAACACAAGAGCACTTTATCAGTATTGTCCTATTCCTATTATCAACTATCCACAGTTAGAGAATGAACTCTTTTGTAATATTTATTACCTCAAACATCTTTGTGATACACTCCGATTTCCAGACTGGCCAATTAAAGATCCAGTAAGTCAATGAATGATCTTTTGTCTCTTCAAATCATGATCTTTGGATAATCAGTTGTGTGAAGGTTTTTTTCTCCTTCTTTACAAATTCAGCATTGTTTAATTTTTTCTTATGTTAATGGAGTTGTTCCAAGATCAACTTTAAATGAGTCTATATCCTTTGATATCATTTGTTCTGTTGACTATAAGGACGTTATCAAAAACAAAATATAGACAATTTTGTGTATACAGTAAGTAAACATTCACTGTAACAATTGGGTGGCCCTGTGGGTAGAGTGCTGCCTGGTTCTGGCCTTAAGAAGGCACCCTTTGCATAGGTCAGCCTAGAGGTAGCTCTGAGTGCTGTTTAGAGAGTTGGACTAACACAGGTTTCAGGTACTCTCACTGACCTGCTTCTGCTGTCCTGCAGGATGCACACATGGCTGATCTGAGCTAGGCCCAATCCTTGAACTGTTGTTATAGTATGACCATCCTCAGTGTTGAGTCAGACCCTGAATTGCATTGCAAGTGTCAAGACTGTTATAGCTTTATCTTTATAACTATCATTTGTATAATTGTTTTTATAGCATTCTTTGAATATTCACACTAAGTATTAATTTAGTCAAATATTTCTAATCTTCTTAAATATGTATAGATTTGTATTTGGACACATGAGTAATAGCATATGCATCTTACAAGCAATTTTTTTTTAATCTATTTGGACACTAAAATAATTATTTAATTAACATTAGTACAGTGATACTGAAATAACTACAGTTAAGAATATTTTCAGCCTGTATCTGTTAAAACTGGAAAAATCTCTTAATTTTAAAGCTTGATATAATGCTGTTTTTCTTTTGTGGGGGTGAAATCTAACATTTTTCTAAACTGAAGGAGTAAAATTCATAATAAATTGTCTCTCTCCTCTCCCCTGCTTTATTGTTTACTGCTAAATATATAATTTTAATAGTCAATTATGATTTCCTAATTGAGCAAACTAGATGTTTAAATTAAAATTTTAATGTATACAATTTCATCCACATTTTACTGAAATATTTGAAATTGAAACATTTTCTTTTCAAGGTGAAGCTTCTAAAAGATACCCTTGATGCCTGGAAGAAGGAAGTAGAAAAAAAACCACCTATAATGTCAATAGATGATGCATATGAAGTGCTTAACCTCCCTAATGGACAAGGACAGTAAGTTAATAATTAATATTACAGTTATTAATAGCTCACATAGCACTATTTTTTTGTAAATAGTTTCTGAAAAGTAAAATTATCAAAAACACCTTTACTTATTTATATCAAAACTAACACATTTTTGTTTTAGTTAATATGGCTTTACTACCTAAAGATAGCTCTGCATTTCAAGTCAGTGATTTGGTTTCACATTTGAGATTTCTTGCCAGAAATGTTTGTTTATATAACCTTATTCCCATTAGGATTTGTTTGAATTTTATCTCTATAGAAATGATGGTTTTTATATTGAAGTTTGTAAATGTGAGATTTAGTAACAGTTTGCCTAGATTTCAGAAAAGTTTATGATAGATTATATGTTCAGAATGCTAGTAGTTGAAGTTATCTTGTCTTTCTGTTAGGGGTCTCTGTTCAACTCCTGTGTCTATGTGACTCCCAGATTTCCATTTCTGACCTCTCTTTAGAGTTACATTTCTGCTATATATCTCTACCTGGATGACAGCAACACTGTCACATATAGAGCTGTCAAATTTGCAAAATGCTTTCCTGCTCAGAATTCAGAATGGGCTTGTCCAAAACGTAACTAAAATGCCCTCCTTTCCAAAGTGGCTTCTTAATATTAATTTCTTTTGATAGGTAGCATTATGTATACTGAAGTCATCTTTGACCCCACCTCCTCCCCATTGGCTGACTACCACCATCACTTTGGAAGCACCCACCTTTTGAAATTCACTCAGTCCATATTTACCATCCCCACCCATTGTGGTCAGTTAACCCCGATCTCCTTCTTTTCTCAGTGAGTTTGGCTCCTGACCCACAGTCTTCCATAACTTACCACCTCCTGCCCTCACCCCAGGGACTTCAGCATGCACATTAATAATCTCATATACCTTGGCGGCCTGTTTTCTTAAGACATGCTGACTAAGGCAATTTAAGGTCCCCTAATAGATGTCACCTAATCTCATCTGGATCTTTAATGTGGTCCGTGGCAGAGCTGTTCTTTTAGACTTGTCCAATGTATCCTTAGCACAGGACTATGTTCTCTCCTCGGTCCTCACCTGATTCCTCCCCTTCCCCTAAGAACTAGGCCTCCTATTTCAGGCCGCTTGCCTACAGCTCTCTGCGTTCTTTTCCAGAGCTCAGATGGCTTATGTCCCCGTTTCCTCCTTCGGTCTATCTCATGTGAGCAGATGGTCCTTCTTTTTCCCAAGACAAGCCCCTCCACTGTCCGAGTGATCCCGGTGTATGCAGTCTTGTCCAACAGATTACTTCTGGGACCTAATCTTTGGTCTCGCCCTGGCTGTCGGCCCCTTCTCTCTTGCTTGCAGCCGTGCCCACATGGCCCTCACCCCTGCCTCCTGTCATTGTAGAGCTCAGCTTTTTGAGAAGCCACGTCCTAGAACTGCTTCCACTGCCTTTGCTCTCCTCAACTCTAGCCTTTGACTTAAGCATTCACCAAAAATTTCTCTTTAAAGTTGTCATTGGTCTCTTACTGGCCAGACCCAATGGCCTTTTTCTTCTCTTCTCAGGGTTCTTGGCTGGCTCTTTGTCTGGGTCACTCAAGGTCTCGGTTCTAGGCTTACTCTCTTGACTATTTGGTGATTCCATAAGCTCCCCTAGGTTTAATTGCCTCCGTGTGACAGTCTCCGGATCTGCTTGTCCAAGCTTAGCGGCCCTTCAAGCCTGCAGGTTGAATGTCTCCAAACTGGATGTCCCACAGACATCTTAAACTCACCACGTCCACAGCTGAGCCCATTGTCTCGACCCCTGACCTCTTTGCTCTCTTCCCCACTTGCTCCTTCAGCGTGTGCCCAGACTCCCACCCAAGGTGCCCGGTGCGTCCCACTGCTTCTCACCCATAGTCCTCGGACATCTCCTTGGATACAGGAACCGTCCTGAAGCCTGCCCTTACCTCCTCATGACCAGACTTGGTCCCCTTCCCTCAGAGCTCTGTAGGTCAGGTCTGACCAGATGTACAACCAGCCCTGCCTGAACCCTCTTCCTTCTCTCTGCCAACTCACTAAAATTGAGGCACATACCAGACCCCTTCATTACCTGCATCTTTTGGTCTTGTTACACCCACCCTGGCCCTCTATCCTGCTGGGTGGGAAGAAAACCCCTCATCCAGAGGGAAGCATCACCAAGCACGAATCTGACCCCCGGCAGCCATCATCCAGACCCCAGTTCCCAGTCCCTTCCCCCACTCTCCTGTTCAAGCCCTTTTATAACCCAGCCCCTCCCTCCTCATCCAGAATTCTGGCACTTCCTCCTCCAACACCAGCCCCCTCCACCTCTCAGTCCTGGCACCTTCTCCAGTTTCCTCCATGCCCAGAATCCTCTTTTTGAATCCGAGCTCCTACAGGAAGCCTTCTCTCTATCCTGCAGATCACTTCCTGTGTAGTGCTTGTCTGTTTTCACCCCCATCAAATGTAAGATCCCTGAAGATGTCAGGCCTGTCTTGTGCCTAGCTTTCTCCTCAGCCTTTACACAGTGCCGAGTGGAGAAAACACTTAGGAGTTTCTTGTCTCAATCCCTACCTCATCTTACTGTGGATGTGGCCTCAGGCAGCCTGAGGAGCTTAAAAAGCCCAAGGGCTCCTCTGTCATCGGGCCTGGTCTCTATTGGGCCACTAGACCCTGAGGGGAAAGGAAGGCCGGTGACCTGGCCCAACCCTCCCTCACTTGTATGTCACAGTACCACCTCCCTGATGTCAGGGTCCTCTTGGAGGAGGAAGGACAAACTACAAGAACAGAACAATCAACAGATTAACCATTTTTGATTGCTTTACTGCCAAATAAAGTATGAATGCTGTCCACTCTACTTTTCTAGCTTTTTCATGCATTTTCTTTAAACATATTTTGTGTTTCAGCCAAACCAGAACTGTTTTCTTTTGCTTTCTTTGCCATGCTTGCCCCCTCTGGGCCTAATCTTTGCAATTGACCCTCCTCTTCCTTCTTCCTCTACTGCATGGTGCACCTTTTTCTTTAAAACTCATATTAGCAGGGAACTCTTACTTAAAGCCTTGTGGTTAAAGGCAATTTCTCCCTTCATTAGATTGTTCACAGTCCTTTTCTGCTTTGCAATTACCCCATTCTTCCTTGCAGACTATCTGATGGGAAGCAAAATCTGTTCTTGATTAGGCAAGCTTCTTAAGGGCAGGGATTATCTTCTGTTCTGGAGTGCTTTCTACCCAAGTTACTTATTTATATTGTTTTATAACTTAAAAGTGAAGTGGTTGGGGTTTTCTTTTATAATGCAAAATCTGCCAAATTATACTTTTCAATCTTGGTCATAGAAAGCATATTATTTCTTATTACATCTCTTCCCCTTCCCCTTTTTAAAAAATAATTTGTCTCCCATTCTTCAAATTGTGGAGGGTGCAGGGGTGGGAGGGGGGATGTGTGTGTGTGTAAGAGACAAAATGAGAGAGAATTAAAGTGGTAGCAGACACTAACTGGAAATTTCCTGTGTTGAAATTTTGGAGTTCATGTTTCCTAACCATTGCAATTTTTTTGTCTGTATGAAGCTTGTAATTTTTAGTGAAGCTGGTAATCTTCATTTAACTACATCATTTATTTTGTTAGTCGTTGGCAAATAATTGAAAAAGCAGTTGTGAAGTGCTTGCTAGAGAGACAGTATTGTATCCTGAAGATACTGGCTGTTAAAGACAAAAAAAAATTTGAAATCTGAATGACCAGATTTGTAGCCTTTTATGAAACAAGAAATATCTCCACCCAAATATCCTTTGCCAAAAGAGTTGGTGACTTTTTGTATTCTTGTATATTGATTGATATATTTGTAAAATACTATTTTATAGACATGAAGAGAGCAAGATCAGGAAAGCCTACTTTCGACTGGCCCAGAAATATCACCCTGACAAGAATCCTGAAGGGAGGGTAGGTATTTTTGAAGCAAAGAAGGGTATTTCCAGATTCACTTATTCGACACGTGTTTATTTTCACCAAACATGTAGATGAATTTTTCATTTTGTAGCTTATACACTCATTAATTTTATTCCCATCTTCATGTGAAACTGTTAGGAGCAGCTAGGGGATGCCACTTTTCTTAAATTTTTTTATAAAATGTAAATGAGAGCAGCCTGTTAAAAAAGTAGAACCAAAATATTAATTTTTTTGATCCACTCATGATCCATTAATCTGACCCTTTCTCCATCTAACTTCTAGTCATTTGATAAGTTCTGTTGATTTCTCATCCTGTAAGCTTTTATATTTCTTTTCATACTGCTGTCACACTAATCCGAATCTTTTAATGAAAACAATTTTTAAAATTTGGTTTTCTTTTTAAACTTATGTCTTACATGTTTACTTTACATTCATCTCTGCATATATTCCTCCACATATCTTTACCTTGTAGTTGTAATACATAGTGCTGATGGCTTAGATGTTTTTAACTTTATTTTTTAGCAGCAGTTATGAAATATATATATATATACACACACACACACCACATATACCCATATTGATGGGGGTTGGGAAGTATAGAGCATTTGATTTTCTTTCCTTTTTACATCTGTGACTTGGTAAAGGGTACTCTTGATGAGGAAACTCTCTTTACCAATACAGATTAGCACCTGCTCTACAGTATATGGTTTGGGTTTCCTTGTCCAATGAGAGTTCAGGTGACTTGTGCTTGTGGCTCCCTGACTTGGAGGCCTGCTTTTCATTGGGTATATCATGCTGCTTTTCTGTATGTATAAAAGTACCATAAACATAATTTTGTTTTTTACTTGTAAAGTGTACCTCACTTGAATAACATAATTGTACTATACTTGAAATACCTTAATAGTAAATCAGCACATTTGTACAAAATTTCAGGATTTTGTGATAATACATAATTTTTGATTGCTGAAGAGTTAAGTAATTAAAATTTAAAAGGCATTTTTATTGTACTATCTTAGCAGTGCTCATAGGCAGCTAAGGCTGTGTGTGCATCTTTCTGAGTTCATCTAGCTGTGTGACCCTAGACAAGTCACTTCACCCTGTTTGCTTCAGTTTCTTCCTCTGTAAAATGAGCTGGAGAACAAAATGGCACAACACTCCCAGATCTCTTCTGAGAAAGCCCCCAAATAGGGTTACTCACAGTCACAGACTCAATTGAGAAAAGAATGAACAAAAATTGTTAAAAACAGTTTTAATAGGAAATGACATTTTTTGTGGTGAAATATTTTGCATTTGTTTTAGTAACTGCCTGTGATAAATGAAGTGAAGATGACATTAGCTGGTCATTTTTTCCACAGACTATTTTGTTTAACTTTGACTCTAGTTTTCCCACTATTGTAAAACAAGTATGTGGTTTATCTTTGTTTCCTTACAGGATATGTTTGAAAAAGTTAATAAGGCCTATGAATTCTTATGTACAAAATCAACCAAAGTAATTGATGGCCCAGATCCAGAAAATATAATTTTGATTTTGAAAGCACAAAGCATTTTGTTCAATCGGCATAAAGAAGGTGAGCCTGGAAAGTTGGTTCTCCTTTTGTTTAATTAAATTTTCTTGTGAGTTTTCTTCTTTAACTAGTTGTGTTATCACAAGAGATTGTAGTATGGTCTAATAGAATGAGTCCTGAACTAGCAGTCAGGACACCAATATTTAAATCCCTTCTCAAACATTTAGGAACTGTAAGTATTTTGGCAAATCACTGGAATCTCAACTATAATTTCTTCATCTTGAAAATATGGATGATGTTTTTTCCACCTGTCATAAGGGGAGTCTCTAATGGAGCACTTTGCAGGCCTTAAAGAGCTACATAAATTTGAGCTGTTATAATTAGTTGATATTTTCTAAATTATAAAAAGGTCCATTTTGGAAGGAGAATGGGGGCATCTTTAGCAATTTAGATCTCTGTGATCTATTCCATCAAAAGTAATTCTAAAATTTTATAAGGTTAGTCATCTTTTGTAAGAGCTTGTAAAAACTACTTTTACTTTAGTGATTTCTAATATGTTAGCTCAGGCTTCAAGATAGGAGAAGGAGAACGTGGGGAACTGAATTATTATTATACTTATAAAGCATTCTCTGTCATTCATGGATCTAAGTTGCTGGGTTTATTTTTTACTTTTTTTTCTGAAATGGGTTTTGATGACAGGCAAAATGGAATAGTTGTCAAAAAAAAAAAAAGAACATAAGAACTAACAGTTAATTTACTTCCAAAGTTTGAGACAAAATTTGGAGTATTAGAGAGTGGGTGCCCGTGTTAAATCTTTTGCTTATGGGTAATGTGGAACAAGTTAAGGTAGCTGATAGTAAGATTAATAATTAATCATAAGAAAGGGTAGTTGCTTAGGGGGCTGGGTTCTAACCATTTATACTCCATGGACCCGTTAGCAATATCTGATGAAATATAGACATCTATGTTTTTGTACATAAAATAAAATGCATAGACCAGTTTTATCGATTTTTTAAAAAATCCACAGACCTTCAGTTAAAGCACCCCTGGATTATGTGGAAGTGTTTAACAAGTTGTCTCTGCTATGTTTTTGGCTCTTAGGTTTTCTTTGTTTTTATCATAAGAGAATTAATTACTATTCTATTCCAATTAGTATTAATCTATTTGACAGAATCCTATCAAAATTCTGTATGTAAGGCCCCAGGACTGTGAGAAGCAAATTCTAAGTTCACTTGCTTAACCATAAGAAGTTAATTAAAGGCACTTCACCTTTGTTTTGCCTTGTCGTTGTGACCAAGTCACAAGAGTGCCAGAGATTATATGGAAAGTCCCCCAAAATCTTTTTGTACCTCTGGACCAATCCTTTGTCCAATAGAAGCAGATGACCATTTTATGATCACTCAGGTCCCATTTCCTCTGGTCCATCTTATGTGGAGATACCTTGCTTCATCCACCTTATAATCCTCTTGACGTATTGCTTATTTTAGCTTATGTATTACATATCAGTCAGTGGAATTATTCTGTATGTGGTAGAGTTGTTCCAGAATGACTGGACATTTAACTTTATAAAAATAGGACCTTGGAAGAAGAAGGTATCTCAGATCAGGAGGAAGATCTGAGGTCCACTTCATTAGAGGGGGGGGACCCATGAGCCCTTTAATAAAGTACTGTTGACTCGGCTCTTGGCCTCCATCTCTTATTGTAGATGAGATAATTTTAATCCTCACAATCTGTCCTTAGGATAAACAAATATAAACATGTTTCATTTGCTAGTGAAACAAAGCTTGGGGACAATTAGTTAATGCACAGGATGAAGGGTAAGATCACAAAGCTTTTCACATACAAGACAAATGAGTTCTACTAAGGGGGATCACTTTTGATAGTTGTGAGCATAAAATTCTATGCTTGGGTCCAAGAAAAATTAACTTCCTAGGCACAGCAAGGTTGAAAGAGGTAGAGGATTATTAGACTGTCTGCTTTAGACAAGTCAGCATGTTATGGCTTCCAGAAGCTCTGTTCAATGGAAGGCTTCATTTTTTTGTGCACAACGTCCAAAACAAGGAGGGAGCTAATGTGGTGGGGAAATAATACTGATCAAACCACATCTAGAATACGGTGTTTAATTCTAAGATAGAAACAGCAACAATGAGTACAGTTTGCAGAGAAGCACATTTAGGCTAAGAAAAAAAATGTCCTTAAACTTCCTAACAATCCAAAGCAGAAGCACCATGTTAGTAAAAAGTATCCTCTGTCTTTGGAAGACTTCAAAGTCTCTAAACGTCTTTCAGTAGTGGTGTAGAGGGAGGTTTCTGGAGGGTATTTAAACTAAGCAGGTTCTGAAATCTTTGTTCAGCTCATATTTCTGTCACTTTGTGGTTCTGAGACTACATGGAACATAACCAAGAATTTGGATATAAGTACAGGGCTCTTTTCTAATAGTATATCTAAATTGAAGTTTATGAATTACAGTAAAACTTCCTGGGATTGGGATCATAAGCAATTATTTTGTAACTAACTAACTGACTACACTTAGAGAACTCATGAAATTTAGTATATATAAACAGTGAGCTTCACTAGAGTTGTATATGTACACAATGTAGACAAATAACAGTGTATTCTGGTTTACTTTCAGCCTGTTTGTATTCTTATTTAATGTAGGAATTTTCTATCTAGCACCTGAAAAAATGCTTTGCTAATTATATTAAAATGAATACTCAGGATAAACAAAACAGTTTATTGATTTACTCCGACCTTGCTGCACACACAAAACAAAGAATGCATTATTTTTTTCTGCCATGTCTCTAGGTAATTTTTTTCATGTACCTCTCAAATTTCTTAAAAATTAGTTTTATTGTAGGGGAGCTGGGTGTTTACCAACTATAGTACCTTTCTTATTTGTTAATTTAATATCCAGGTGTCCAAAAGTAGAAATGTATACGGATTGTAGAGTTAACAGTTTGATAAATTCATAAAATCAAAACTGCTAAATTCTAAATTCCATTAGAAAATCTGATCATTTTTTTAGTAGGAACCTTTGACTGGCATTTGAAATAACCAAAATCAGTAGGGGGGGGGGGGGCCCGGGGGACTGAACAGATTTTTCTTTAGTTTAAACTGAAATTGTGATATTTTAAAGAACTAGAGTGGGGTTTGTTTTTTTAAACATCTGTACATATTCCTGCATGCCAAACCATCTTAAAACACTGATAAAAATCTCTTTTGGATTTTTGGTTATTACAGATTTACAGCCTTACAAATATGCAGGATATCCCATGTTGATTAGGACTATCACAATGGAAACTTCAGATGATCTCCTTTTCTCAAAAGAATCACCACTGCTGCCTGCTGCCACAGAGCTGGCATTCCATACTGTCAATTGTTCTGCTCTCAATGCAGAAGAGCTAAGAAGAGAGAATGGAATAGAGGTAATGACTTTGTGCTTATCTGCCGAACAGATCCTGATCTGGGCTACGTTTGCTTTTCTGCAAAAAAAAAAAAAGTCATGAAATATAAATGCTGTTAGCTTATTAATTTTTAATTTGTTTTTCTTTATACTTGCCCCTGGGATAAAATACTGGGTTTTGGATGTAATGCCACTCAACTATAATACTTTGCAATACAGAGTTGGGAGCAGCCGGGGATTATAATTGATGAATCTTGTTCTTCTGTTTTGTTTTGAATCCACTAAATAAATTGTTAACATTGCTCAAAAGAAACTATTCAGTCTTTTGATGAAATTTCTTTCAAGTGCTATATTGGCACCAGCCTTTCAGCACTTAATGATCTTCTGAAGTTTTAATAAATTATGAGAACCTGTTTGCATTAGGTCCCATAAGTCATTTATGTATCCTATTTAGGATCTTTTGAGAAATATTTGTGAATTTTTGGTGAGAAGGAAATTAAACTAGTAATTAACATCAAAGGGGGAAAAATCATCTAACTTAATTAATGAGATAAGGATATCATTTTTAAATTGCTTTATTGATTAATTATTATGGATTGTGGCCTTGCATTTTGTTTTGTTTTGTTTTAGCTTCTCTCTTTGAATAAAAAATGCTATTTGATTCAGTATGGAGGGAGAAAGCTAGTTTGCTATTGACATAGGAAATTTCCCCCCTCTCCCTCCAAAAAAATCTAATGAATTTTAGCATGAAAAACTAACTTTGGGCTCTCAGATTTAACTGTTAATTCTTTTTTCTGTAGGTGTTACAAGAAGCATTCAGTCGTTGTGTGGCAGTTTTGAATCGTTCTAGTAAGCCCACTGATATGTCTGTGCAGGTAGGCTCATAGAAGCTATTATTCATTGACTTAGATTAGGAGAAAGAGCTCAGTACTGGAAATGAGTCTAAATCTATTTTCTCATCTATAAAATGGAGATAATGTTTATATCCAAAGGTGTTGAGGAAAGCACCTGAAGGTTTATAAATGACAGAAATGAGTTTGGGTCTTAGCAAGGGAAGAATTTATATGTTTAATAATAAATAATTAACATTATTGAGTACTTATGATTTATTGCAACATCTTGAAGAATGAAGTCTTAATTTAGCACTATCTTTTTAGTTGAATGCTATGTATAGGTGGATTACAGCTAATTATTCAAATGGTAATTCATTCCTTAGCCCATCCTTTCCTCTCCAGGATAAAAATTTTATCAAATATGTACAAACATTCTCAGTTGACATGACTCTATACAAATAAAATTTAAATGTTTATATATGAAGACTAACAAAATACAACCATAACAATTAAGATTTTTGTTGCACTAATGGCCTAAATGAATACATGACATAGGCAACCTAATAAGGATTTTCTCCATGATAGTGTATACTTAAGAGCATTGACTGGAATTCTGAACTAATTTTCGTATCTTTTTTTTTAAACTCTTTAAGTGACTATATATAGAACCAGATCTTCGCTTGTGTTTCTGCTTTCAGGTATGTGGGCATATATGTAAATGTTACAGTGTGGCAGCTCAATTTGAAGAGTGCCGAGAGAAGATCACCGAGATGCCTAGTATCATCAAGGATCTCTGTCGAGTATTGTATTTTGGCAAGGTGAGCTTGTCTTAATTAATTAAATACTTTAGAGTATATCTAACCCTAATGATTAAATAGGTAGTTCCACAAGTTTTTTATTATATGTTGATGTTCTTTAAAGTTCTTCAAGTCATACAAATAGTAATCCTTAACCTTTCAAGGCTTAAGGGAGGAGATAGAAGTAGTTAAGCTAGAAACTGGGCAGACTCTTCTGAAGTACTTCTTAAGATTGGAATATGCCCAGCAGCAAGAGAGTATTCATCAACAGATTACATTGATAGGTGCTAGAAGTTTGTTGATTTGACTATTCTTCTTGTCAGCTTCTGCTTATACCTAAAATAATAGGCTTTGATTTTTGTAAGTAAAAAGGTAAATATGAAAAAATAATCTGAAAGGATTCAGTAAAACCAAACTGTTTATATTCCTTCATATAACACCTAAGAATTTTATCATTATTTAATTTGGGGGAAGGTGGAAGAGAGTGTGACAATTTGGGTTAAGTGACTTGCCCAGGGTCACACAGTTTAATAACTATCTGAGGTTGGATTTAGAGTCTCCTGACTCCACAACACTGAACTTTATCATTATTCAGCCAGTTAAAAAGGAGTTTACATAGACAGAAGGCATAGTGGATATGAGTCTCATGTTAGAATGATCTCTTAAAAAATGAAGGGATGAGAAAGAGGGATGCTTAGGGAGAAGTAGAATAGGGAAATTTTTCTCACATTAAAGAAGACACATGGAGAGCTTTTTACAAGGATAATATTAAAAATATTTACAAGAAGTTTCTGTGATAAAGGCCTCATTTCTCATATAGATATTAAGTGTAGCATTGAGTCAAATTTATAAAAATAAGAGCTATTCTCCAATTGATAAGTGGTCAAAGGATATGAACAGCTAGTTTTCTTTTTTTAATTTATTATTTTTTTTATTAAAGCTTTTTATTTGCAAAACATGCATGAGCTTTGTTACAAATTTTTCCCTCTTTCCCCTCACTCCCTCCCCTAGATGGCAGGAAGTCTAATACATGTTAATTATGTTAAAATACTTGACAAATTGAATATTTGTGTACATATTTATACAGTTAATCTTGCTGTACAAGAAAAATTGGATCTATAAGAAAAAAATCTGAGAAGGAAAACATAATGCAAGCAAACATCAATAGAAAGCATGAAAATGCTATGTTGTGGTTCACACTCAGATCCCATAGGCCTCTCCCTGGGTGTATATGGTTTTCTTCATCACTGAACAACTGGAACTGGTTTGAAACATTTCCTTGTTGAAGAGAGCTGTGTCCATCAGAATTGATCGTCATATAGTATTGTTGTTGCCATGTACATTGATCTGGTTCTGCTTGTTTCGCTTAGCATCAGTTCATGCAAGTCTCTCTAGGCTTCTCTGCAATCATCCTGCTGGTCATTTCTCATAGAACAATAATATTCCATAACATTCATATACCATAATTTATTCAACCATTCTCCAACGGATGGGCATCCATTCAGTTTCCAGTTTCTAGCCACTACAAAAAAGGGCTGCCACAAACATTTTTGCACATGTGGGTCCCTTTCCCTCCTCTAAGATCTCTTTGGGATATAGGCCCAATAGAAACACTGCTGGGTCAAAGGGTATGCACAGTTTGATAACTTTTTGAGCATAGTTCCAAATTGCTCTCCAGAATGGTTGGATCCTGAACAGCTAGTTTTCAAAAGAAGAAATCAATGCTATCCATAATAATTTTAAAAATACTCTAAATCACTATTTATTAAAGAAATGTGCATTCAAATGATTCTGGGGTATCACCTTACACCTATTGGAAATGCTAGAGGGATTGGGGGGGAAATAAGTACACTAATGAATTATTGGTAGAGTTGTGAACTTGTCCAAATCATTCTGGAGAACAATTGAGAATTAAGCACAAAAGGGCTATAAAACTGGCTCAGCAATACCACTACTAGTTTTGTATCTTAAAGAGAGAAAAAGAACCTATGTTTACAAAATATTTTTTGTGGTGGTGAAAAGAATTGTCAATAGAGGGCATGCTCATCAGTTGGGTAATGGCTGAACAAGTTCTGGCATATGATCATGATGGAGTACTATTGTGCTATAAGAAATGATGGGGGGAGGAGGGGGCAGCTAGGTGGCAAAGTGGATAGAGCACCAGCCCTGAAGTCAGGAGGACCTGAGTTCAAATGTGGTCTCAGACACTTAACATTCCCTAGCTGTGTGACCCTGGGCAAGTCACTTAACCCCAATTGTCTCAGCAAAAGGGGGGGGGGAAGCAATGATGTGGTGGGTGGTTTCAGAAAAACATGTTGAACTGATGCAAAGTGAAGTGAGAAGAACAAGAAGATCATTGGGCACAGTAGCCATAATGTTATAATGATAATCACCTGTAAAAGATTTGATTACTCCAGTCAATACCGTAATCCAAGACAATTCCAAAGGACTCAGGATGAAAAAGGAGAAATAAAGAACTCGAGTACAAATTGAGTGTAATTTTTTCTATTTTTCTTAATGGCTAATATGGAAATGTTTTGTATGATCTCACATGTGTAATTGACATAATTGCTTGCCTTCTCAGTAGGTGTAGGAGGGAGGAAAACAATTGGAAATTAAATCTTAAAAAGAAAGAATGCTCAAAAATCAATAATAATTTTTTTAGGTAATCAGTTTCTGTGAACTTGATATTTAAAGTTAGTTTGACATCTTGGGGTATTAGAACTTGGTTTCTGCTGTAATCAGGATATTTATTTGCAATCTCTATAAAAGGTGGTGTTTATATGTCACAATTTGTAGCTTATGTCTAGGCTCTCTAAGACCATTCTCCCTATAGAAGTTGCTGAGACTTTGTTTGATACTAAAATCAAAGGAACCTGCCTTTTCCCTCTAGTTATCTCTCTGTTGGGCATTGATGGGAATAGAATTCAAATTAGAAATAAAGTAGGAAACCTAATGATCTCTAAATGTAATAAGACTAGAATCAATTCTTTTTTTTTTTTTTTGACGTTCTGTATCCTTACAGCACTGTTATTTTTATTTTTGTATTTGTATTTTGTCATTATTTTCGTTACAAATTTTCCCCCCAACTTCCCCACCCCTCCCCTAGATTGCAGGATATCCACTACATGTTAATTATGTTAAAATACTGGCAAATCGAATATATGTATACATATTTCCAAACTTATCATTGTTGTGCAAGAAAAATCTTATCTACACAAACGATATATCAGATAAAGGAAATACAATATAAGCAAACATCAGTCAAGGAGTATGAGAATGTTATGTTGTGGTCCACATTTCGCATCCCTCTCTCTGGTTGTATATGGCTTTCTTCAGTGAACAATTGGAGGTGGTTTGAAACATATCATTGTTGAAGAGAGCCATGTCCATCAGAATTAATCGTCATACAGTACTGTTGTTGCCGTGTATAATGATCTCCTGGTTCTGCTCATTTCACTCAGCATCAGTTCATGCAAGTCTCTCCAAGCCTCTCTGAAATCATCTTGCTGGTCATTTCTTACAGAACAATAATATTCCATAATATTCATATACCATAATTTATTCAGCCATTCTTCAATTGAAGGGCATCTATTCAATTTCCAGTTTCTAGCCACTACAAAAAGGGCTGCCACAAACATTCTTGCACATGTGGGGCCTTTTCCTTTCTTTATGATTTCTTTGGGATATAAGCCCAATAGAAATGCTGCTGGGTCAAAGGGTATGCACAGTTTGATAACCTTTTGAGCATAGCTCCAAATTGTTCTCCAGAATGGCTGTATCCGTTCACAGCTCCACCAACAATGCATCAGTGTCCCAGCCCTCCCACAACCCCTCCAACATTCATCATTAACTTTTCCTGTCATTTTAGCCAATCTGACAGGTGTGAAGTGGTACCTCAGGGTAGTCTTGATTTGCATTTCTCTGATCAACAGTGATTTGGAGCACCTTTTCATATGACTATAAATAGTTTTAATTTCATCCTCTGAAAATTGTCTGTTCATATCCTTTGACCATTTATTGATTGGAGAATGGCTTGAATTTTTATAAATATGAGACAATTCTCTATGTATTTTAGAGATGAGACCTTTATCAGAACCCTTGAATGTAAAGATGATTTCCCAATTTATTACTTCCCTCTTAATCTTGTCTGCATTGATTTTGTTTGTACAAAAACTTTTTAACTTAATATAGTCAAAGTTATCTATCTGGTTTTCAATTAAGAGTTCCAGTTCTTCTTTGGACATAAATTTATTCCATCTCCAAAGGTCTGAGAGGTAAACTATATTACATTCCTCTAATTTACTTATAGTATCACTCTTTATATCCAGATCATGAACCCATTTAGATCTTATCTTGGTATGTGGTAGAATCAATTCTTAAGGAACCACTTGCTTCTTAGGAATTTCAGCTTTCTTTAATTTAATTTCTTTGCTTTTGATTTTTCAGACTATCCCTCGTGTAGCATCTCTTGGAGTAGAATGTGTCAGTTCATTTGCAGTGGATTTCTGGCTACAGACCCACTTATTTCAGGCAGGAATTTTGTGGCATTTACTTGGATATCTGTTTAATTATGATTACACTCTAGAAGAGAGTGGCATTCAGAAAAATGAAGAGACAAATCAGCAGGTAATTTTATCAGAGTAATTGGAATATTGAATTTGTACTTTAACCACTACAGTAAAATAAGTCCTCTGGGAAACCTTATAGGATTAGTCATTTTAGATAGCCATGTTTTGTGAGCAATACCACTTTCCAGAACCAAAAACTTTTGTTAAAAAATGTTGACAAGTCATTTTAGGAAGATTTTAGACACTTCTTTACATTCAATTCTTTATTTTTTTTAAAATTTTTTTCAACAAATAAAAATCAGTTTTTCTTTTCCTATTCCCCCATTTGAAGGAGGGGAGGGGCAAAACTCATAACATATGCATACTAAAGGAAAAAAAAAACAAATTCCAATGTTGAAAGTGCCCCAAAATGTATGTCTCATTCTGCATCTTGAGTCCTCTGGTTGGAACTATATTGCTTGTTTCATCTTTGGTCATCTGGATTTATGGTTGTTCTCTGGACTGTTCAGTGATTTTAAGTGTTTCAAAATTGTTTGACTTTAGAGTATTTTTACTATTATATAACTTTTCCTGGTTCTTTTCACTCCACTTTGCCTCACTTCCTACAAGTCTTCTCAGATAATGAATGTTTTTTAATTGATGTGGCCTGACCAGAACAGAGTATGGAGGTATCATTCTCTCCTTATTCCTATGAACTTATTTCCCTTAATGCATTCCTAGATTGAATTAATATTTTTGGATACCTTGTCTCCCTTTGGTTTGCGCTGGACTTATACTCCACTAAAATTCCCATTTTTTTTTTTCCAAACAAGCTACTATCAGACCATGTTACCTCTATCTCCTCCTTGTGAAAGGGTACTACATTTGTGTGAGAAACCATATTTATATCCCTATTAAAAGTTGAATCTTTTGAAATTTTTTATTTTTGATTTTACTTTTCAAGTCTGCCTTCTATCCATCCCACTGTTATTGAGAAAGTAAGAAAAATAAACTCTTACAAACACATACATTAAATCAAAACAAATTCCCATGCTGAAATCCAAAAAAAGTCTCAGTTTACACTCTGAGTCTTTCACCTTAAAGTGGAAGTGGGCAGTCTGCTTGATCTTGAGTTAAAAGCTTGTTTTCTTGATTTAGGATTGTTGTTATAAGATAAAGTTAATTGTACCTGTGATATAATAATACAGTGACACTTTTAAATACCTATTCACAGATGCAGAGCTATTTCCCCTGTATCAGATGTCACTGGGATACTGTGTTCTTTGTGTTGTGGGTATAAACAAAACAAAAACAGAAGTTTCATTTATAAGCAGAGTATATAAACTTTAGTGTATGCTCTTTGACAGTGTTTGCTCAGATGCTTTTTGCTTATTTTTGGTTCTCAGCTGAGCTCCAAACAAATAAAGCCATCACATATCTGAGCTCCAGATAGATGAGGCTATTGTTTATTATAGAATAGAGAGAGGTTGATAAATAGAGTTATAGGGACCAAACCTGTGATTTCATTGGTATGGGGAATTCCCAGGTGAAAGAATTCCCTTTGCCAATGCAAATTGATCCCTTCTCTTTAAGTTTTCTGAAACACTTGAGAGGAAGTGACTTAGCCAGTCAGTACATATCAGAGGCTACACTTAAACCCAGAGTTGCTGTTTTAAGACTGTCTCTTCTCCTGCATACATCCTCGTGTATATAAACATACATTTGCACATGCATACATGCACAAGCAACTTGATTGGTATACAGTATAAATGTGCATGTAAATATGTAAACTCTCTTTTCATAACAGGAAGTAGCCAATAGTCTTGCCAAGCTAAGTCTTCTCGCTCTCAGTCGCCTTGGTGGCTATTTGCTTGGTGAACAATCTACTCCAGAAAATCCAACAATAAGAAAAAGTTTGACTGGTTTACTTACACCGTATGTTGCTAGAAAACTTGCTGTAATTGGCCCTGCTGAGGTATGTATGTCTTGGATTATTTATGAGTCCAGTATCTTAGAATGGTATTCTAATAACTTCTGAGTTACTTTGGGTATAAATCAGATCATTTTAGATATTGTGGCAAAAGAACAGAACTATGTTGATTGTGCTTTAGGAAACAAGGAGGAATAGCAAAATAGATATTTTTGTTGGCTACTGATCTCAGTTTATTACATTGTGATGTTGAAGAATCCTATATATTTCCAGGCTTCAATTTATTCTTCTGTAAAATGGGGGGTAAAATTTGCCCTGGCTATCTCACAGGTTAGTTGTGAGGAAATCATTTAAAAAAAATTTTTTTTCCTTTTTTTTGCTGAGGCAGTTGGGCTTAAGTGACTTGCCCAGGGTCACACAGCTAGGAAGTGTTAAGTGTCTGAGACCAGATTTGAACTTAGGTCCACCTGACTTCGGGGCTGGTGCTCTATCCACTGCCACCTAGCTGCCCCATTTTAAACTTTTAAAAGAACCTTCATAGAAAAATTTTCACCTATTACACCTCTAGATGATTGTAATAAAATATTAGTGGAGCCAAATAGTTATTTTTCAACAGATTTTTAATCATTGCTCTTATTGCAAACAATTTGCAAATAGTATTTTAAAAGAAAGCTATTTTGCCAGCTATATTTAAAATGCAAATTTATAGATAAATTTGAATTATTAGGTGCAGTATATTGGACAAATCCCTTAAACTTTTTGAAGGTGCTTTTCACTTTTCTATTAAAATAAATGGCCTCTGAAGTTTCTTCCATTTGTCAGGCTCTGTGTTTAATCTGGAAATGTTCTTTAAAATGTATGTGTACCTGATTTGATTATAAGGGTACTAGGTTAGAAATAGAAGTCTGACTTGTGATTTCAGTCTCAGCCACAGAGCTTGGGGGTAAAGAGCTCTACCAGTGAAGGGGCAGCACTTCTCTAGAATTTAAGAGAGCTACCTGAGGCACTGAGAACTTAAGACCTGCAAACATTATGCATTATAGCATGATGGGAACCCAGACCTTCTTGGCTCTGAATCCAGTTTTTTCAAAAATATTCTGGATTTTTTTAAGTATTTAAAAAAACCCAACTACTTTAAAGAGTGATGTTGCTTATATGAAAAGTTGACCTTTTTAAATTCTGGTTGGATAAAATAACTCAATTTATAGCTTGCATTTGCTTTTCTATTTTTGTGGCATCAGTGATGTCCTCTTGCCTTCCTTCTAGAAGCAGTAGGTTGTCCGGAATAGAATACAGTTCTTAGGCCTGAAATTCTGAGTGGAGGATCCTGCCTCAAATACTTGGTTTTGCGACCCTGGACTTACTGGTCTTTTTTGAGATTACAAATTAGGTAGAATGTGACCGGTAATATTATTGTAGGAAGTATTGACATTAAGATTGCTAATTAGCAACATTTTAAACAGCTTTATATAAATTTATATAAATATATAATATACTTGCCTTCATTTCTCTGGTTTTAATTTGAGAAGAGGTATATTGTAAAATAGTTGTCATATACAGGGTTTCTTTTTTGTTGTTGTTGTTGAGGCAATTGGGGTTAAGTGACTTGCCCAGGGTCATACAGATAGGAAGTATTAAGTATCTGAAGCCATATTTTAACTCAAGTCCTCCTGACTTCAGGGCTGATGCTCTATCCACTGCTCTACATAGCTGCCCCATGTTCCATATTTCTAAAGTGTAGACTGTTGGGATTGTTTAATTTCTCTTTGGATTAATTGATAGGATTAAATGGCATGTCCAGATAGGATGAGAGTAAAGAAGAGTTGAATATTGGAATCCATAATTTTCTGCTTGTACCCCTTTCCAAATAAGACGACAAAGCTTGGCTTTGATTGGGCTGGATCTTTGAAACCTGGGTTCTATGATAAATAAGAAGGTATATCTGTTTCCTTTAAAATTACATTTAAAAAGTGAATTGTTTTTGTGTTTTTCTAGATTCTGAAGATGCTTAATAGCAACACAGAGAGCCCCTATTTAATCTGGAATAACTCAACAAGAGCAGAACTACTTGAATTTCTTGAATCCCAACAGGAAAGCATGATTAAAAAAGTATGTTATCTTTTATAAAATCATTGGTAAAATGCCATTTTTAAGTTTTCAAGCCACTTAGATTTGTTATTCTCTATGGTTAGTCAGTTAATATATACAGTTTTCAGCTTCTTTTCCTTTCCCAGACCAAAATTGTTTCTTGCTAGTAAAAACTAAATGGTTATTTTCTTATTGCATATTTTCTTCCTTTGGGAAAACCATTGCTTCATTGTTTTCAAGGAATTCTCATTTCGTTAGTATTGCCTGTTCTAATGGAGAGCATAAACATTCAGAGCCATAGGAAGTATACTTTCCTGTGACCAATTGTCAGGTGATGACCAACGCCAGACCCAGCTAGAGCTTGGTCTTCAGAGAACTGTAATCAGTCTTTTACCTTTTGGTGGAACCATTTGGAGCTGATAGTTGACTGGTGTAGCCAGAGTCATCTGAATACTTCATTGAAGCATCAGAGTACAGCTTTGATAGATGTTGTAAGGAAGAAAGCTCCTAAATCCTAAAATATGCAGAAGCTGGGCAGCAAGAGAGAGGATGAACAACGAAAGGCATGCATCATTTATTAGTGATAAGCTGTGAAATAGGATATGTCACCACTTCAAAATGTATCCAGTGTTTCACCATTTTAGTACTTTCATATTCAGCTGAATTGCTGTTGTTTCAGTTTAATTTTCCTCCTGTTTTTCCTTTTACCTCAATGAAAATTGAAGTGGCAGTTATTTCTTTCTTCCTCAGAATTAATATGCCTAGATTTTTAACCATTTCATGTTTTTTTTCTTATTATACTCTGATCAAAATGATGACAACCAATGCTTTTCTAACTTTCACCAGAGTTAAAATATATTGAATAGAATAACAAGGACAATCTCCACCTTATCTAAATGCTTTACCCATAAATAGCACCTTGAAATAATCAGTGACAATAGGAACTTCACTCCTCCATTTCAAATTTCTCACCTCCCTTACTATCCCTTTTCTGGCTGTTATCCTCCACTTACTTCAGCCCGATATGTTTACTGAGGAGACAAACATACAAAGAAAGCTGTGTTGCCTTCAGAGATCTTACTGAGGTTTGCAACAAACGCATATATAAGTAAATGCAAGATACTTTGAGAAGGGATAAAGCAGCGACATTAAGAGGGTCAGGAAATCCTTCATAGCAGAGATGACACTTGAGCTAAAACTTGGAGAAACCTTGAAAATAAAGCTTTTTAGAGATGGTGATGAAGACAGTGTATTTAAAATATGGGAAATGACTTGTGGAATATTAAGTTCCAAGAATAAATAATAAAACATTTTGGGAGCAATAGACTTGGTGAGACAGAAGAATGTCATATAAGTCTGGCAAGTTGGGAGCTAGGCCCTGGTGGGCAATGGTGCCAGGCTGACTAAAAGAAAGTGTGCTTTAACCTGGAGACAGGGAGCTACTTGAAGATTTTTTTGTAAAGAAATTGGTACAGTCATTGCCATAGAAAGATTATTTTGGCAACTGGAATTTGGATTAGAAATGGAAAGGCCTGGGAGCAGGGAGAGAGTTTGGTAATGAGTGCCAGGTGGGTGAAGAGAAGAGGGTGAGTTTGAGAGATGCTGTGGAAGAATCAGCAGATTGGGCAACTGGCCACACATGATAGAGAGGGAGAATTGTAGAAAGAGCAGAGAGCCAGAGTTGTGAGGAAAGGAGGGGAGTGCAGGCCTCAATGCCATAAGGGAAATGTTGGGAAGAGCTCAGTTTGGGAAATGTAAGGGTTGGAGACACCGATGGGCATCCGGGTGGATTTTGTTCAGCACACAATTGCTAGGGTGTGACAGGAATGTGAAAGAGGTTAAAGTCACATACCTGGATTTCGGACTTCACTGTATAAGAGAGTCACTGAGACTACCAGAAAAGGGAAAAAACAAGTCCTTAGACTGCTGTTTACCTGGCCCCACCCAATTCCTACGGAATGTCTTCACTTTTCCGTGTTGAATACCTTATGTCACAAGAGACAGAGATAAATTAATCTTCTTAATTAGAATTTCTCATCTAGTACAGTGTTGTCTCTGACAGCAGGACCAGTGACAGTAAACATCCCTTAGCTTACGTCTCTTTTCTTTAAACCCAAATTGATTACTATTGAACTGATCCCATCTATTTGAACTACCAAGAGTCCCTATCAAGGTTTTTTATCTGATGCCCCCGTTTTAGCTTGCAGCCATGGCATTCTATGAATTAACACACATAACAGCTTGAAATGTAGTTTTCTTTGGAATCTACCTTCAGGTCCTTTGGTATATAAAGTCTCCTGTATTATATTTATATAAGTAGGATAATAAGGAATTTAAGTGAGGGGAAAAAAAGAGGATGTGGTGTGGATAAAATGAGCCTTCAGACAGTCCTCAATATATTGCAAGTTACTATTGGAGCACCTTTTTGAAGAGGTTCCTTAATGTTCTTACTTCAACAGAAGACTGAAAATATAGTACATGTAGAATATGTATCTGTTATCATAACTAAAAAGCATTTTAATTTTCAAAGGGTGACTGTGACAAAACATATGGATCAGAATTTGTCTACAGTGATCATGCCAAAGAACTTATTGTAGGAGAAATTTTCGTCAGGGTATATAATGAAATCCCTACTTTCCAACTAGAGGTAAGTTTTCTATAAAAAGAGCAATGCTTGAATTATTTTTAATGTCAGAACATTTATTCTGAAAATCAAGTTGTTTTGTTGAGCAGAAGTAATCTAAATAATAAAATATGTTATACTGTCACAGATCTTGCACTTATTTCTATAGCACTAATATGTTATGGAAGATTGGGAGATGAGGGTAGGGAGATAGAATGATAGATGTTGGAGAAAGATAGGGGAGAAAAGATAGATATACTCTTTATAAAGTTAGATGTATATATATATGTGTGTGTGTGTGTGTGTGTGTGTGTGTGTGTGTATATATATATATGCTATAAAGAGTATAGCAAATTCTCTTATCTACAAAGGGGATAATTGTTTTTGTTTTGTGCCATGATACCATGGCTCCATTTGGTAATGCAAGTAGAACTGGAAACTTAGGGTGACCCTGGTGTTTTCCATATCTTAGCTTATTCAGTTTGTCTAATCTAGCATCTTCCTAGCTAGCATACAAGCTACTCATCAGTTTTTATTTAGCAGTTTGTAAGGCTAAATTAAAAGATTTCTCCAAAAGTGATGGGTAATCTTCTGGGATGGTGGAATGAATATGGCATTATCATTTAGGCCCCTAATCTCTGAGGAGACCTAAGAAAATATTTTTCTTTCCTGTATATTTAGAAATATGCTTTCTTTTGTGGGATTGGTCAAGAATTGAGGTTGTATTTAGAAGAAAAACAAATAGTTCTACAATAAGATGTAAATTATGGAAAACAAATTAAAATGTTTGTTAAATAGTAGCTTTTGACCTGCTTTTGAAATATTATACATCTATGTAAAGTGTACTTAATTTTTTATTT
Source organism: Myrmecobius fasciatus (assembly GCA_023553655.1). Taxonomy (NCBI): domain Eukaryota; kingdom Metazoa; phylum Chordata; class Mammalia; order Dasyuromorphia; family Myrmecobiidae; genus Myrmecobius; species Myrmecobius fasciatus. The sequence continues at coordinate 158,019 of JAJPUD010003866.1, forward strand.
CATTTTAAAATTTAGCTCCCCAAAGCATTTGCTGCAAGTCTTTTGGATTACATAGGTTCCCAGGCTCAGTATCTCCACACTTTCATGGCTATCACACACACTGCAAAAGTGGAGTCAGAGCAACATGGAGATCGATTATCAAGAGTTGAAATGGCTTTGGAGGCTCTGAGAAATGTTATAAAACACAACCCAGGTATGTAGATGTATTTATTAATTAATAATTGCTTCTATAATTCTAAAAAACTGATCTTTAACTGTATGAACATTATAGATTTACCACACTTTAAAAAGAAAATGAAGGTATTTATCTCAAGATAGGTACAGAGTGGATTGTGGGCTAGAGTAGATTTTTCTCCTGGATGGGTGGGGGAGGGGAATCTGATTCATTCTGAAATTTATGCTGTTTTGCAAAGAACAATAAAATTAAATGAATTAAAATGGTTACCAAAAAATCAGATGGAGAAAATAAAATATATAAAGGAGCTACTAATGGTAATAATGGTTTAAATTGCTTGGCATTTGTGAGTTCCTTAAGGACAGAAGCTACCTTATTCATTTTTTTATCCCTGACAGTGTTTGTCTTGCACAGAATAGGTACTAGGAATATTTATTGAATAAATAACCTTTCAAGTTTTATGATTGAAAGCCCTAGCAAGAAGTAGATTTTCATTCCCTGTAGAACTTTAAGGGTAGACTCATGTTATTCCAGGACAGGGTTGTTGGCACACTGTGATCTGTGACCTGAATATGGCTTACTGTCTGTGTGCAGCCTATATGCATATTTTTTACATGTATATAGGTGGTAGGCTGAATTTAGTGTGTGAACCATATTTGCCCACATCTGACCTAGCACTGCAATCATAACTGGTGTCAAGTAAATAAAGTAAATGGCTTTAAAATAAATTCTTCCTTTCCTAAGAGTAATTTGGTACCCAGTGTAGATTCAGTTCAACAACACTATAAAGTTTATGCTCACCTAAAATTATGAGATGATACTTGGGCAGAGGTCAGTATAAGGAGTCCAATCCAGGGACAAGCATGAACTAAAGGGTGGTCAGGGGACAGCTTGACTAGAACTTAGAGTTTGGAAAAAGGAGTCACTTGTAATAACTCTGACAAGGTAAACAAGAAAAAGATCGCAGGGCCATGAGGGCCAGAGTATTCATTCTTTATTGCCAGTGGTTTGATGGAGCAGTGACGTGGAGATAATGTTTGGAGGATCCTATTGGTGTTGATCTAAACCAGTAACTGCAGATTGGGTGAATGAGACATGGACTGGTAAAATTATATGCTCAAACCATAGCCTTACCAATTTAAAAATATCTTTATTATAGTCTATTTTAAAGCTTGGTGCAGGGCCTTCAAGAAGGCCCTTTTCAGATAAGCCAAGAAAAACCAGAGGTGTAAAATGAGTGATTAAAGAGAAAGGAATCATTAGGTTATAAGCTTAATAAAGTCAGATACATACTGTCATTTATGGTTGGAATTTCATAGATTATAAAACATACTACTACTTAGAAATTCAAAAAATTATTGAATGCTTTACTCACTATGGATAGCTTTTGTTGTTATACATTAGATATGATACCTTTTCTACCTAAGGTCTAAAGATTACTATTGTCCAAAGTAATGTCTGAATCTCTCCAAATATTGAAGTTTAATCCAAATCCAAATGGGACATCTCTTAGAGCTGTCAAGAAGAAAGGCCCTTTAATAATAAGAAATAGGGGAAGAACTAAAAACCACACTTTAAATTTTGAACTAATGCTGCAGGGGACTTGAAAGACCACTGAGGTCCAACTCCCTCATTTTGTCCTTGAGACATTCAGATCAAGGGATTCTTGCTGGCTTGCTTATGGTCACTCTTTAACCATAGCACCACAGGTGGTATTTGAAGAATTGCCCTGTGATAGCGCCAGTGTGAATCCAAGTTTATTTGGCAGAGATGCCCACCATGTTTTTAAGATGGGAAAAAGAAGCAAAAACTCAGGAAACCAATGGCTACCAGTAGATGAAATTTTTCTCTTAAAGCTTAAACATTTTACCCAATGACCAGAGTTTGTGTCACAGTTAAGATAGTAATTAAACTTAAAACTGTAGGAAACAATGCTTTCTAAAAGGCAGTCTTTAATTCAGTGAATGATCTCTTATTTCTACAGGCTCAGAGTGTGAGTGTGTTGGGCATTTTAAACTGATATTTTCCCTTCTCCGTGTCCATGGAGCTGGCCAGGTGCAACAGTTGGCTTTAGAGGTAACACCTTTCCTGACGAGGCTGGGAGGGGCTGGAGTCACAGTGTTGGTAACCAGTGTCCATTGCCAACGTTTTTCTTTTCACTTATAGAGAAGGATTTGATTTAAAACTTAAGTTCACCCCAGACAGTAGGGCCTGATGAAGAGGGAGTTGTTCTTTATTAAAAAACAAAAAAAACAAAAACCCTTTGATACTGGTTCACTCAAGAAGATGGAACATGATTGAGTGGCAAGCTGCTCCCTTTAAAGTCAGGACATGGGATCAGACTTAACTGCTTTCACTTAACTGTACCTGTGTGACCCTGGGCAGCCATTTAATTTCTCCGGACCTTAGTATTATCGCTCAGTCATTTTAGGTGTGTCAGACTCTCTGTGATCCCATGGGAGTTTTTTCTGCAGAGAGACCAGAGTGTTTTGCCCTTTCCTTGTCCAGCTCATTTTACAGAGGAGGAAACTGAGGCAAACAGCTTTTGAAGCTGGATTTTAACTTGGCTTTTCCTGCCCCCAGGCCCAGCTTGTCCCTTAGTGTCTGTGGGGCCTTGGTGTCCTCACTGCTAAAATGCCGGGCTTGGGCAAACATGATAGCTGCCTGAACAGGAGGCAAACTAGTTCCTATATACTGATTTCAGGAAAGCCCCAAATTCTCACCAAACTGACCAGTGATCCAGAAATCCAGTGAGAAATGACAATAAATAACTTCTAGAAGCCACCTCAGAGCCTTAGGACAACAGGAGAGGACTCCAGGGAAGGAGCTCTAGCACAGATCAGCCTCATGGGCTGCCAGAGGTGTGGGTACTCTGAGCCAGGTGGCAAAAACTGGGGGCCCTTGAGCACCAAGTGTGTGTGTTCTAGGCAGCTCTCGAAAAGCAACTCTTTCTCCTAATCCCCCAAAAAGGAAGAGAAAATCACAATAGATAAAGGTATAAAGAATGAGTGTCCCCTGAGCCCCAGCTTCACCTAAAGTGGATGGACTAAGGAGAGTTGAAAATGCACGCACTTTCACAGACACATTCAGTGGGATACTGCTGTGCTGTAAGAGACTCCCAAAAGGTAACCTGGGACATGTACAGTGAGAATTTCTTACCAGGAGAGCATGTCAAGAGAGGAAGAGAACTTGGAAAGACTTAGACTCTCAGGTGAAGAAGCCTCTAACCCTTCCTTCTGGTAGAGTAGACAGGAGAAGCAGGAAGAGATCTGCATTCTTAGGTTTATTTGGTCACTGAGTTGATTTGTTTTGATTGACTTATTTTGGGCAAATTTTTTCTCCTTTTTAAGAGTATCATGTATTTATTATATCTTTTTAAACTAGCAATATGAAATAAAAATTAGGGATTTCTCTCTACTCCAGGTGTAGAAATGCACCATTTCGTGTTTTAAATGCCAAATACAGATATATTCTTTTAAATGAAGATGAGAAAAGTGGGGGGGAAGAAATTAAAGATTTGGACTCTGGCTACTGAAGTCCCTTTGTCCAGTTCTGTATCTAGGATCTTAGTTCTGAAATGGAGCATGTCTCTCTACCTAGGTCTGAAGCTCCTAGGTGCAAGATCCTTACTTAATACAGGCTCAGCATTGCAGGTGACACAGCAGAAGAGGCCACATAAACCCCAAAAAACTGTCATTTTCAGAACGGGAAACAGGCGCCCTCAGAGACTGTGACTTTTCTAGGCTTACAGCAGTAGCAAGCACAGCAGGATTTGAAAGTACTGCCTTGGACTTCAGAACCAGTGCTCTTCTACATCTGGGATTGTTGGAACTACATTGTTGTTTGTTTCAAGCTGTAAAGAACAAGTCACCTACCAATATTTTTATTTTTTTAATTAAGTAAAGTTTATTATAGTTCTGCAACATTTACCAAAGTGATACTGATTTCTTTGTTGTGTGCCTTAAATTCAGCAGTTTTAGTACTATTAGTATACTGGCAACAAATTATTTCAGATATATTAGTGTATTTGGAAGATGTATTAGTGTATTACTAACTCTTAATTATGACTTAGAAATAAAATGCACTCTACTTTGGTATATACTACAGACATATTTGATGGTATATTAAATGTTCACAAATATTGTGACTTTGTTTCTTGTAATGAATAAATGAAAATCTCTGAAAGTTAAATTCTGGTTACATAAACTCCCCTTTCCCTATTTCATTATTATATTTACTTGACTTTATTTCAGCCCCAAATTTTCTTCCCCATATTGCAGTGTGTGTGGTATATTATTCTGTTGAAAACTGTAATTTTTTTACTTTTTTCATAACATAACTGAGTCTTTGATTCATTTTCAGGTTGTGAACATAGTGACATCTAATCAAGAGTGTGTCAACAATATTGCAGAATCAGTAGTGTTGTCCAATTTACTGGCCCTTCTGCACTCACTGCCCTCAAGTGCGTATAGCCATTTACTAAATTTTTCAAATCACAGTATAGCCAGTTTTCATTTCTTTGTACCAGTAGTGGGGAAAACATGTTACAAGTAATTTGAAAAGTTTTTGTTTTGTTTTGTTTTTTGGTTTGGTTTGGTTTGGTTTTTTATCATCTCTGGCCTTCCAGTAAATCCTAGATAAACTCTCAGGAATCTACTGGGTCATGTAGCTCTAAGGATTCCCAGGGCGTTGTATGCCAACTCTGCATTCATTGTAATTGGTCATTCCTATTTCTTCTCTGCAGGCCGCCAGCTTGTTCTTGAAACTCTCTATGCACTGACATCAAGTACAAAAATAATCAAAGAAGCAATGACCAAAGGTAATAGAATCATTCAGTTACTTATTCCTCTCTGCTCCCCTGGAATAGCTTTTTTTTAAGTCCCTTTGCATAAAGCACACATGTACTCATGTTTTATTATGAGGGAGGGGCAAACACCTTTTTTGGGGGGGAGGGAGGGGACAGAGACGACTAATTCTGAGAGTTGAACTTATTTTCCCTCTACAGGAGCTCTCATTTATTTGCTGGATATGTTTTGCAATTCAACCCACCCACAAGTCCGAGCCCAGACAGCCGAGCTTTTTGCCAAAATGACAGCAGATAAGCTGATAGGGCCAAAGGTAAGCCCCCTGAATGCCCAGAGTCTTTTATTAAATGATTGAAGAGTTAAATTTGGAAGAAAGAATAATTTTGTAATCATGTAATTTTTTTCCTTAAAGCTAATAAAAATGTGCAGAGATGTGAAAAATAACTTGATAAGGGAACTGTAGCAAATTAAACCTGAATTCATTTCCAGTAAAAATAGTGGTTTTAAGCAATTAGAGAAATTTGCATTTTAATAAAAATGTTTCCCCAAGTGAAAGATAGCTTCAGATATTTCTAAATATAGTGAAAATTGGTCTTTGAAACATGGTTGCACACTGTTCTATTTCCACTGAAGTAAAAATGAAAACCAAATAATGTAGTTTTGAAGTCCTTGAAAGGAAAAAAAAATGGAAAAAATTTCAACGCTGACATTGGGTGACAATCATGAAGGAAAGTAGTTGTTGGAAACTCTTCATCTATACAACTAAAGACAATATAACCACTGAACTGAAAGCATTATTGATAACTAGGGGTTAAATTATGGCTTCTAATTGCAGTGTTCAAAATAGCATAAATATTAATGAATTTATAATTGCATATAGCTTTCCCTTGATAAAGGAATCCACTTAAAATGACACCTCAAAATGACAACTTAGAAGAGACTTACCTTCTTGGTTGTGACATGTAATTTGTCCAAAGTAGTATAATACAGATATATCTGATAGGGATGGGGAAGTGGGAAGAAAAGAGTGCTATTCAGAAGACTTTTCATTGTTTTACCATCCTTAAAAAGAGTAATGAAACAACTCAGTTTTTGAAATTATGATTCAGTTAGGATACTTTGGTATTTTGGTAGTAAGTGATACTTTTTCAGTGTGATATCCTATTTTAAATTTTGCAGAAAAGTCCCTCCTCCCCCCAAAAAAAGTTCCACAAACTTTTTTTTAAAAAAATAAAAGAATAGTTTAAAATTAATTGGAGATTTAAAAGTAATTCTTTTCTGTGCCCTTTGTGGTCAAGTTGATATTTTCATACAATCTAGTTGGTGTTTTTTCTCCTATTCTGTGACCTTTGATTTATGTTAATGCTAAACTAGTTACCTTCATGGTATAAGGATCAGAATTTTTCTGTTATAAGAAAACTTTTACTTTCTTACAATTCAATTATTTCCAGTCCATTTTAAAAAATTTTCTTTGCAGGTTAGAATTACATTAATGAAATTTCTTCCTGGTGTATTCATGGATGCAATGAGAGACAGTCCTGAAGCTGCTGTTCACATATTTGAAGGAACTCATGAAAATCCAGAGTTAATTTGGAATGACAATTCCAGAGATAAAGTATCTACAACAGTTCGAGAAATGATGTTAGAGTATGTAAAGATTTATGGTAATAGCTGTCCCCTTAAATGAAATGTTTGTGGCTGGGGATGGGCAAACATTTGCTTCTCTTATCTCTTCATGAATATTTTAAATTAGAGCTGGAAGAAATTAATGTGTGTATTATTTTCAAGATTGTCTGATTTTTTTTTTCCCCCCTCCCTCAAGGCACTTTAAAAGTCAGAGAGACAACCCTGAAATAAACTGGAAGGTAACAAGAAATATTAAGGACTTTATTGTTAAGAGTATATGTTCTCCTTTGACTCAAATTTCAGTATTATGGGCTATTTAGAGTACGTGTTTTATTATCTCTATTTTGTGAATGAGGAATGGGTTAAAAGATGTCACCTGACTTGGCTGACTTCCTATAACTGACACACTTAGGAAACAGCACTTAGACTGAGTACTGCCTCTATGAAATAATGTGGGCTTCTAAAATATTTGATAACCCAAGTTTCTTCAGGTTATCTCATTACTAGAGCAGAAAACTTTATTCCCTTTATTTTAAAAATTGTTCTTGCCACAATAGGTCAGTGGATGGTGAAATATTGGGGGGGGAGGGTTGTGCATAGAAATATACACTCTAGTAGCATGCTAATACTTCAAAGCTGTCAGTTTTTTATTTTCTGTTAACATTAAGATTATAGTACATTCATTAAAATGTTACTGTTCTGATAGGTCCTAAGAAATTAAGACAGATCATTGTGTTCTTATGTGTATTTCGTTATTAGCAAACTCTTATTTCCTTCTCTTTTCATAATTAGTCATTTGTGACTTTGATCTTGATTTGTGTTCTTATTTTAGTTGCCTGAAGATTTTGCTGTCGTGTATGGTGGAGCAGATGGGGAGCTGGCTGTTGGAGGAGTCTTCTTAAGGATCTTTATTGCACAACCAGCTTGGGTTCTTAGGAAACCAAGGGAATTTCTTATTGCACTATTAGAAAAATTAACTGAATTACTGGAGAAGAACAGTCCTCATGTAAGTATTGATTTTTAAATATGCAAAATATTTAAATAGAGGTGCCAATTATAAAAGGCTGAAAAATTTTATTTTATATTTGTGAAAATGAAATCTTCATGCTCATATGCTTCAAATTAGCTTTGTTTCAGGAAAAGAAAGCAACATTAAAATTCAGTATATTTCTGCTATTGACTTAAAAGCAGTGATAAATAATTGGTAATATTTCTGAAGTGGCCAGGTGTTTCCAACTTGAAATAATTCATTTCTAATATAAAAGCTTCAAGAAAGTTTTGATTTCTTTATGATGATTAAGCAACCTGGAGTAGACCTGTCATCAGGAAGAAGCAAGTCATTGAGGTTTACAATAGAAACCTCATGTGCGTGGTATTTGCTTTCCTTTTGTAGGTGGAAGAAAAAGTAGATTGACTTGGTAGATGGGTAAAGAACATGGCAAGGACTGTAAGTCTCACTCCTTAGAAATTGATTTAAAAAAATAAATAAATAAAGCATCATAGTAGTGGAAGTAATTTGGGTTTATACAAAAGCTGTGCTCATAAGTGCATGTGAACATACACACATACATCTGGTTTAAATACTTTTAAAGACTATTTGAACTATTAGAGTTAATGCTGACAAGTGTACATATAAGTTAAGTTTCATGAGCTAATAATTTGTTTTCTTTGAAAAAAAATCAGCATTACAACAGTGATCTTCTAAATCGACCTATAAAATTTTCCTAACTGAATTTCTACATTTTATTCCTTGTTTTGTGCTATTACTACCTATGTTGTAGCTTATATTAGCATTTATTTATGCAGCAAATAGTGATTAATCACATAAAACTAAACATAGAAGAACAAAATTACATTTTCCTTAGTCTGCCACTCTTCCTTCCAATCATTATTTTGATACAAATCAGAAGTGCATAGTTCTCATTTAAAAAAAAAAAGTATATGCCAAAAGTAATAGAATGTATCTTCTAAACATTACAAATTTGCTACCTACAACAAGTAAATCTTGAAATAAAAAGATAGTGCACCCTGGAGGGGGCAACATCTGCCTTGGTAGCTCTCAGCCCAGAGACAAAGGGTGTGGGAGTCAGACAGCTGGTCACAGTTTACAGGAGCCACATGGCTGGTGCTGCTTGGCAGCTCTACTGCCCATACTTGTTTCTGGGTCATCCTGGGTAAAGATGAATGCTTGTGGTCAGTTACAGGGGAGTAGGAGTCCCAAAGCAAAGAGGAGCACTAGTACTTGTGTCCTCAGGAAAGCAAGGAATCTGGTTCCAGAGCCAAGAAGAATTATAGCATTTGCTATAGTGTAGTAGGGATCAAGGACCCTTCTCAGATAAATATCAGAGTGCACACCAGGAGAGCAGTGACCATAAAGCTCCCAGGATAACACCACTTTGGAAACACCAAAACCTTGCAGACCCCTCTAGAATTAGCTCAGAAAAGAGCAGCACAGAAAAGCCTTAAGCTTGGAACAGAACCTCTTCACCTCAGTGTAAGCAGAGCCTGATGTAAAATTCAGAGTCAAGAAATAGGCTGGGAAAATAGCAAACAAAAACAAAAAATTGATGATTAAAAGGCTGCTATAGTGGCTAGAAGACCAAAACAATGATGTGAAAATAAGTACCCCCCAAAAAGCCTCCAAAACGATAATTGGGCCAAGGTCTAGAAAGAGATTGATGTGAGTTTAACAGCTTGGTAAAAGAGGCACCAAAAATCCACTGAAGAGAACTCCTTAAAAAACAGAATTGGTCAAGTAGAAAAAGAGAAATTTTACTGAAGCTATGACCAAAAAAGAAGCCTAAACATCTTATTTTTTAAAGTGAACTAAGTTCTTCATTTTTTAATATGTATTGTCTTCTTTAATTCAGTTTTATTTTCAGTTCCAAATTCTCTTCATCTCATACTCATCTTCCAGTAATTGAGAAAGCAAAAAAGAAAAAGAAAAAAAAAATTATAGACATATAGTCAAGAAAAACAATTCCCTCCTTTAGTCATGTCCAAACATAGATTTTGTATGTGTGAATATATGTGTAATATGTAGGTATATGTATAGGTATATGTATTATATGTCACACACAACACGAGTGTGTAGTCTGTCTCCTCTGTACGTAGATTTTGTTTCCCACACTTCATGTTTCAAGACTTAAAAAAAAAAAAAAAACTACCCTTAAAACCATGGGGAAAAGTGGAAATAGAATTCTTGTTACCTTCTTTAAAAAACAAAAAAAAACAAAAAAACCTCAAAAGAAAACTTCCAAGAACATTTTAGCCTAAATCCAGAGAACACATCAAGATAAAAAATTAAAAACAGCCATAAACAATCTAAGTAGTAAGCAACCACAGTCAAAATTACTCATGATTTTTCAGCCACCATCTGAATGAAACAAAGCTTCAAATACAGTATTGCATAAGGCAAAAGATACGGAGTTTTAACCACAAATAGCAAAACTGAGTTAATCATTCGGCAGAAAAAATACATATTTATTGAAATAGAGGACTTCTAAGTATTCTCAAATGAAAAGAGCAATATTGAAGTTCAAACACCTGAGTGAAGAGATATAGAAGTAGAAACATTAATGAACATCAACTAAGAATAAATTACATTCATTCATTTATGGGAAATTCATACATACATGAAAGCTATCATTAGGAATTATAGAGGGAGTCTAATTAGATAAGACCTAGAAATGTTCTGGTTATATGTTGACCCTAAGGAAAAAATGGGAGGAAAAAGAATATAGAATGGGGAAATTGAGGGGAGGGAAGAAAACAGATGAAGAGTTGTTAGGGGAAATTATCTCACAAAATCAGAGTGCACAAGGATATATTTATACACACAAGGAAAAAGCTTTGGGAAGAATAGCTGACCTAAACCTTTCTAATCTTCTTGGAAAAAGGGGGAAGAACATGCAGAATTGAGAAAGAAATACATTTCAACAGGGAAAGAGGAAGAAAGGGAAATTAGAGGGAATATAGATTAAAATAAGGATTTATTCCTTAGGAAAACTTGTCAAGGATATACAAAAATAAAGATTTTTTTTTGAGGTGACCAAGAATGGAGATTTAAGAGGATGCTTATAAATTAGGGAATGGATGAACAAGCTATGTTATATCAATGTGATGGGATACTATTGTGCTGTGAGAAATGGCAAAGGAGTTCTTTCAGAGAACCATGGGAATACATATATGAACTGATGGAGAATGAGGGGAGCAGAGCCATTATACAATGACAGTAATATGATAAAGACAATGGATAGAGCACTGGACTTGGAATCAGACTCATATTCATGAGAAAATATGGTCTTAGACCCTTCCTAACTGTGTGACCCTGGGCAAGTTATTTCCCCCTGTTTATTTCCGTTTCTTCATGTGTAAAAGAAGCTGGAGAAAGAAATGTCAAACCAGTATCTCTGCCAAGGAAACCCCAAATGGGGTTATGAAGAGTTGAATGTGACTGAAATGACTGAACAATATCATAATAGCAACCAGGATTCCTGGGGACTAATGAAAAATAATCCTCTCTTTTTGATAGGGATGATGGACTCAGAATGAGACTTATTTTCTTCGGACATAGCCAGTGCAGAAATTTTTTTTACTTGAATTGTATGTGTTTTATTTGCCATCAGAGCAATAAAAGTTGGGAGGGGGAAGATGAATTAATGCTAATTAAAATTTGTGTATGTGTATATAATATATATATATGTGTGTGTGTGTATATATATACATACACACATAATTGGGGGGCGGGGGGCGGTGCATGAGGCAGTCGGGGTTAAATGACTTGTCCACAGTAATTACCAAGAGTCTATAAGCTGGATTTGAACTTCAATCTTTCCTGACTCCAGGCTGGTGCTCTCTCCATTCCCACCTAGCTATAATTTTTAAGAAGAAAATAACATTCCAGTACTTTAGTTTTTTCTAGGCTGTCAGTGTCTCCTAACATAAGAACCCCTAAAACACTTGGTGACTGTTTCTAAGATCTTTGAAAATTCATATTCTTAAAAATTAATTTTTACTCATGATATTCTACTTAAGCAAATGATTATTTTAAAATAGGATGTTTTAAATATTGAAAGTTAAAGAAAGGGAAAAACATTAGTTTTATGAATTGATTTTCTAATTCCAGTACTTAAATCAAGGCTCCTTAGTTATAAATGTGAAATAATTAACTCATTTTTGTATGTTTGAGATTTTGCTTTTTTTTCCCCCCAAAGGGAGAAACCCTGGAAACTTTAACAACAGCAGCAGTATGTCTTTTCAGTGCACAACCCCAGCTAGCAGATCAAGTGCCACCTCTGGGTCATCTGCCTAAAGTTATCCATGCAATGAATCACAAGAACAATGCCATTCCAAAGAGTGCCATTCGAATCATACATTCAATCTCTGATAATGAGGTATTGTTTTTTTGGAAGAGTCAATTGTATTAAAAAAACAGCAGGAAAATTCAGTCATTTCAAATCTCTTCTCAAATTTGATCTGTTTTGATAACATTTTTGGCATACTTGGCCAGTTAGGGAAAATGCACATTTAATGCATTTGATTTAAGTTGTTCCATCATATATGTAACTTAGAAAATATTGATGATCAAGTTTATTTTGATAGTATGTTCATTTATTCAGAAGCAGATCTTAATGACGATGCACATTTTTTTGTGTGTGTTTAGTTGTGTGTTCGTGCAATGGCATCCCTAGACACCATTGGTCCACTGATGAATGGAATGAAAAGGCGTTCAGACACAGTTGGTCTAGCTTGTGAAGCAATTAATCGGATGTTTCAGAAGGAACAAAGTGATTTAGTAGCCCAGGTAAACAGTTCTATTTGTATTGTAAAATTAAAGTCACTTTCAGTTTTCACTTGGTAGAGTAACAGTATTCTACTGGTGCCTGTAAGAGTAATCAATCCTCATTTTCTGTATAGTTGACATAATTAATTGATACATATATATAAAAAGCCGTCCTTGTCCAACCCTTACCACTGGAGATTACGACTGCAGGGTAGCTATTACAGAAGGGGAGGTGGGGTAGAATTGCTTTTAGAAAATTGACAAGTTAAGAAATAAAGAAAAGTAGGATCTACATAAGAAAGAAACTAATCCCAGAAGCAAACTCCACTGATTGGCTTGACTAAGTGGAAACAGCCTCCTTTTTCTGTTGGAAATATTTTATTTTATTGGTCTTAAATTCTACCAGCGTTTTCAGTGAACTAATTAATATAAAAATAGCTCTGAGAAAGTATTTAGAATTACATTCTCATCTTTTACACATTAATGTAAATTTGTCCCAAAGGTATGCTAGTATATAAAGACCAACTCCCTGGTGTGTTTAAAAAAAAATAAAGTGTGTATAATACGTCTTGTATGTTTATGTGCTTTGTATTGTGCTAGCATTTAGTAAGCAACTTAATGTTTATTGATTGATTCTTAATTTACATCATTAATGCAGTTGATGCTTAATAACCTTCTTAAACCTAGACCAGCCAAGTCACCAAACAAATCAAGTCCTGCTTTGTAGAATTACCATTTTCTGAGGTATGAATACTTATACTGAAAATATAGCAGTTGGTTCTCAGGAAATTGCACATTATTAATTAGTTAACTGAGAATTCTTTTTTTATGCCCAGTAAAAATAATCTGTATCAGTGAAGGAGAATTTTTATTAGATGACAGGAAGTTCTTCAGAAGGGAACTCCTGGCAAGATAAAGGAAGACAGACATGAGGACTAAGGAAGGAGAATGCCAGCACTGATCAGAGAAGACAAAAGATTGAACTGCCATTGTGCATCTTTGTCTGTGGGAAGGAGGAGGAAATGATTTTCCCCTTTCCCTCTCTCTAATTCTCTCCTCCCACGGTTTCACCTATTGTTCTATGTACTCAGTAGATTTTTATGAACTTCCCTCAGAACCTACCCACTATTTAGAATGTTCTGGCACCTTATTTTCTTGGTGTTTTTTGGATCTGCATCAGTCATTGCAGCTTCTCAGAGATCACTGACCCCCACCTCCAGATCAGGCTCTCCTTAGTGACATTAAAAAATACAAGAATTATCCCGCATCATAAAAAAACAAAATGATAATATTTTGCCCTGTTTAGTCCCCCAACTCTTGGCTATAGACTGGGAGATGTTTCATTATCTTTGCTTGGGGACACTCGTGGGTTTTTAATCATTTACAATTCAACTTCCTAATCATTTTTTCCTCTCATTTGTGTTGTCATATATATTGTTCTCTTGGGTCTGCCTTTTTTCATTCTACATCAAAATCATTACCCTTGATTCCAAGTTTCTCTGTATCAATCTGTCATTTCTTATAGCATAAGAGTATTCTATTATTCATATCATAGTTTTCTTTTTGGTTCCCTCAATCAAGGGTTTCCCCCTTTGTTTCCAGTTCTTAACTACTCCAAAGAATGCAACTGTGAGTGTTTGAGCAGCACTATCCATTATTTCTTACTGTCTTTTTTTCTTTTTAATATTATTTTTCAAAATGAATTAATATAAATCTACTGAAATTGTGTTGTAATTATAAAGCATTTAAAGTATAGACTTCACTAATTCCATCTTCAATTTGCCCTTTGAGAAGTAAATAACTATATTCTTGAGAAGTGATTTGGTGACTCTGTTTCTTAAATAATATTATTTTTCAAAGAGATAGTATTGCATGTTGAGTTTTTTGGGTTTTTTTCCTCATCCCATCTCCTGAATAGAATTTTGGAGGCAAAAGTCTTAATCTGTAAATAAAGGAGGTCTAATTTTTTTTTTTTTTTAAGATCACTCATCTTTTAAAAACAAGATTTTTTTTTCTTCTCCCCTTACCCCAGACTTCCCAAAGATGGCCTGCATTGTGATCACAAAGAAGAATTTTAATATCTAATTGGATGATCTGGAGTTCAAACTAACTTTGTGATTAGGAAGAAATAATGAAAACCAATGTGATACCACAGTTTGAGTTTGTGATGATAGAATGTAGGCAACAAACAGGTGGTTGAATAACTTGAGAAAGTAAAATGGATTCCTAAAAATCTACTTCTCCTTAAATTAGAATCATACAGATACTTTATAATTCTCTTAGCATAAGAACAATATCAGAACAACAGGTAGCTATTTTGTAATGGTCTCATAGATTGTTCTCTCAGATCTTAGCACCAACTGAAAATCCTCTGATTTCATGGTTTAACTTTGTTTAGAGCCTATTTTTAAAAGTAAATTTGTCTGATGTTCATTTATAGGCCTTGAAAGCAGATTTGGTTCCATATCTCTTAAAGTTGTTAGAAGGCATTGGTCTTGAAAGTTTAGAAAGCCCAGCAGCTACGAAGGCTCAGATTGTTAAAGCTTTGAAATCGATGACCCGAAGCCTGCAGTACGGAGAACAGGTGAGTGTAAGAGTGACTGTGGCTCCATGTTCCAGACAGAGCAGAGATTTTAATGACTTGTTAAGTAAGGCCGGAAAAGAGAATGTTGATGGATTTGTGCATGTTTTTCCTATCTACCTAGAGGCTCAGGCCAGCCAAATTAAATATTGGTAGAAGAATGGTGTTTGTTATCTTTAGGTAATACATTGAGTCTTTGGCCATAGCAGTCCACATTGAATTCATATTTAATGTTTTTTGGTGTGTGTGTGGACCTGTGATTTCATTTGTGTAGTGCCAGGTATTATACCTCAGGGCAGCTGGGTCTTACCTCCTCCCTAGCTTCGGTGCGCATTCAGACACGACCAGTGTGTTCACCCAAAGGAGAATCACAAGCCAGAGGAAGATGAAATAAAGTAGTTCTTTATTGAGGCCTCCCTTCAGTCAACCTGCCTAGCTATTTCTTCCCTTCCCTCCCCTAGTACCTCCTCCTTGCTTTGCCCCGCCTCCTTGCCTTGCCTCCCCCACTCTCTGTAGTCATGTTCTTTTTCCACTTAGCCCACTCATTATTTAGCAATTAGCCCACTCATCATTTAGCAATTAACTTTGTATTGAGATGAAGAAGTCAGAAAGAAGATGGAGCTCTCATCCTGATAACAGAGCATGCCTTGGGGCAAGCTATTTTTTAGATCACTTTGAATAGCTCTTTTGTCTGAGCCATCAGCAATCTTATCAAGTTTCCGGGGTCTCATGTCCTCAAGGGAACTGCACACAATCTTTCTTATACTCAAGTCAAGACAGGGTCCCCAAATTTTTGGACCCTAACACTGTAGAGAGTTCCAGGTGAGGAAATTCCCTCTCCTAATGTGCATTAGCAGAGTTATTTTAGGAAAGTAGAAGCTTGAAGTTCCTTGGCCAGAGGCATCTAGTCCATTTATGTCTGAAGTGGGAGCTTATGAGTAGTTGCTATTTAATTATAATGGTTTGACAGTCATCCAGTATCTTTAAAGGCCAGAGGACTCGTGTCTTGTGGTATTTCTACTAGTAATAATCAAGAACACATTTCAATTTTTGTTTGTGTTTTTCTGGTGCCTTAAGTTCTAGTGATATTTTATATATAAATTTCAAGTAGCTTCAGTAATTGAAGTCTTTCTCTATGTGTTGTACATACTGATTCCTCAGAGTACATACTCTGTCTCTCTCTCTCTAAATATATACATATATATATATGTATGTATATCATGATTTCATAGCTTTTCTCCATCAAAAATATATGGATTTAAATGGACTAATCAGAGCTTTCCTTAGGACAATTTTAATCAAAATGAAGTAATAGATACTCATTGCATTACTATAGGTAAATGAAATCCTGTCTCGCTCTTCCGTCTGGAGTGCCTTCAAAGATCAGAAACATGATTTGTTCATTTCTGAATCACAAACAGCTGGATACCTCACAGGTCAGTAGTTTTGGGCTTTATCTCTGCAGTAAGAAAAAGAACAAAAACAAAAAACCATGTTGCTTCAACTGAATCAAGATTTGAAGTTATTTGTAAAATAGTGTTTCAGGTCAATCATGGTATGCCTTGTAGCTCCCCTTCATCATGGACTAGGATGCTGTGACATAGCCATAAGGGCTCAGGATTTGTCTGTCTTTGTTTTTGTCAGCATATGACTTTGTTAAAATACATGGGGAAAAGTCACATGTACTTTGTTTAGTAGAATATTTATACTCTAGTCAATTTTTATCCATTTATGAAGTGGCATTTTGTATATACCACATTCCAAATAAAAATATCTGTTCTTCTTGAAGTTCTTAGAAAGTGATTGGTACACAGAAACAATATAAGTATCTCTTCATTATTGAGAATATAGGCTCAAGGTCTCTTGATATTTAAAAAACAAATGAACAAATAACAATTTTAACCTCCCAGTGGCTAGTTAGTATTTTGCAAAGTTTTGGGGTTTAGATGCCTCCTAAAGAGAAATGATACCCAAAATTAAAATCATGTTAGAGTACAGGTTTTAAAGGTTCATTGAAAAATGCCTGTTGTGAAATATTACTGTAGTCACTGGTGACATCGTATTTGTAGTATTTAGGGGGATTTTTATTGAACAACAGGCTCTTTTTTACATTGCATAATATCATGTATGCAGAGTATAATTGAGACAAAGATTATCCTTAAAACAAATAAAAATTGAAACTGTAGCTTATTTCTTGACAATTTACATGGAATTATTTGGCATCATATTTAAAAATGTCCTCCTACGCATGGCATTGAAATGCAAAAATTGGCATAACTGAATTAGCCGGCCCTCAAGAAAAGATTGAAAACTGATGTTGCATGCCCTGTTGATTTGTTACCAGTTTTCTTGAGTAAGCTTTAGTCTGACTTCCAGTACTACAGATTTAGAAACCATAGCAAAGAAAAAGAGTAAACAAGCATAATAGCTTTCAAAAAATGTTGCATGGTTGTGATGTTTTCATTTTGTTGAATTTGCTGCTTTTTTCCCTTCACCATTAATGCTCTTTAATACATAGTGCAAAGTATGAGTGGAAATGTATCTGAGAAAATTGGAAGTAGAGGGTATTTTGTGTAACAGACTATAATTCTCTTTAACAAATGTGTTAAGTATCGTTATGTATAGTACTGAATAGAAATACTTAAGTACTGAATTGGAAAAATTAAATGTGTGGCACTAGCCCTAATGACACTTGTCTGGTACATCGGATACATGCCTCTACACTCTTAATTTGAGTTTCCTTTCAAAAAAAAATTTTTTTTCCCTTTTTTCCTTCACAGGCTAAGTCACTATAACATAGACTTAGGAAAACCAAGTCAGTTTTAGTACCTATCTTTTTAAAACTTGAATAAAGTATAAACCACCCAAGAATAGTTATTTTGAAAATGTTTAGGTCTTTGGGCTGCATTTGACAGCAGCCTGATTGTAATCACATTTTATGAATAAATAGCAAGAGGAGACTAGAGGTAGGAAGATCTACTTTTTTTCTATGCAGAAAAGCACAGGAAACACTGTATTATCTAAAAGTTTAAGAGTATTTTTTGCTACTCCTCAAGAATAGAAACTATCACCTATTTTTGTTTGTGTAAGCGCACACACACACACATACACACATACACTCACACACCACCACCGCCACAACGTGCCTAGTACAATCTTAAACATATTGAGTTCATATATATAGACATTCTTCTAAGATTTTAACCCACCAATGCCTTTTCATCTTTTTACATGGACTTTCATATTCTTTCAAAGATTTTCCAGAGGATCTCCCAGTCATTCAAACTCAACAAATAGTGGATTAGTTATAGTGTATGTCAATTATTTGAAACTTGGGAAGCATTTTTTTATGTAACCTCTCCCAGGCCTGCAGTGACAAATAAGTTTTAACTTATAGTACAGAATTTAATGATCATTTGTAACAATAACATTTCTTTGGGAGAATACAGAAATTTGCTGTAGGTAACTGAGGGTATTTCCTCCTCCCTTTAGTATAGGTTTCAAGGTCTTTTTTACTCTTTCCACATAGAAACTCCATGTGCACATTGCAAGCCATTGATGATAGGTCCAATGTCTTTTCACAATAGATCCTGTAAGTTTAGTGCTCCAAGTGGAAATAGAGAGGAATTCTAAGGGACAAAGCTTTGGAGTGGGAAAGAGCTGAGGTAGACTCTTGAGATACGCCCCTTGTAGAAGCCAAAAGAGAGTATTGCTCAGCCAGTGTCCCAATCCCTGAGGTTGACTCACCTGTTGCTTTCTCATTGTCCTATTGGTTGATTCTGATCAGGGTTTCTCTCTTCTCTATAGTGCATCATTTTGTAGCTTAGCCTTTCAGTAGGGCAGAAACTTTAAATGTAGGTCTGCCCCCATCTAAAACACCAGTGAATTAATGTGAATCTTTAAGTTGTTATGTGGCCTCGGTTGGCTGGTTCTGCTTCCCCATTATTATACTGTCTACCATAATGGCAGACCTCTATCTTTTTGGCAAAGATCCCAATTTTCATTCTTTTCTGAAGTATCCCAATAGTTCTGACTTCATTCTCTGTTCTTCTCTTAATTTTCAATGCTCTTAATTTTCAGTGCTTAAGGATATTGTACATAAAACTTTTAACTGAGGTCTTCTTATTAAGCATCCACTTTGTATAGGACACTGTGATTCTCAGGGCTGCATATGTATCCACAAAACAGAAATCTGAGCCATTCACATCCCAGGACCAAAAAAAAAAAAAAAAAGGCTGCTGAATCCCAGATCAGAATTAAAGCACTTCTAGACTAATTTCCAACAAGAATGTTGGTCATTGCAAAGCTGATTTGTTGGGGGTGGGATGGGGAAGAGCACAGCCAATGGAAGTAGATGCTTCTTGCTGACCTAGTTCTAATTTTCTACAATGAATGACCGTCTACAGGTGCTTTTATAACTGTTATCCTGACACCAAGTAGCAGGTATCCTTCCAAATGTTTCTTCCACCATGGAAATATAACCTATTAAACTTCCTATAAGAAACTCTACTGAACATGTATATTTGTTCACAAGAAATTTTGTTAATTTAAAACAATTATTTGAAATTATTTATAACCTAAAGGTGAATTTGAGTTTTTTATACTTACGTACTTGGTAGCTAAGGTGTTAGGAAGGGGTAAGTCAGAGGGAAAATTGTAATATTTGTAATGAATTTCAAGCTTCAAATAAACATCTCTGTGCTAAGATCAGAGGGCAAATTAGAACAGTGGAAACTGGTGACTAAGAAAAGGCCATCACACTGAACTTCTAAGAAGTCTTTGGTTATTTGGACAAGCCTTTTCAGTGGAGTAAGATGTCAAGAAATGAATGGGAGGGACAGAGTTAGGCTAGGACTTGGAAAAGTTTGTCTCTGAAAGACAGGAGATAGACAGCTTCTCCCCAAGCCTTTCTTGTCTTCCAGAGATTTCTAAGCCTTCTTGGGGTTTTTAGGAAACTTATTAGGTTTTCTTTCCATGGTAGGAAAAACATTTGGGAAGGGTACCTGCTACCTGATGTCAGAATAAGTTATAAAATGTTGAGTTTTCTTCTACTTCCTGATTCCTTAAAGTGACTTTTTAATGGGTGAGGATGGAAAAAGCACCTGTATAAGGTAATTCATTGTAGAAAATTAGAACGAGGCCAGCAAGAAGCATCTGTTTCCATTGGCTTTGCTGTTCCCCATGCCACCCCCAACAAATCAGCTTTGACCAACATTCTTGTTGGAAATTAGCCTAAAAGTGCTTTAATTGTGCTCTGGGATTCAGCAGCATTTTGGGGGGGATGCTGGGATGTGAATGGCTCAGATTTCTAATTGCTTTGTTTTGTGGATACATATTGCCCCATCCCCAAGAGAATCACAGTGTCCTGTACAAAGTGGGTGCCTAATAAGACCTCAGTTAAAAGTTATATGTTCAATATCCTTAAGCCACCTGAGCATTGAAAATTAAGACAGGAAAGGAGCTGGAAGAAAGTAGAATGAAGTTGAAACTGTTGGGACACTACAGAGAAGAGTGAAAATTGTGATCTTTACCAAGAAGATGGAGGACCTGACAGATCTCAGAAGTATTTTGTTTGGTGTCACGTGTAACGTCAAAATCATGAATCATCATTTGGAATGTTAGGCCTTAGAACAGGTGAAGAGTCAGCCTTTTGCAGTAGAGGGAGGAGCACTTTTGACCACTTAGTTTAGTGATGTCAGTCACTGATCCCTAAATAGCATTCATGTATTGATTTCACAGAGTGCTTTATCTGTTCTCTTTTGATAACAGAATGTTTTGAAGTGAGCTCCAAGCCAGCACGTCTGTTTTTTCCTACCAAGTTTCCTGGGACATTCGATCTAAATTGAGAATTCTTAATTTTATGTGCAGTCCTCAATTCTGACAGCCTGTGCTCCTTCCATAAGCACACACAGCACATTTCATTTGGGCGTGCCTCCAGAGAATTAAGATGAATATATATGAAAAATTCAGTTATCAAGGAAACGAGAACTTATTTTAAATAAGTTCAGTTTTATTTTAAATTAACAATTTTTAAAATTTTATGGTAAGATAAAAAAAATTTTCAAGACAGTAGGGTGTTCCAGGTCTCCTCAGCACAACCTGTTTGCATACCTGTGTATGTTTAGTTGACATTTCAGCTTCACTTATAGAATATTAACAAAGCTTTTTCCTTCAGAAACCCTGTAAGACAGGCAGTCGAGATACAGAGGGTAAGTGACCTGCTCATGTTCTAGCTCATGAGTCTTGAAGGGAGAGTTGGAGCCTCAACATCCCTCACAGTCCCAGACTGTCTCCCTTTTCTTTGTATTTGTATTTCCAACCTCTCAAAGGTCCCAGCACATAGGTACTTAGAAATAGATACATGGCAGTAGTTTTATTTGGAGCCAGCTTGAGTACAGGCTGGTGGATGAGAACCTAGTCACTAGGTGAACCTTTGGAGAGCTCTTCTGGGCTTTGACTGTTAGGCTTTGATGCCTAGTTCATTAAAGTCCCCAAATGATCACCTGGTATCACCCCAAAAGATGGGAACCCAGCAGTGTGTACAGCCCCAGGTAAATACATAAGGGTACCACCGTGGATCTCCTCAGCTCCTAGATCAGGACCGACAGTTTGCATGCTGAGATCTTCACTTGTGAAGCGTTCCACCTGAGGTTCAATGATTCCTGGTCTGGATGTAGTCAATTGCTTTAAAATGTAGCGTCTTTGCCTTGAGACTTCCATTGTCAGAGATGGTTCATTGACTTGTTAGTTTCTGTGAGCAGTCTGTGGAAGGCAGAGGACAAGGCCAGGAAAGTCAGTGTATGTTCCATTTTTTTAGCCATCATGCCTCCTAGTTGCCTTTTAAAAATGTATATAAACTCCACACAAGTCTGCGGTCGTGGTGAGCGTATTGGCCCCTGCTCACTTCCTTTCCTCAAGTGCTCTGGGCCCCAGGTTCCCTCTGGCTTCACACAGACTAGAACCAGCCCACTTGTGAGGTCCATGTCAGCCCAGCACATGTGACTTAGTTTGTAAAGAACAGCACCAAGATGAGAAGCCAGAGGCTATCCTTCCAGCCTTTCCTTGTCCTGCCTTGATCCTCAGCCTTCATCAAACTGCTCTGCTGTCTGCACTGCCCTTGCTTCTTATATCTCTTTTTTCCCTTCAGGTGTCTCTCCTTCCCTTCTCACTGGCAGCAGTCCCCTTCACCTCAGAAGTGGGCTTTAGATCTGCTCTGCCAGCAGCTTGCTAACCTCTGTGTAGCTCTCTAAAGCAGGTAGATACCATTTTGCTAAGTGCATGTTGCTTCCACTGCATTTCTGGTCCTCACCCTCCAGATGCTCCTCAGCTCTTTGCCCTTGTGTCCTACAATTTTAGCTGAAAGGACTATTGAATAATCACCATGCTGTCTCATATACATCATTTAATAGTATGTTTCCAGAATGGTTCTGAGCATGGAAAAAAAATATACATCTAAAATGAAGGAAACATGAAACCATTTGCTATTTTATAAAAAGAAATTTTGAGAAGTATTTACTTTATAGACTTCTATATTACACCTGTATTTTAGAGGTCAAAGAATCTATACAGATGA
Organism: Myrmecobius fasciatus; assembly: GCA_023553655.1. Taxonomy (NCBI): domain Eukaryota; kingdom Metazoa; phylum Chordata; class Mammalia; order Dasyuromorphia; family Myrmecobiidae; genus Myrmecobius; species Myrmecobius fasciatus. Next base: position 180,564 of record JAJPUD010003866.1, read on the forward strand.
AACCCTAACATTTCTGATGATACTTTTACAACTCTGTAAAAATCTTCCCAATTTCTCACTGCTCCACCCCATAATCCCAAAGGGAGTAGGGATCTGGCTCGTGGCACTAGTGTATAAATGCCTGAGGATACTAACTGGTCAGTCTTAAATTTTTTCCCCTCTCCTTGGGGATGTTGTCACCATAGACTCATAATTTTAGAAGTGTCTTCTATCCCCATTTTCTTAGTTTTTAGCCCTACTAGGGCATTGTTCATTTGCAGTTATTTATATATAATACCCTTTCTCACTGATTCAGATAATGTTAAAGGGTTGACTGAAAATATTTTCATTAGAAATCTGGTTAATATTATCAGTGCTCATTGTTTCCATGTGATATTTTTTCCTCTCTCTTTGCCCAGCGTTTTCACAAACCTGGCTTTCAGAAAAAGGGATGGGTTGGGAGTGGGGGTTAGGGTTATTTCTGTCATCTTTCCATACTCTGATCAGTACATGTTTGGGATAGTGATTTTTAATTTTGCTATATTTATTGTTTTAATAGCACTAACACAAATGTTACTGAATGCAAAGTTGTTTGTTCTGTGTAGATATTGTAAAAGGTTCAGGAGTCATTTTTTTAAGCTAAATAATCAAACATCATTCAGAATTTTAATAAACCAGTTTTTCATAATGCAAGACTTAATTAAGCAAGTTCATAGCACTTTAAAAAAACTATCTTGTGAAAAATGTTACTATTGGTTAGCACAGTGTTTCAGAAATTAATATTTTCTTTTTCTTTTAATCAGGCCCTGGAGTTGCTGGCTACCTTACTGCAGGGGCATCAGCAACAGTAATATCTAGTATGCCTCCTCCAGTAGACCATGAAGCGGGCGATCTTGGCTAAGAGACTTGAACCATTCATGAATTACAAAAAAAACGCAGAAAGGCCAGTGATGAGAACCACATTCCTCCATCTGATACATTGAAGCAAACTCCTAACTGCCTTTCTGCTTGTTCATGACAGTGTTATTCCTTTTTCTATAAATATATTTTTATTTAGGAGAAAAGTCAGTGATTCTAATTGTATCACGTTGTAACATAAGAAAGCACTCTGTGGATCAACCTAAATGGGTACGCAAGAATATTTTTTTTCTTGTTGTACAAAAGCACATTTTGTTCCTTTGTATCTGTTTACAAGACTGTGAATCAAAAAGACAAAACTTTTCCCAACTTTTTATATTTTTTTTAATTAGTAGCTGTAGTGTTGAACTGCAGTCTACAGGAATTGGGCTAAATCACTTGTTCCCATAAAAGGGTCTTTCCTTCTGCACCGAATCCAATGTGATCATCCTTCTCTTCATCCAGCATTATTCGGTTCTGTCCCTGTACCAGTTCACTGATGTCCTTAATCATTAACATTATGTTCCTGAGAGCTCACAGTAGACGTGTTTGTGTGTACCTGGCTTTACCAAATTGTTGAACGAGGATGAGCTTATGTGCAAAAAAAAGACACAAAACAAACCAGCCCTGACGTCAACACGTTATGTAAGAGCCTTGTGGGATTGTGAAATGTTCCCTATGTTACCCTGCATAGAAAGCTTTCTATATTGAATGTACATTATACAGATCATTCAGATATGTACATAAAATTTTAAAAATAAAGGGAATTGACTGCCTTGTTGATGAGATAGATGCGTTCTCATTTAATCTTTTCTTTTTAAGTGCTAGTACGCTGTTTTTAATGGCACTTTAATGAAAATGGCAATATTTGATATTTGTCTCAGATTTAGCACTTTCCGTATAAAAGTTATTCTTAATGTCATGTTTTGGTTGTGTCTGACTCTGTGACCCCAAGAGCTTTCTTAGTAAAGGTCCTGGGATAATTTGCTGCTATTTTCTTCGGGATCCCCATTTCACAGTTGAGGAAACTGAGGCAAACACAGGTTAAGTGACTTGCCCAAGATCATACAGTGAGTGTCTGAGCCTGGATTTGAACTTGAATCTTCCTGACTATAGGCCCAGCGCTGTCCACTGCACCAGCTATCTGCTTAACTACTGAATTCAGATTTCAGAGCCGTCATCAAATTATGCTTTTCAGCCATGTCTTAACATCTGCAAGCACTGAAGGACATTGATTTTTTTTTTTAAAGCTATTAATATTCAAGGACTTCTGAGGCTTGACAAGTGATTATCCTTCAATATTCACAGATATTCTGTGACTTGCCAGTGTTCTGGAAGACTACAAGCCTGTCCACATGGAACATCTGTGCTGTAATGAGAAGCACTGTTCAGTGAAAGTTGAATGATGGGTGTACTTGTGGTTCAGTGTCAGAAGGCGCTCAATCCAGGAGCTAGCTCATGAAGTCAGGAAACTTTCTTCCTCCAGCCCCCTCCCATTTTCCATCAGACCACACTTTGAAATTAAAAAACAGTTGTAATGCACTCTTATCTACTACTGTAATTTAGAATGAAGGCCAGCAAGAAGCCTGCATTTCGTTCAGCCATTCTCTACAAAAAGTTGCTTCGTAACGTTTTCTGTAATTAGCAAAATATTGTTCTATGCAGTATCTTTATGTGATCGTGTAAGTGACTACTTTATGTGGAAAGAAATCGCCCAAGAAGATGGTAGCAAAGAGCTGGCCTTGGTGGCAGGTTCCCGGGTTCAAGTTCTGTTTTTGATGTGTAAATCATGTGAAGCTGGATAAAGTCATTTAACTTTGGTGGCCCCCACAACTCTGAGCGCCTGCCAGATCACAGGGGCAAAGAAGGTCCCTTTCCAGAAGCTCCTGAGACCAAGTGAAATTACAAGTCTGCTTTAACCAGGACTGTTGTAGGGTTGGAAATTGTATGGTGTTGCTTATCAAGCATGGTTAAAATGGAGTCTCTTTCCTTCTCCCTTCCCCCCCCCCAATAATAGCTTCTAAATAAAGAGGAGATCAATTCTGTATTCAGTAGACCTACACACAAGGAATAGATTTTTTTTTTTAAATAACCAAATATAATGTCATATGGCAATCATGAGATTAAGTTGGGTTTTTCTATCATTTTGGTTAACACAAAGCCATGTCTGAGAAACTCGGGCATGATTTTTAGAGAAAACTTGTGGAATATTGGGAAAAGCAGTACATTGAGAAAACAAGGGGACACAAATCCCAGTGTAGGTTCTGCTCCCAACCACCTGCACAGCTTTGGCCCAGCCTGGATTTCTCTTAATTCATCAAAGTTCTTTTTGGACGTGTCCTGTGTCCTTACACTAAAGTGTGTAAGCATGATAGTATAATACACTTGTCTTGTTCTCCTCTTGCTAACTTAAGGGCAAAGACAATGATTGTGATGGGTTTGGTTTTGGTTTTTTCCCATTTTTGTATACTTGCTACCCAATACATTGTGAATAAGAGGCAGTGTTTAATACTTTTAAATTTTGAAAGCACTTAAGTTGAATCAATGTTTGAGAGAAATATTTATATATACAAAAGCCTGTAGAGTTTAAGAATGGATGATAAAGAAAAATTAAAAGAAAGTAGATAAGAGTTGGTCCTTCCTGTTAACCTATGATATATCTATCTGAACCCAGAACTGCATAGCTTTCCCTGGGAACACCATGATGCTTGCAACAACTAAACATAACACTAGTAATCTTTATATGGTGAAGACCATGGGTTTTTTTTTTTTTTTTTTTACCATGGTGATGTAAGTGCCCATAAAAGTATAGTTTTATTCCCATCCCTCACCCCCCACTGTTTCTAGTGTCCTCCCCAGGCATATTGGAATTTTAACACGATTAACATCCTGTTGCTAGTCTTCAGGGAGCATGATAAGAGTTAAAAGGACAGATGGAAACGGGTGTTTCTACTCAGGGTTTCCAAAAGGCTCATTAGGGGTGGAGAGAGCAATAACTATTCCCAGAGGAAAGGAAGAAGTGAATGGAATGGAGCCATCCTCATTCAGCCAAGGAGTAAGGACTTCAAGAGCCAGTCAGAAAGCCTTGACAACTTCCCAAGTGATGTTTTGTGGTGGAATTGTGGCCCAGGCCAATGTGGATACGTGCTCAAACATAGATCTGGTGCCATTATTAAAAGGGAATGGACGTCTAGTGGGAAAACTCGTTCCTGGTTATCAAGATGCTCTGGGCATGGTACTGATTCATGGCTTGGATCGAGTCACCTCAGTATGTTTCCTTGTGTATAACATGTCCTGATAGTTTGGAGCTGATAAAGAATCTGGCAATATGAATTCTGATGTCAGGAAACCTGGAATTGGATGTATGAGCCAAAAAGTAGTATTGTTGAAAAACCCCAAGATTGAGCCTGCTACAACTAAATCCCAAACTTTGTTTCTGGGCTACAGATCATTTGAAGAAAATGAAATTAAGACTAATTTTTCTCATTTAATATTTTGAAGTTAATCATTTCACTCAATCAATAAACATTTATTAAAGCACCTACTACATCCCATGCTCTGTACTAAGAGCTGGAGACACAAAAAAAGGAAAAAAAGCAGTGTTCTTCCTTCCATATGGGGAAACAACAAATACATAAAAAGCAAATTATCTGCTGGGTAAAGAGGTAATAATTAACAGAGGGACAGCACTGGAACTAAGTAGACATGGGGAGGGTAAGACTAACTGGGACTTGAAGGAAACCTTGGAGTGAAGGGGGGAAGATATTCCAGGTGGAGGTGCAGTCAGAAAGAATTCCCAAAGCCAAGAGCTAGAGTGCCTTGTTCCTGGAGCCAGTTTCGCTGGACGGAAAAAGACATGTTGGGGAGTAAGGTGAGAGGGACTAGTCTATGAAGGGCTTTAAATGCCAAGCAGAATCTAAGAGGAACCACTGGACTTTGAGAGTGGACTAACGTGATTCAGTCCACACTTTAAGAAAATCACTTTGGGGGCTGAATGGAAGATGGATTAGAGTGGGGAGAGACTTGAAGCAGCTCTTGGCACCAGTCAAGTATGAGGTGGTGAGGGTAGCAACTGCAGAGGACAGAAAGGGACATATCCAAGAGATGCAGCAAAGGTGAGATCAATAGTGAGAGAAACAGTGAGGAGGACTCCTAGGTTGGGATCCTGAGGGAGGACAGGATGGTGTTACCTCTAGAATAAGGAAAAAGGGAGGGGAAAAGGGGGTCAGAAGAAATATCTACTGGTCTGAGAAAGGTGGTTACTGATGTACAGATGGCAAGTGCAAAGTATGGGACAGAAAGGAGATTGGAGAATCAATACAGAGATGGTAATTCAGTCTGTGGAAACAGATGACTTGGCCACAAAGTTATAGAGGGAAAAGAAAATGACAGAATCTTGAGGGATTCTTGTGGTTAGAGAACATAATCTGGATGAAGAGCAAAAGAGTCAGGAGTGGTCAGATAGGTGGAAAACTGAGAAAGAAGAGGATGTCCTAAAAACTTAGAAAAGGGCATCTAGAAGGAAAAGGTGGCAATGTCCAAATCTGCAGAGGTCATGGAGAATGAGGGTTGGGAAAGGGTCCCTGGATGGGGCAACTAAGATCATTAGTAACTTTGGAGAAAGCAGTTTCACTGGAATGCTAAAATCAGATGTCAGACTTGAAAGAAGCAAGAAAAAGGGGAAGCACCCCATTGTAAACAGCTTTTTTTTAGGAGTTTAGCTTCAAAGGGCAGAAGAGAAATAGGATGATAATTAAAGGATGGAAGAATTAAGTGAAAGATTTTTTTAGGATGAAGTCATGGACATGTTTGTAGGCAGAAGGGAATGAGCCACTAGAGACTGAAAATAAGTGAAAACGTGCAAAAATGTTTGTGGCAGCCTTTTTTGTAGTGGTAAGAAACTGGACTCTGAGTGGATGCCCATCAGGGATGGCTGAATAAGTCATGGTTTATGAATATTATGGAATATTATAAGAAATGACCAGCAGGATGATTTCAGAGAGGCCTGAAGAGTCTTACATGAACTGAAGCTGAGTGAAATGAGCAGAGCCAGGAGATCATTGTACACAGCAATAACAAGATTATCCTGCTGGATGTGGCTCTTTTCAACAATGAGTGATTCAGGCCAATTCCAATAGGCTTGTAAAGGAGACAGCCATCTATACCCAGAGAGAGGACTCTGGAGATTGAGTGTGGATCAAAGCATAGTATTTTCACCTTTTTTGTTGTTTGCTTGCATTTTTGTTTTCTTTCTCATTTTTTCCCTTTTTGATCTGATTTTTCTTGTGCAGCATAATAAGTGTGGGAATAATGTATAGAAGAATTGCACACATTTAACATATTGGATTACTTGCTGTCTAAGTAAGGGGATGGAGGGGAGGGAAAAAATTCAGAACACAAGGTTTTACAAGGGTGAATGTTGAAAATTATGCATATATTTTGAAAATAAAAGCTTTAATAATAATGATAAAAAAAGAAAAGAAGTGAAAGAATGGGAATGCCTGAGGGAGCAAGCTATTGGAGAATATTTGAATAAGCAGGTTGGCCTTTGTAAGCAGTAAGGCCATTTCTTCATGTGAGAAGGAAGAAAGTGGCAGAAGGCACTTGAGTGATAGTATTCACGACCAATGACCTCTTTTTTTTTCTTGTAAAATAGAAGCAAGATTGTCAGCTGACAGTCAGGGGAGAGTAACCATGGGAGCTTTGAGGAGGGATGAAGAAGGTTTGGAAGAGCCACTTTGGAGGGGGAGATCGTGAATTGATAGTAGGACTGCCCAGCAGCAATGAGGCAATATCCAAGAGGCTTTTGGTCATCTCTGAATCCAAAGCAAAAATACTAGGTAAATTTATGACTGAACATCCGTGTAAATTTTATATATCAGTCATAAGATTTGTAATATTTTGGCAATAAGCTCAACTTCTCCATCCCACCAAACATTTATTTTTTCTGAATTACCTTGAATTATTTCTTGCCTGAACCACATAACAAATTCAAGGAGGTAAGTTTCAAAAACTTTATTTAAAATTTTCTTGCTATAAATTTGGGCTTTTCTTTAGAAAATTATAGGAATTGAATAGGAGGCAAAAAGCAAGGCTGCCCACCAGCAAAATCCTGAAGTTTGTACCAGTCCAAATAAAGTTCAAAAAATCCAACATGCTCGCAGGCAATAAGACATAAGGGGCCATATGACAGTAAAGCCAAGTATCAGCCCAAGGTAACCTCCCTGCACCAGTCGTGATGAGACTCACAACTTGGGGGTCATTCTGCTCTCTCTCCCTCACCTCCTTGGTACCCAGCCTGGGGCCAAGACTGTTTCACTTCTGCAGCATCTTTCCGCTCTGCCCCCCACCCTCATGCAGGTGCTCATCACTTATGGCTGGATACTGCCAGAGCTGCTTAGCAGGGGCTGGGGGGCCTTAAGTCTCTTCCTCATTCCAATCCATCTTCCAGGGAGGTGAATGAAATTTTTTTTTTTCCCTTTCACTTTTCAATTGGAGAGAGTGGAGGAATTGGAGGGGAAGTATGAATTAGCAATGGTGATGAAAATAAAAGGACCACTAACTTTTTTTAACTGTACAGAAGATAGCATAAAGCACAAACAGGAGAGATTTAAGTACCACAGATACATACTGTTTGTGTGTCTGTATATATTTTAAGCAAGCAGGATGAAATGAAGGTGCACGTTTTCATATAGTTTGTGTGTGTGTGTGTGCACATGCTGTGTTTTCTGTTTGTTTGGAAATGCCCTTTTTGATATTCAAGTTTAGAATTTAAAAAAAAATGTTTTCAAACTTGCAAAGAACCAAAGCCCTAGTAATGTAGGAGGGAACAGGCCAATTTGCAAATGACACAAAGTCAAGAAGGATAACTAATACACTAGATCGTGGCTGGGAAGATTCAAAAGACTCTTGAATCTTGGGCTGAACTTAACATGCAATTCAGTGAGTCAGGATATAAATTATTCCTCTTGAGTACAAAAAAAAAGCTTCACTCTCAAAATACGGACAGCAGGAATAGACAGGAGTCAGCAGTGTTTCGCGGAGCAGCCAAAAAACAGAATGTGCTCTTGGGCTGTGTTGAACTAGAAACAGAGGTGATGTATTCTGTCCTTGTCAGTGCTCCTGTGGAGAATGGAAGAGTGGGTTGATAAGGAGGTATAGCAGGATTGCCTAGCATCAGTGAGACAACATGTACCTTGTGAGCACAAAGCAATGATGCCGTGTAAGTTTGGGACTGAACACCCCTCTGCTTTTTTATAAACGAGGCACAAAATTCAGTTGTGGGCAGCACATTTAATGAAGGACGTGGATGGCATGGAAACTGTCCAGAGGTGGATAGATGAGATGGGGAAGGCCTTGAGTCCGTGTAATATGGGGATCAGATGAAGGTCCTGGGCATGGTCGGCCTGGAGAACAGCAGATGATGTCCAGATAAGAACCAACGTGCAGAGGAAGGATTCTGCCTCAAAGGGCAGCACCAAAACAAGGGGGGGGGGCGGAATTTGCCAAATGACCAATCTAAGCTTAACACAAATAAATTTTAACAATCCCCCACTTGTGATCTTGGAGATCTCATGCAAAGGCCCATTTGACAGATGGGACATAACAGATTCCTATTATGTGTGATTAGACTAGATGGCAGCTGAGATCCTTAATTCTCAGATTCTATAAGTTACCTGCCACTGGGAAAAGAACATGCTTTGTGACCATGGTGTTGTTTTTTGGGGAGTTTTTCTTTTTTTGAAGGGAAAAAGGGAAGAGAAAGGAAGGATGGTTAAATGATTCAGGAAGTTCCATCATATCTTCCCCAGATATATCTATTGCCAACAAGGGGAAGAGAAAGCAAAAAGATTGGGAAGATGTCAAGTGGAAAACCAAGAGTAATAAAGACTTATTGGAGGAAATAATCTTGGTATGGCAGAATAATTGCTAGCATGAACTAGTCAACACTTTAAAAAATGCCTATATACACTGTGCTAATCGCTGGGGAAACCAAAGGATTCAAGGACCAAAGCTCTTTAAAATCTTCAGGGACCTTAAATTCTAATGGAAGTTACATGTCCATGAATAAATATATTCACTATACAAAGAAGACACAAAGTGACCTGATATTGTGGGGGAAGAGCAGACTGGCCCAACAAAGTCCTATGAGAGCTTATCATAGATATGTGCTGCTTGAACTGAATCTTGAAGAAAACTATGGATACTAAGAGGGAAACAGAAAAAGCATCTTGGGTAATGGAGGACAGCCGGTGTTGTCCAGGCAGAAGCCAGAGGATGGAACAATGTGCTGCTCCCCACAAACACTTTAGAGTTCGTGGACCATAGAGTCCATGGAAGGAAGTTATAAGTAAGAAGATCGGAAAGGTGGGAAAAGGCCAAGTTGTAAAGAGCTTTAAATGTCAAAAGGAGGTGGGTTTTTTTGGGTTTTAATACTAGAATCACTAGATCTTGAGTCAAGAGGTGACTGCAGTAGATACACCATAATGGGGAAGAAACTGTAGAGTGGGAGAACATTCCATGTGGGACTAATGAGGAGACAGAGTAATTGGAGAAATAATAATTGATCATGTGTAAACGGAGTTATATAAAAGATATTAATTATATGGTAGTATACCAAACTACTCAAAATTACAGTCAGGAAGTCAGGAAGACCTGATTTCAAATCTGACCTCAGACACTTAACACTTCCTAGCTGTGTGACCCTGGGCAAGTCACTAATTCCAATTGACTCAGCAAAAAAAAAAAAAAAAAAAAAAAAAAAATCTAATGCGTAGCTGGTTAAAACAAAGATACTGATGAGCACTATATACCAAGATGAATTTTATAAATCTTTATACTTTTTTAAAAATTCAAACAGAGAAATAAAAACATCTGTGACCAAGAAAAAGCCAATATTACCATCTCCTGTCTGCAGATCCCCCAGTACAGTAACAATAGAAAGATTCCTGGACAGGAATCAAGAGACTTGGGATCTTTGTTCCACTACTGTTTCTAATCTCTGCTAATACTTGACCTTTGTAGGCCAGAATGATGTGTAAGGTCTCTCCAGCTCAGAATAGATTTTTATGCTATTCTGTGCTTTTGCTTTTCTCATATAACTAGATTTATAATGAATCTGAAAGGCATTTTCCCCACACCATTTTAGAGAAGACTTCAGGATTCAATTAAATACAGAAGATGCCTTTATATATGATTTTTGCCAATTCCATTATGATTTAACAACTATAACCAGGTTATTCAGTCATTCACCCATAGTAGCAACAATATTTAGTAGTACTTAAAGAGGACTTTAAGGTTTACAGAACACTTTACAAATAATATGTGATAGAGAGGGACTAGTTTAGCCACAGTATCCACTTGGGGCCACTCAGTGTCCAACAGGGCCACGTGATTATGGGAAGTGGGATGAAGGTTGATCGGAATCAGAATGTTTGGTTTTGCCCTCAGCAGAGAGAGAGAGCGAGAGAGAGAGAGAAAGAGAGAGCGAGAGAGAGAGAGAGAGAGAGAGAGAGAGAGAGAGAGAGAGAGAGAGAGAGAGAGAGAGAGAGAGAGAGAGAATGAATTATTTTTTGTGGATGGAAAAGAAAATTGCAGGAATAATTTACTGGAAAATTTGAGTAAACACATATACCATACAATTACAAATGTTAGCATTCTTCTAGTGGTAAAATATCCTTTGTTTTTTATACAGTGTCTTGTAGTTATTTTAGTCCGTTACTCAGCTGTAGTATTTATAAAATACAGAGACATTATCCTTATTTTCTGCATCCTAAAAGGCGATGTCAACAGGAAAAAGTGGGGGCGGGTGGCAAGCATGATGTGGTTTGGACCTCTCCTGGTGATGGATTGGAAGGGAAGATCCAGACCTTGCTGAAATGAGTCATTTGGTACTCTAGCTGGGTCATCTGCCAGTAAAGACCCTTGCCAATGTTTATCTGATGAGAGATTCAGGAAAATTGCCTGGGCTGTGTTTTTTTAGAGGGTGAAAAAATACTGTTTTGGACACAAGTGTGTCAGGAGCATTTATTTTTTTTAAGTTATGCTTATTCCAACTCTAATGCTACTTTGAGGGAGAAATATCTACCCTGACAAGAGCCCCCCAAGCTCTCAGCTGTTTTTCTCCCAAGGCCTTGTGAAAGCAGTTTCTGGCCTTTCTGAATGAGTAATATTTCACAGATTAAGCAAGCATGGACAAAAAATGTAATAGTTTGTCTCTTCCAACAGAACAAATCACATTTTGGGGCTCAGCCTTTGAAAAATTTTTTTTCCTGAAACCATTTAGCCTCTCTCTGATACTCCCTTCAAGGTTTCTCCTTTCCAGTTGATCTAAGGTGAACACAAAATGATACCTTCATTAACTGACACAATCCTGGAGAGTTCCTCCTTCTCTCAGGTGGATCCTAGGGATGGCTAGATGGATAGAACTGGATCTGTATGACACTGGGCAAATCACTTGATCTCTTTCTGCTTCGGTTTCTTCATCTATAAAGTTGGAATAATAATAGCACCAGCCTCTCAAGGTTGTTGCGAGGATTCAATAACATTTGCAAGGAACTTTACAAATGATTATTCCCTCTGTCCAATTCTTCCCTGACCTCAAGCAACCCATTCGGCTTTGGAATGTTTCTTTTTCCTTTCTTTGAATGTTTCCGCTGTTTTATTTTTCCTTTTCAGCCTAAATCTGCTTCTGAATTTACCTCTGTTGCTCTGACTTTTGAGCTCTGGGGACAAATGGAACAAATCTAACCCCTTGATGTATCCACTTCCCCAAGTGTATCCCATTCACTTCCCCTTGAAGATTCTGGGATATTAGAAGAGAATCTTCCATCTAGTGACTAGAGAGCCAGCTGAGGAATCAAGAAGGTTGGGATCAAGTCTACCTGATTCTAGGCCCAGCATTCTATGCACTGTGGTGTTGCCTAGCTGCCCCAAGAGTAGAATAGTTTATTCAGAAGGCCTTCAAGGTTGACCATCCATTCTAACACTCTCATGTGAATGAAGCTCAGAGAGAATCACACACAAAAATTAGGAATGGAACTCACTCTTGCTAATTTATGCTTAATAGATTACTGACTGATTCTCAGTGCCTTTTTAAAAAAAATATTCACACCAATATGAGTCACTTCAACTTGTTGTAAAAGAATAAGTATTTAAAAAGTACTTGTGAAAGCATTCCCTTGATTAGAAAGAAGCTTAACTGAGCACAGAGGAAATCCCTTCTGTGCCCCTGTGCTACTGCCTTTCTGTCCCTTTCTCTGAGAAGACAATGAAATTACTGCAAGCAGTCACCCCTGTTTCCAGTCTTCCTTTCTCTTGAATTGCTTGGTTTCTACTGCTCCCCTTGAAAAGAGATATTTCTCCACTTCAGAGTAATGTCAAAAAAAATCTAAATCTGAATTACATAAACAGGTCACACTTTATTGTGATTTCCCAGATGAATAATTTACTGTGCTTGGAAAAGAACATTAGCTACTCATTAGCTCAAAAAATTCAGATCTTTAGCTTTTCTAATCCTGGCAGAGAAGGTAAAATGAACCACGTTAGGTGTGTAGTGTCAGAGCTGTCCACAAAACCTATGGGGTCCCTTAGCATTCTGCTGAAGGTACAACCTGTGAAAAACTAGAATGCTTCCCAAAAAGATTTTTCAAAGTGCAAATCCTGGCCTCCCAGTTGAATGGCAGTCATGTACAAGGTAGTCTAAGGGAGGAGAGAAACAAGTGTTTTGAGGTGCTTTAAGGAGAGAAGGCACCACGTGGAGAAGGCAGAGTTTGTCTGGTCGAGGGGAGCATTATCCCACTTTGCAGACCCTGGCAAACACCCTGTCCTTCAGGGAGGGTTCTCTGATAATCATCAGTTCTTCTTTACTACCTGGGAACAATCCAGGCTGCTCAGTTTTTGCATTGTGGAGAGTATTTTGGTCTCTCTCAGAATGGCTCAGAATCAATGCCGAAATAATATTGGTTCTACCAAGTTGGTGTCCAAATGCAGCATCACTACTAAGTGAGCCTTTGGCTGAGCCCCATGGAGCCTCCCAGCCCTTCAGCCGATAGGATGGCTGGGAGGGGTGCCGTCAGAAGGATGAACAAGTTTGGGATAATTGTGGTGATGACCAGGGACAAAACCAAGGGCTGAAAGAAATGGAGGTCACAGTGGGGATGCAGAAGGTAGAGAAAGAAGGATTGATATAATATTAGACTGAGATAAAGGCATTTCAGAGTTCATGAACAGGGGATATGGCATAATTGTGGGTGATGGCAAGGTGAAGAATACTACTATCTCTAGGTAGAGGGGACATATAAAGCCTGCCTAGGGAAAGGATTATATTAGAGGACTTCTTGAAGTCCTTTCTAAATTCTCTAGGATAAATAGCCAAGCTTTAAAAAAAAATTTAATACACACACACACATTTGCTGAGGCAATTGGGGTTAAGTGACTGGCCCAGGGTCACACAGCTAGGACATGTTAAATGGCTGAAATCAGATTTGAACTAAGGTCCTCCTGACTTCAGGGCTGGTGCTCCATCCACTGCACCACCTAGCTGCCCCCATGCTTTTTTTTAATTAAAAAATGAGATAACTCATACTCCTTTCTCAGATCTATAAAATATGATAAAAGAATATGTAGGCTTGGATTTATAGTTGACTGTAGAGTATAGAGAATTTTTGATCTCATCATATTTACTGATTTTTAAAAATGTAAATACATTTTTTGTTCTTTATTTTTACATTGCCTAGTAATCTTTCCTTGCTATCTTCTCAGAGAACCATTCTATATAAGAAATCATTTTTTCTCACCAAAAAAGAGGAAGAGGAAAAAAATCAGGAAAACTGATAAATACAGTAAAAAAAATCTAACAATACACATATACAAAGTTTCATACTTTGGATCTTCCCCACATCCTCTTGCAAAAGAATGGATGTCCCTTCTCATGTCTCATAAGGACAAGCTTGTTCTTTGCAACCTTGCAAGATTAAATTTTGTGTGCACATATGGTAGTGGTTCTTTCCATTTACAGTTGTAGACATATATATTATTTTCTTGGCTCCACTTGCTTCACTTTGCATCAGTTCATATAAGTCTTTTCATGCTTCTCTGTATTCATCACATTAATGGTTTCATACAACATTGCAATATTCTATTTAATTCATGTTCCACAATTCAATTAGCCATTCCTCAATCAGTGGGCATCTCCTTAGTTGTAGTTCCTTGATACCATGAAAGGTATTGCTCTAAATATCTTGGAATATATGAGGCCCTTCTTATTAATGATCTTCTTAGGATATCTGCTTAACAATGAAATCTCTAGGTTGAAAGGTAGGAGCATTTTAGTCACTTAATTTACATAATTCCAATTTGCTTTCCAAAATGATTCTATTAGTTTATAATTCTATCAATAATGCATTGTTGTGCCAATCTTTTCACAACCCTTCCAATATAGACTTTTCCTGTCTTTAAATCATTTCTGCCAATTTACCAGCTACCCTTCCTTTTAATCTTTAATCTTAGATCCCCTTATAGCAAGGATGCACCCCAAAACTTGAGAGATCCATAACTTCATCAGTGGAGGCTACAAATCCATTGATTTAGGTGACAGACTTTATGGATAATAAACCCTATAGGTCTTTATGTGGTGATGAGCCTTTGATGATAAGTGTCTGGAAATTTAGCAATGTTAGTTACAGGTAACAGATGTTGGTGACTTATGTTTGAAACCTTTCCAGTTTAAAAGGACTGGTCAGAACTTGTACTCTCCCAGCTTTGCTTTCATCACATATTGAGGGACTTATATATAAGTGAAAGACCTTCTAGAAGATGGATGACAGTGAAGTTATAATACATTGGAAAAGAAAAAAAAAATCTCCAGTTTCTCACACCAACAGTCAAGCACTGTACTATTTTATCTTGGTGAAAAAGAGAGATAATCAGCATGTGCACACAACAGGAACTAAAAGCTGGAAAGAGGTTGAAATGAAAGCTATAAAAGAATTCTAATTTTTTTTTCTGTCCTGTATTAAGTGGGGCTCTATTTCCAAGAAACTTATCCCTTTGGAAAATCCTAACAATTGCCAGAAGTGGTCTTGTTCCTGTTCAGGTGTCCTGACTTCCCCCTGAACCAAGACACTCTTTCAAACCTCTGGGCAATACAGATTTCTTGTTAAAGAAATAGTATTTTTCCCCCAATTACATGTAAAGATAGTTTTCAACATTCATCATTATAAGATTTTGAGTTTCAAATTTTTTCTCCTTCCTTCCTTCTCTCCCATCCCCTTTCCCTAAGATAGCAAGTAATCTAATACAGATGTTTATATGTATGTATACATATATATATATGTATATA
This sequence comes from Myrmecobius fasciatus, assembly GCA_023553655.1. Lineage (NCBI taxonomy): Eukaryota > Metazoa > Chordata > Mammalia > Dasyuromorphia > Myrmecobiidae > Myrmecobius > Myrmecobius fasciatus. Next base: position 195,781 of record JAJPUD010003866.1, read on the forward strand.
TATACACACACACATACATATATATGTATATATATATATATTTCTACATCAGTCATGTTATAAAAAATGGAATAACAAAATAGAAAAGTCACAAAAAATGAAAATAGTATTCTTCAATTTACGTTCAGATTGCATAGTTCTTTCTATGGATGTGGTCAGCATTTTCCATCACAAGTCTTTTGGAATTGTCTTGGTTCACCACGTTGCTGAGAAGAACTAAGTCCATCATAGTTGATCATAGCATAATATTGCAGTTACTATATACAATGTTCTCCTGGGTCCTTTTCTCAGGTCCTTTTTTGTGTGTGGGCAAAGAATTGGAAATTGAGTGGATGCCCATTAATTGGAGGATGGTTGAACAAATACTATTGTGCTCTAAGAAATCATGAGCAGGCTGATTTCAGAAAAGCTGGAAAGACTTACGTGAACTGATGCTGAGTGAAGTGAGCAGAACCAGAAGATTGTACATAGTAACAGCAACATTGTGCACTGATCAACTATGATAGACTTTGCTCTTCTCAGCAATACATTGATCTAAGACAATTTTAATAAACTTGGGATGGAAAATGCCATTCATATCCAGAGGGAGAAAGACAGAAACTGAATGCGGATCAAAGCATGCTATTTTAACCCTGTTTGCCTTTTGTTTCTCATGTTTTTGGGTCTTTTGTTCTGACTTTTCTTTCACAACATGACTACTATGGAAGTACATTTAAAATGTTTGTATATATGTAATCTATATCAGATCATTTGCTGTCTTGGGGAAGGGAAGGAGAGAGAAAAAAATTGGAACTTAAAATCTCACCAAAATGAATGTTGAAAATTATCTTTATGTGAAATTGAAAAAAGAAAGTACTATTTTTTAAATTAAAGCTTTTATTTTCAAAATATATGCAGATAGTTTTCAACATTCACCCTTACAAAACCTTTGTGTTCCAAATTTTTTCCCTCCCTTCCCCCCACTCCTTCCCCTAGACAGCAAGTAATCCAATATAGGTTAAATATGTACAATTCTTCTATACATATTTCCATAATTATCATGCTGCATAAGAAAAATCAAATCAAGAAGGAAAAAAATGAGAAAGAAAAAAAAGCAAACAAACAACAAAAAAGGTGAAAATACTTTGTTGTGGTCCATATTCAGTCCCCATAATTCTCTCTTTAGTAACAGATGGCTCTCTCCTTTACAAGTCTATTAGAATTGGCCAGAATCACTTCATTGTTGAAAAGAGCCAAATCTATCAGAATTGATCATCACATAGCCTTGTTGGTGTGTACAATGATCTCCTTGTCTTGCTTACTTCACTCAACATCAGTTTCTCCAAGTCTCTCTGAAATCATCCTTCTGATCATTTCTTATAAAACAATAATATTCCTTAACACTCATATACCATAACTTATTCAGCCATTTCCTAACTGATGAGCATCCACTCAGTTTCCAGTTTCTTGTCACTGCAAAAAGGGCTGCCACAAACATGTTTGCACATGTGGGTCCCTTTCCCTTTTTTATGATCTGTTTGGGATACAGGTCCAGTAGAAACACTGCTGGATCAGTTCACTTCACCAACAATGCATTAGTATCCTAGTTTTCCTACCTCTCCTGCAACATTTATCATCTTTTTCTGTCATCTTAGCCAATTTGAGAGGGGTATAGTGGTACTTCACAGTTGTCTTAATTTATAGTTCTCTAATCAATAACGATTTAGAGTATTTTTATATGTCTTGAAATGTTTTAATTTCCTCATCTGAAAACTGTTTATTCCTTTGGCCATTTATCAGTTGGAGAATAGCTTGTATTCTTATAAATCTGAGTCAGTTTTCTATATATTTTAGAAATGAGACCTTTATCAGAACCCTTGGATATAAATTTCCCCCAGTTTCTGCTTCCCTTCTAATCTTGACTGCATTGGTTTTGTTTATATAAAACCTTTTTAATATAATCAAAATTATCCATTTTTCATTTCATAATGTTCTCTAGTTTTTCTTTGGAAATAAATTCTTCCTCCTCCACAGATCTGAGAGGTAGACTATCACTTGTTCTCCTAATTTGCTTATAGTATCACCTTTTATGTCTAAATCATGAATGCATTTCAACTTCATCTTGGTACAGGGTGTTAGGAGTTGATCAATACCTAGTTTCCACCATACTATTTTCCAATTTCCCCAGCAATTTTTGTCAAATAGTAAGTTCTTATCCCAGAAGCTGGAGTCTTTAGCTTTATCAAAAAGTATATTACTATAGTCACTGACTACTGTGTCTTGTGAGCCTGCCTTATTCCACTGATTAACTACTCTATCTTAACCATGATTAACTACTCTATCTTAGCCAGTATCAAATGATTTTGACGACTGTCACTTTATAATATAGTTTTTGGTCTGATATAGCTAGGCTACCTTCATTTGCATTTTTTTTCATTAATTCCCTTGAAATTCTTGATCTTTTGTTCTTCCAGATAAACTTTGTTATTTTTTTCTAGCTCTGTAAAGTAATTTCTTGGCAGTTTGATTAATATGGCACTGAATAAATTAGGGTAGAATTGTCAATTTTATCATATTAGCTCAGCCTACCCATGAGCACTTGATATTCTTCGAGTTGTTTAGATTAAACTTTATTTGTGAGGAAAGTTTTGCAATTGTGTTTATATAGTACTTGGCAGGTAGATTCCCACATATTTTATATTATCTATACTAGTTATCTAGTTTTTAAATGAAATAAAAAAGGACTATTGAGGAAAAAAAGACATTGAAAGTGGGAAAAAAAGAAATGAGGCCTTTATAAGAAACATCTGCTGTAAAAATTATTTTCCAGTGTTCTTCGCTTGTATTCTTGATTGCTTTAGTTTTGTTTGTGCAAAAAACTTTTTAATTTAATGTAATCAAAATTATCCATTTGGATTTCATGATGTTCTTTCTCGTTTGGTCATAATTTCTCTTCTCCATAGATCTGACAGGTAAACTATTCCTTCCTCTCCTAATTTGCTTATATTATCACTTTTTATGGCTAAATCAAGTACCCCTATTTTGACTATATTTTGGTATGGGATGGAAGATGTTGGTCTATACCTAGTTTTTGCCCTACTGTTTTCCAGTTTTTCCAGCTGTTTTTGTCAAATAGTGAGTTCTAATTCCAGAAGTTGAGGTCATTGGACCTATCTTATAGTATATTTCCATAGCCATTTACCGCCGTGTCTTGCATACCTGATTCCACTGAGCCACCATTCTTTTTCTTAGCCAGTACCAAAATAGTTTTGATGATGACTGCTTTATACTGTAGTTTTAGATCTGGTAGGGCTAGGCCACCTTCCTTTTCATTTTTAAAAAAATTCCCTTTATTCTTGACCTTTTGTTTCTCCAAATGAATTTTGTCATATTTTTTCTATATAATAATATTTTAGTAATTTGATACTACTGAGAAAAAAAGACTTATTTTTCTTAGAAGTTGAGTGATGATTTGTTCAATTACTTTTTCAAAAATGGAGTTAAGTATTTTTTTCTCTTCTGTTTTTCTGGGCAATTTAAATTTTTGTAAATATTTAACTTAGATTTAACTTAGGTTGTCAGATTTATTGCTAAACAGTTGGGAAAAACAGTTTTCTAATTATTCATTTAATTTTCCCTTCATTGGTGGCGAATTCACTCTTTTCATTTTTGAAATTTGGTTTTTCTTCTTTTTTAAGAAAATCAAATTATAAAGGATTATTTTATTAGGTTTTTAAAATAAAACAATCTCTGAGTTTTATTTATTAATTCACTAGTTTTCTTACTTCCAGTTTTACTAATCTTTCCTTTGAATTTTAGAAGTTCTAATTTATTATTTAATTGGGGATTTTTAATTTGTTCTTTCTCTAGCTCTTTTAATTGCATATCCAATTGATTAATCCTTTTCTATTTTATTCATGTAAGCATTTAGAGATATAAAATTTCCTCTAAGTACTACTTTGGCTGCATCCCATAAGTTTTGTAATGTTGTCTCATTATGGTCATTCTTTCTGATGAAATTATTTTTATGATTTGACATTTGACTCACTCATTCTTTAGGATTAGGTCATTATATCCAAATTAATTTTTAATCTATCTTTCCATGGCCCTTTATTATATGTAATTTTTATTGCATCATGATCTTAAAAGGATTTATTTAATATTTCTGCCTTTCATTGTAAAGTTTTTATATTCTAATATGTGGTCAATTTTTGTGTAGGTGCCATTTACCACTGAGAAAATATTGCTTCCCCATTCAATTTTCTTCATATATCTATCATATCTAAAATTCTATTCTTCTCCTTAACTTCTTTTATTTTGTGATTAGATTTATCTAGTTCTGAAAGGCAGAGATTGAAGTCTCCCCACTAATTTAGTTTTACTGTCTATTTCTTCTTATAACTTATTTAACGTCTAAGAATTTGGATACTATTCCACTTAGCACATATATATTTAGTATTTCATTATCCATGGTAGATTTTGGCAAGATGTAGTTTTTTCTTCCTTGTCTCTTTTAATTAGATTTATTTTTGCTTCTGCTTTTTGTCTGAGATCAGGATTGCTACCCCTGCTTTGTTTTATTTCAGCTGTAGCATAATATATTCTGCTCCAACCTTTTGCTTTTTCTCTGTGTCTCTCTGCTTCAAATGTGCCATGTGTTTCTTGTAAACAATATATTGTAGGAGTTTAGTTTTTATACACTCTGCTATTTACTTTCATTTTATGAGAGAGTTTATCCCATTCACATTCACCATCATGATTAATAACTTTGTATTTCCTGCCATCCTATTTTTCCTCTTATAATTCTCTCTTCCCACCCTGTCTCTTACCAGTATTTTGCTTCTAACCACCCTCACCCAATATGCCCTTCCTTTTATCTCCTCCTAATACCCAATGGGTAAGATAAATTTCCATTTCCAAATGAGTATGTATATTATTTCTTTTTTGAGCCAAATCTGATAAGAGTAAGGTTCAAATGATGCATACTCTTCCTTCTTTCCCTCTATTGTAACAAGTCTTTCATACTTCACATGACATAATTTACCCCATTCTGTCTTTTTCTTTTCTCACATTTTACCTTTCTTTTTACCCCTTTTATCAATACATCAAAATTAGCTCATACCCATACTCTGTCTAAGTATATTTCTTCTAAATGCCCTAATAGTGATACAGTCCTTAACAGTTACACATAACATCTTTTTTACACTTCTCTTGAGTCTTGTATTTGAAGATCCAATTTTCTTCTCAGCTCTAGTCTTCTCATCAGGAAAGTTCAAAAGTCCCCTATTTTACTGAATATCCATCTTTTCCCCTGAAAAATTATGCTGGGTTTTGCTGGGTAGTTGATTCTTGGTTTTAATCCAATTTCCTTTGCCTTCTGAAATATATTCCAAGCCCTCTGATCCTTTAGTGTAGAATGTAGCTTCATGATATGTGAATTGTTCCTTTCTGGCTGTTTGTATATTTTCTCCTTGACCCAGTGGTGCTAATATTTGGCTATTAATATTCCTGGGAGTTTTCATTTTGAGATCCCTTTCAGAGACTCTTTCAATAATTATTTTACTCTCTTATTCTAGGATATTGGGGCAGTTTTCCCTCACCATTTCTTGAAAGATGCTGTCTAGGCTTTTTTTTTTTTTTTTGATCATGGGCTTCAGGTAGTCAAATATTTTTCAAATTATTTCTCCTGGTGCTATTTTCTAGGTCAGTTGTTTTTCCAATGAGGTATTTTACATTTGCTTCTTTTTTTTCATTCTTTTGATTTTGTCTGACTCATTCTTGATGACTGATAAAATCATTAACTTCCACTTGCCCAATTCTAATTTTTAAGGAATTTTTTCTTCATTAGCTTTGGTACTTCTTTTCCATTTGGCCATGCAGAGCTCTTCCAAGAAAACTTTTGGGGTTTGAAAACAAACCATCTTCCCCTTTGAGATTTCACATGTAGGCATTTTGACATTGTCCCCTTTTGAGTTTGTATTTTGATCTTCCCTATCATCATGGTAGTTTTCTATGATCAGGGTTATTTTTAATTTTTTACTCATTTTTGAAGGAGCTTTACTCCTGGGGTGCAGGGAGCACTGTCCCAAGCTTCTTGCACTGGAGCCAAGAGAGCTAATCACTAGTTCTTTGTACAAGATCTCAGAGGCTGGCAGCTTGCCCATTGTGCTAGGATAGCCTAGCCTTGTTGTGCCGGTTGTGCCCTAGGTTCCAGGCTTGGGGCTGGGGGTGGAGGCCTCAAAGATGGCCTGCTTGTGCCCCTAGTTTTCCAAGCCAGAATTGTAGGGCCTTGGCTACTGATAAGTGCTGTCCCCAGGGGCCTCCTGCTGGCCTCCCCAGACATCACCTGTGCTGTGCTGTGCTTCCCTTTTAGCCAAGTGAAACAGAGCTTTCCTAAAGCCTTTCTAAATTACATTGGGCTGGATAACGGTTTCACTCCATCCTTTTGTGGATTCTGTCACTCTAGAAGTCTTAGAGACTTGATTTAATGTTGTTTCTGAGGTAAAATAAGGAGAGCTCAGGCTACTTCCTGGCTTTTCTCCACCATCGTGGCTTCCCATATGAGACATACATCTTAGCTTGATTAATGACAATTTTCCAGTCTCTCTCTGTTTGCCACATGTGAAGTAAGAAAATATTTGTTGACAGAATTATGAAATACTTTAAATTAATTCTTGCCAAATTAAAGAAAGATGAGAATGTAATCTCTAACTGGAACAAAAACATTTTGTCAGAGACAGTGTTTTTGAGGGAAGTTTGGTTCCTGTCTCAGCTATCAATATCTTACTTCTTAACTAACTTGTTTGGAAACAGTGACGGATGATTCTCATTCTGCTTACTTACAAACCTAGAATTAATTACTTTTTATTTTATTTGAAGAGATCCCTCTCCCTGTTAATCACTACCCCTCAATTATCTGTACAAAGAGAGACCAGGAGCAGGTAGATCAACAGCTGAAATAAGCAACCTTTAAACTTTAACAAGGAACAACTCCCCTTGAATTTCCTTATTCTGCCTTGCAGGCTAATAAAACAAGAATAAGTGAAAAAAGCATTTATTTACAACTTGCAAAGTGACTGGATAAGCTGTCCCTTGCCTAATCAGATTTAATTTTTTAATTTCATTTGAATGTCGATAGAAATTTTATTAATTTATTTCCAATATTCCTTTATTTATAATGTTTATACTTTATTACTGAAAGCCTGTTTAGAAGACATACTTGTATTTTCTGCATAGAACCCCTCAGAGATGCTGCCCAGTGAGCTCTTTTGAAAGCTCGTCCTTAGGATACCTGAAGGATTTGAGATCCACCACAGCACGGTTCTTCTATCACTCCAGGTCCTTGTCTGAGATGCAGCTACCACTGGGGTGAGTTATGGTTCTGTGGCGCCCAGCAAGGAGATGGTTGGTCCAGCGACTCTTCCACCAGCGCCAGGACCCTTTTCCTTCCCCATCCCACTCTGGCCACTCATTGCCCTGCTGTCTATCATTTCTCTCATTCTATGAGCCCACTTTCACTGTTCACTTGAGCCCGAGTTTACTGGGATAATGATGTTGAAGGGAGGGAAGAGACCACATTGTATGATTTCCTCCACACACACTTTTTTCCTTATTCGAGGAGCACCCTATTCAGAATCTACTTTAGGTTTGGAAAACAAATTGATCTGAGAAGACCCCAGCATCTAAGTCACCTAGAAGTACTGGGGGGTCCTGACTGGTGAAAGCCATACTATTGGGGGAAGCAGCTCCAAAGTGGGGAGAGAGAAAGCTATTACAATATCACTGCCTAGCAAAAAGCCTCGTGTGCATCTGGGAACTTACTCAAACTGACCAGCACATGGCCTGTGGGGTCCCTCTTGGGTTGAAAGCTATTATAAGGATAAAGGACCCAGGTGCAAGTTATAGCAACACGTAACAAGGACAGTGACCAGAACATACTTCGCTGTGTCCACCACATAACTGTGGCACTCACCCAAGGGGCTGGCACGACCCTGAGCCCTGGGATCCAAGCCAAAAAAAAATCCAGGCTTGCTAAGCATAAAGCAAATTCCTAATGGCATATGTAATGATGCTTTGCAGCTCCTCCCTTTGTTTGATTTCTATAATTACCATGGGACTTGGGAGGGGAGGATCTTTATGGAAATCCACTGAATAGTCTGGCCATCATCCCAGACTTCACTGTCTAGAAGCCAGACAGCAAATATGTAAATAACCCATTATGGTTATTAAACTACTCAGATAATGATAATACTCCTTGCCTCTTTCTTTGATACAATTAGCTTGCCCCTTAGTTGGGGAGGACGGGAATTCTGGATCCTACAAGTATTTCCCTGTAGCAAAAAGGAAAAGGCAAAAAAAAGGTCAGGCTTTTTGGATAGATAGATGTAAGCTTTGGGTACAATTCTTCACAAGCAAACTGGCTTCCCTCCCTTCTCCAGAACACAAGTAGATTGAGGAGTTTGAGTTACAACATTGGGTCCACTGTAAGTGTCCCAAGAATCACCCCACTACCTTCACTTGTGCTGGAAAGAAATTAAAATGCAAGTTGAAACGATCTTTAGAAACCAAAATCTTCTGAATGTGCTTTAATCAAACTGATTTAAGAATTTTTCTTTTAATTGGTATTTTAGTATAATTCATAGTAGTTTATTCCAGCAACATACAAAGATTTTTAACAGTGCTTTAAAGACTTGAGTTCTCATTTGTTTTTGTCTTTTGAAATTAAATTTATTTAGTATTTTGTTTCACCTCAGATACATGAAAAAAATTAATTTTTAACACTTGTTTTTTAAAACTTTTGAGTTCCAAATTCTCTCCCTTCCACATTCCTCATTCCCTACTCCCCACATTGAGAAGGCAAGCAATTCAATATTCACATCTGACAAAACCTCTTTTCACTTTGGCAGGAAGCGAATAAGTTAGGTCTGATCTGCAGGTTCGGCAAAATGATACACCATCCTGAAGACAAGACAATGGCTTGATAGTCTGTCCGCCAATCTGAGAAAAGTTGTTCCCTAATTGCTTTCCTGCCACATCAGGTGTTTAATTCTCAGGAGATCTGAAATACTGTTTAGAATTTAGACGCACTAGAAGGGCATTACAATTTATAACTATAATTAATTCAACCCAGTTTGTGGCAAATCCTGCACGTTAAACAACACACCTGTTCACGTATAAAGCTAGAATGAAAATTCCTCATGGACGAGATCAGTTTTGTCCTGGTCCCTGAATCCTCAGCACCCGACACAGTGCTCTGTATGGGTCAGGCTTTGATGATTTATTGATCTTGAATTTAAAGGCAGGAAGCACACTAGTTTCTTCACAATGATGTTGTAAAGGCTTTCCCTTATATTACTACAAAGCCACACTCAAATCCTCCTTTAATAAGAAGTCCTGACCTTTTCTGGATGTCATGGGCCCATTGGGCACAGCTGGGGAAATCTCTACACTCCTCAGAATTTTGTTTTTAAATGTATAAATTAAAACAGGAGATTCGAAAAGTAATCAATCACAGTGAAATACAATTATCAAAATAGTAAACAACAACAACAACAACAAGTAAGTCCATGAAGATCAGGTTAAGAATCTGTGCTTTAAATGTTTCCTTAAAAAAAAATCCAAATGGACAAACAGAGCTTGGGGCCTCAAAACTAATATCTGGCTCTTTTAAAAAAAGCCACTCTTGTTATGCTTTTGCTTCTTTGCCATCACTTTACTCAAATCAGAAGTTTAAAAAGTCAAAAGTCCAATCAAAAATCCTACTGTCAGCCTGGGAGACAGAGCTGAAGAATCAGCTGCTTGGAATTTATCTTTCACTGGAAAATTTGCCTAACCAGAGAGATATTAGAATTAAATCAATTATATGCAAGATGGCTAATAATTTGTAAAAAATGAAAAAAAAATCGATCTAATATTTCCTATGCTTTGATTCCTGCAAAAACACAAGATTAAAAATGAAGGGCCAGTTGCCCATCATGATTCATACGCTATTTAAGCAGGTGCAGCTATGCCTGACACTTAGAATATTTGGCGGTACCTGAACCACCCAGCCCTACATCCTGCCAGTCAGCTTGCGGGCCTGTTCCCGCAACTCCATTTTTGCAATTGCTGAGAGATGAACTTCATCAGGCCCATCTGCTATCCGTAAGGTTCGAATCATGGCATACCTAGGGAAGAGAAGTGGGGGAAGTTTACTCGAAGGCAAACCAGCTTTCGCCTTAGCCAAAGGGCGGAGCAACAATGGTGCTGAGTTGGGAAACACTGCCAGGAGGGAGCTCAGCAAGACTGCCAGTTAATAAGAAAGGGGAATGGGGCAGGGAAGACCCACAAACTTGCCGAGGGGCTTTTGTCTTTTGTCCTTTGGGAGGAGGACTTTCAGAGATCCCTCATCTTGAGTCACACCGGAGCATGTAACTCAGAAATGCTGCCGCTGGGCCCAGCGCCCACTCCCTGCCTGCACACAAGGGCTGCTAGTCTGTCCTTCAGTTGTGTCCAGAGGGGAGGAAGGGGCTGGGAGGCTTCCTTCCGACTGTCAGGAAGTCACATTCCCAAGCAGATTTCCTTGGCTCCTGCTGCTGCAGGCTGGGCTGACCCTTAAGTCTGACCCAAAAAATTTTGGTGCAGAGCCATTGTGAGGGGTCTCCAAGGCTGTTGCTGCTCCCCAAGCCCCCTTTTTCCACCTCTTCCCACATTAAGCTTAGAGCCTTCAGAGCCTGTTCCTCTTCAAGGACAAAGCACCATGATGGAGATGATGTACTCTTAATTTGACAAGGGGTTTCCTGTCTCTCTCTTCCCCAAGCATTTTAAGAAATAGTATTTAAATGATTGCTCCTCACATTTTGGCTAAAGGGAAATCCTGAGAAAGTCCAGCTCCTCCACAGACTTGGATCGCCTGGTCCACAATTTTGCAGACTGCCCGTGGGGCGGCCACCTTGATCATGGCGATCTGTAAATACATGGAGTGAAAACAGGAAGATAAAGCGCTAGGGAGGATCTGAGACCATCTGCCTGGCTTTACTCACAAGGTGCCTGGAACCGGAGGGCTGTCCGACAAGTCTCTCGGCAGACGGTTTCTGTTCAGATGGCTACAACAATGTTCCTGTGACCCAAGAAGACTCCCCCCACCCTGTTATTTCCTTGCTGTGGGCAGCCTGGTTCAGTCAGGCCCTCCCTGACCAATGCAGGCAGCTGGTCAGTCCCTGATGCTCTCAGGGGAGAGCCCCAAGAAGTTATGTGACTTGTACAAGGTCTCACAACTAATATGTGTCAGAGGCAGGACCTGAGCCGCCCCTCACCAATGCTCATGTTTCAGAAATGTCTATCTACAGAAGAGTGTGCTCATCCATCCATTAGGGAATGGAGTCACGCCACAGACAAACACCAGCGGGCTGCTGAAAACTGACTCCCAGAAAAGAGGGATTGTGCAAGCAGCTGTCAGATGGAAATCTGAAAATGAAGGACATTCCAAGTTCCGAAACCCAAGCCCGTGTGTGCATCCGATGGCCTGATTTATTCCACAAAGAGCCCACATCAACGTGGAGCTGGCACTGGGAGGGCACTTGTGCCAAGTGCTTTACCCTTAGGACTCATCTGACCCTCACCACACACCCTGAGAGGCAGGTGCTCTCAGCACCCTCATTTGACAGATGAGGAAGCTGAGGAAGGCTCAGTGCCTTGCCCAGAGTCACCTGGCTCATGAGTGCCTGAAGCCACTCTTGACCACAGGTCTTCCTGGGCCCGCCTGGGCTCTCTCCCCTGGTCTGGGAGCACAGGATCCCCAAGCCAGGAGCACTCGGCTTTACCTCCTTCCTTGCCTGGGCACTGCCCAGTGTGTCAATGCTGTGGGCCGCCTTCAGGGTCAGCAGGCGCAGCTCCTCAATCGCGATGCGGCTTTCAGCTATCCAGTGGGCCACTACCTCCTACCGCAGAAGAAAACGTAAGGGAAGCTTAGTTTCTCTCTAACACACGAATCGAATTCTAAGGCTTTGGGCCTGCCTCAAAATAAGCCAACAACACATGAAAAGCTTTAAATCCGAAAATCACTGTTAACAAGCTCAAAATCTTCCACAAAGCGGATCCTGTTTAAAAAAAAAAAAGCTGGAGACACAGTGCTATGACTCCGAGCCTCACGGATACAGCATGATGCTGGATGCTGCATTTTCAATTTGACTTTAAATTTACTTGCTCAGAATGTGTTATGATTGTAGAGTTAATGTTGAAGGGTAGGGCCCTGAGAAGACATCTCATTCAAACTCTCATGTTATGGAAGAGAAAGCTGCATTCTTAATTAGTTAATTCTTAATCTTTCTGATTAAGTGATTGTAAGCCTGTACAAACCTCAGGCTTCCCTTTTAAAGTCCATCCCTGCCCTGCTCTGGAGTCTGGGGAGGCAACATCCCCTGGAACAGCATCCTTTGTGGATGCTAATTAACTTGACTAAACATCGTATGGATAAAGTGACTGCAAACTGCACTCCTAGAATAATAGCTGGTCCTAGAGTCATGTTAATTCTGTGTCCTAAAGCACTGCACTGAGTTAAGACGGGATTTCAGCGTGAGCTAATTGTGCATTCTTTCACATAGTTTACTACTGATGTCTATTTTTTTCAAAGTAGAAAACATTCCAATGTGTCAATAAGATAGTTTATCTTGGACTCGTTAAGCAATCTGACATCCAGTAAAATGGGTCTTATTTTTTCTTCTTCAGAACACGTGCCTAAGGAACATACATCAGCAATAGAATGTTCCATTTTCAGCAAGAATCAAAAGGTTTTTTTTGGTTTTTTTTTTTGCTTTTTGCTGAGGCAATTGAGGTTAAGTGACTTGCCCAGGGTCACACAGCTAGGGAATGTTAAGTGTCTGAGACCAGATTTGAACCCAGGTCTTCCTGACTTCAGGGCTGGTGCTCTATCCACTACACCATCTAGCTGCCCCAAGAATCAAACGTTTTATTTCATTCTTATTTCTTAAAGAATTGATGGAGCTTCCTGTATCACTGTCAGTGCCCAATTGTGATTAAACATTAAAGATTATTAACAAGGTGATAAGCTCATAATCAAACAGCCTTGGTTTTATTCACCAGGAACAAAATACAATGCTGGCTTTTATTCTTAATATTCTACTTATAACAAGGGGATAAGTTCATAATCAAACAGCCTTGGTTTTATTTACCAGGAACAAAATGCGATGTTGGCTCTTATTCTTAATATTCTACTTAATTCTTAAGTATTTCTTATTCTTAATATCCTTACTTAATATTCTCCTGCCAAATATTTGCCATCTGTGTTCCCTGAGGCTTAACTCTGACAGAGAGATGAACAGTCCCAAGGAAACCTGCAGTCACATCTTTCTGTTGTGAAACTGGATGATAACCATTTCCACCCCCCAGAGTCAGAAGGTATTTAATGCTAGAAAGAGGAATCAGATTCCTAATAAGGAAAGTTGTTTCTGTGGAGAAAACAAATGCCCACAGGAACCATTACTTGTGCTCTTTCTTCCCACTAAAATGTACATTAGCTTTGGAAAAAAAATCAAATATTCCAGATATCATCTGTGGGGATTACTACGGACCTGGGATCTAAAGTAGTTTTTAATTCTTTTGGTTGGAAGCTGGGACCATAACCATAATCAGCCATCTGGAGGGAGGCTCCCAGTACATGCGGGGGAAAGGAATGTTATTATTTTCAACATGTTCACATGTCTCTGCTTGGGTTCTGGAAGATTATTTGGTTGGTGCCAGGTGGAATTTCCAGGCAGGAGAGGCATATTTATGGAAAGTATATTAACTTCTAAAAAAAAAGTGAGAACGTTGTCTGAAAAATTATCACTCAGTGTAGACCTGAAGGACCTTCCTACCAAAAGGCTATGTTGATGCAGTCAAGATGCTCACCTGTCTCTCCATCCTTGATGTGCCCTTCTGCCTTCCTGGACCATCCTGGACAGTTATACTTCCAGGTAAGGAATGGCGTGGAGTCAGACAGTCAATAAACATTTATCAGGTGCCTACCATGTGCCAGGCACTGTGCTAAGTTTTTGGGGCTACAAAAAGGGTCAAAGAGAGTTCTTGATCTCAAGCAGCTCATGGTCAAATGGGAGAAATAACACATGAATGACTCTGTAGAGAGAGAATCTGGAAACTGTCAGCAGAAGGAGGGGACTAGAATCTGAATAGAACTTGAAGGGAGCGAGGAGGCAGAGAGCATTCCAGACAAGGAGGCCAGTCAGTGGAAATACACAGATTTGGAAAATGGAGGATCTTGTCCAAGGAAAAGCAAGGAAGACGCTATCACTAGATTAAGGAGTAGTTGGGATATTGGAGATTCAAGGCAGTTCCGATAATCTTGTGATGGGAAGAGCCATCCACATCCAGAGACAGAACTATGGATACTGAGAGTGGATAAAAGCAGATTTTTTTGTTGGTTGTTTGCTTGTTTTTTTTCTTTCTCGTGGTTTTTTCCCTTTTGATCTGATTTTTCTTGCACAACATGATAAATATGAAACTATGTTTAAAAAGATTGCACATATTTAACCTGTACCAGATTGCTTGCTGTCTTAGGGAAAGGAGCAGAAAAATTGGGAATGCAAAGCTTTACAAAAATGAATACTGAAAAATATCTTTACATTTATTTGGAAAATAAAATACTAATGTAGAAAAAAAGAGAAGTAAGACCCACTCCATCCCCTCCAAAAAAAAAGAATAGTTGGGAGAAGAGTGTAAAAAATCTAGGAAGGTATGAAGGGTGATGGAAAGTTGTGAATGCTAACAGAGGGTCTCATATTTCATTCTGGAGATGATAGGAAGCTACTGGAGTTTATTGGAGCTACCTGGGATGACATGATTAAACTGGTGCTGTAGGAAGATCACTTTAGTGCCTGAATGGGGAGTGGATTGTAGTGGGGAGAGACTGGAGGCAGGCAGAAGCCCTCCCCCAAGAACTATGGCAATGCCCCTCAGGCATCTCAGTCTGAAATGATTCCGAGATTGTGAGGATGGAAGAGCAACAAACGGCAAATGATGACGTTGTAAGGAAGAACAAGCTGAAGGAGAAAGATCAGCCTAGTTTGGGGCATTCCAAATCCCCCCTGGGTGTGGGGGTCCTGGAGGAAGCTGGAGGCTTAGTTCTGGAGCTCAGAAAAATGGTCTGGCCCAGAGAAAGAGACTTGAGAGTCATCACCATAGGGACCCAAAAGCAAAATGTGGAAGCAAGGAAGATTGTCAAGGTTGAAGGTGTAGAGAGAAGGGGTCTCTGCTAGACCTCTGGGCAAATCCAGCAGCCAGAGAGACAAGAGTAGGCAGAGAAGCAAGAAGTGAGGAGGAGGAATCTGAAGCTGAAGGGGACAGGGAACTTTAGTTGTTGGGAGGGAAGGGGAGGAGGAAGGGCCAACAGTGCGGTCATAGTGCTTGGAAGTGGCCCACGGACCGGGTGACTAGGGGGTTGCTGGTGACCTCAATGAGCAATTTTAGTGAAGTGAGGGCAGGGGTCCTACTTCAAAAACATGGGAAGCGGGAGCTTCAGGGGCAGAAAACTTTTTCAAGATATTTAGGAGAGAGACGATGGGAAAGGAATTGAAGGGCTAATGTCCCTCTTTTAGGATTTGGGAAGATGAACATTTTGTAAGCTGAAAGAAAGGAGCCAGTGGAGACAGGAAGACAATAGATGGCATGTGATCCTGGAACAAGGTCAGGGAAGGCAGGAGGGAAATGGGATTATGGGCACAGGAAGAAACCTTGTGAATAGTAGTATCTCCTTTGTGAATGGAAGAGTCCCCGACTGGGTGATGATGCTGAAGAAGGTCTGAAGAGTGAAGGAATGGCCTCAGGACTCAGTGAAATAGGTGTCCTGGTCATCTGGGTTAGTGTGGATGGAAGAGAAGAGGTCTGTGGGGAATAAGGTGGGCAATTAATTAAGGACAGAACAGGACTGCTGGCCTTCCCACTCACCATGATTTGTAGTGGACGAAATCAGATCAATTCTGTTATTCTGTCACGAGGGACCAAGAAGTTCTGGCAGAGAGATGAGAAATCAGGCGCAGGATTTGCCCAGGGATGGGGGAAGCTCAGCAGGCCCAGAAACTTCAGGGTAGCAGCTAGTGAAACAGGAACTTCTCCACTGCCAAAATTGCCACGGCAGGTGGAACAAAGTACGGTCAGAGTGAAGGAAATGAATGAGAACGTTCACAAGGGCCCAAAGACCATGTCAGGGATAGGAGCCAGCCCTGTGGTTTCACTGCCATGGGGCACGACCACTTCCATTACAAGCTGGACCTTCTCTGCACCTTAGTATCTTATTGGCTCTGTCTGCAGCAAGGGGAGGTTAAGTCATGTTCTCAGAGTCACACAGCCAGGAAATGTCTGAGGCAGAACTGAACTCAAATCTTCCGGGCTCTTGAGATCAGCATAAAGTTCTGATGTAGACAGATATATACATGTCTGCACATACGTTTGCTTACATATACTTAAATACCAACTGAGGCTCAGCAAGTTTCAGTGACTGTATTAGAACTCACATCTTCCTTTAGAAGGAAACACAAAGAAATAGAACAACCTTAAAAGTAAGTTGACTTCATTATATCCTTTATTTTTTTAAAGGCAAGTTATATGTAGTCAAGATACATATTTTTACATAACCCCATTTTCTACTTTGTATATGAAAATGTTCTTTGTTTGGTCTTTTGTTAACTCCAGAAAAAAAAAAAGAATTAAAATAAAACAAAATAGAATGCAAGCTCCTTGAGGACAAGAACTGTGGTATTTTTGTCTTTGTATATTCAGTGTTTAGCCCATTGTCTGGTACCTTGTTGGTGCTTAATAAATGTTTACTACCTGATTAAAAAATTAGTGAATCCCAAATCCTTTGAACTTCAAGTGCATTCCCTCAAAGATGCCAGACTGGAAGCCTGGTTCACCTACCTGAGTCCCAATCCTTCTGTAAGCTTTCTAGCTCTCTGACATCTGTAAAGTGGGGATAAGAAGATCTGCCCAAAATTTTCATTAAGCTCAAATGAGATTATGTGTGCAAAACCCTCCACAAACCTTAAAAAGCACTCTTTTCAATATCAGTTATTTATTCATTGTCAGAGCCACAGAAAGTCTGAGGTAAGAATTCTCTTCCTCACTTCAGCCATGCTTTGACATGGTCACCTCAGATTTCATTTGACAGCCAGACATACTCCTGCCATTACTAGTCAGCAAGGACCAATTCCTCCATGTTTGCAGAGAATTAGGGTGTAGCATAGCCTAAGTCACTTCAGCAAAGTGTACACATACTTATTTATTTTAGTGAAAAAATCCTGTTTCTCAGAGTAATTATTGCCATGAATGCTCAGCGGGCACAGAGCCAAAGGAAGAGCATCTATTCAAAACATGCTTACGTGTGCATATAATTTCTTCTGAAAGGTCACTCTCTGGGCTGTTCGCTCACACATGATCTGTAAAGCCTTTTCGGCCATACCTACTGATCGCATACAGTGGTGGATGCGGCCTGGTCCAAGACGGCCTTGGGCAATCTCAAAGCCCCTTCCTTCACCTGTGTAAAATAAAGGGAGAAGCAGAGAAAAAGGCATTCTTAATCCTTGCAGATATCCCTCCCTCAATTACAATGACTACAACCCGTTCCTGCCTCTGAGGACACTAGGAGTCTTTTCATGGTGTCCATGAAGGCACCCTCCATGAAGTTTCCCCATCACACCAGCATGTCCCTCAGAGTGTTGTGAGCACCACTGTAGAATATGGGTGGTCTACCTCAGGAGGTGGTAAACCTGTGGGCCTGTTTCTATAGGAACTGCTTTTATATTTATTTATTTATTTTAAAAATCACATAACAAATTGCTAAATGACAACTATGGTTAACCTTTATATAATGTTATTTCATTTGATCCTCACAATAACCCTGGGAGGCAGGGATATTATGAATTAACTTGCCCAGGTTCACCCAGCTAGCCAGAGTCTGAAGCTGGTTTGAACTCAGGATTTCCTAAGTCCAGGCTCAGCCCTCTATCATACCTCCCCATCCCCCTTAGTTACCCTTTTCTGTACTTTTCTGGACTGTAGCTTCTGGTACCTTTTCTCTGCCTCCCTGCAAGCTTTTCAGCTTCCTTTCCTGGGTGATTTTCTCCATTAGATTGGAAGTTCCTTGAGGACAGGGATTGTCTCTGGTTTTTATTTGCATTTGTATCTGCAAGGTTTAACTCGGTATCTGGCACACAGTAGGTGCTTAATAAGTGTCTATTGACTGACTGTACCACCAGCTGCATAGGTGAAGATGCAAATGCAAAGAATGTTCAGTGTTGCTTAAATTTTCATCTTACATGCAAGAACTAAATCAAGGATGTAATGGAGTTAAGAACAAGTACAATTTTAAATTATGGCAAGACCATTATTTTATGAGAAAGAAGAAGTCTTAATGACTTTGTTTCATTTTCAGGTATGCATTACAAATTTAAATATTAAAGTAGGATACAAACAGATACCCAGTACTCAAACTAAAATTTTGTTGTTCCATTTTCCTACTGATTTTTCTGAATTGACAATTTTTCTAACCATGAGTCTGATTTTTAATAATCATTTCTTGAGAAGTTATGATATCAAATATTGACTATTACTAAGAAATATTTTCTGGACATATCTTACCTAGTATCATATTGGAAACAGGTACTCGTACATTATTAAAATGTATTTCAAAATGTCCTCCATGGAAATTATCTACAAAATAGAAAATATACTTAAATTCTTAAAAAGTATAAGAGGGGTCATTCGAAATTATTCACTCTATATTTCAGTTAATTAAAGTGAAGAACAGGGAAAGAATTCACAAGATTAGTTTAAATCTGGTGACTATAATATCCTCCACTGGACCTGGGTAATACTAAACTTTGAATCCCCCCAACTAGTATTCTTCCTTCTCTGCCAAGAGTGGGAAAATATAAGTATAAGTTTCATATTAATGACTAAGTTTCAGAAAAAAGTCTTGAATTACTTCAAAAAAGCCACTGGATAATTCACTTTACACTCTTTATTGTGAGAAGCAATAGCTAATCTAATGTCCAAAGCAGGCCTTTGCCTGGGAAGTGATGCTGGTGAGTGTTTATACTGTGCTGACAAAGAGAGGTTTTGCTAGAGATATTTGGTGGCTGTGAGCACCCCATTCCATAAGCTATGGGCCACCCTTTCAAGTTCTAGAACTCTCAAGTCCTGAGTCACACAAAGTTCTATCATGTGCAAATGTACACATTAAATGCAATGGTAGATAATTCAACTATCAATACAGGTCTTTGGGGGAATCAAATTTTCATTTTAAACAGTTCTAAGCAGTGGTGTGCTGGTTAAGTGTTTAATAACCAACTCTGGGAGGAGGGAAATAAGTATGTCCAACATCCTTTTAATTTCAATCTGTGATAATAACATTTTTTATCACTTTCTTAAGTCTAGATAATCATCAAAACAATAAATCAAACCTCAATGTGTAACATTTGCCGATTTCCAAGGTATAAAGGCTCACTCTGAAATATAACAATCAGCTCTCATGAGCCAGTTCAAGCTGGCTCTGGCACATCCCTGATTTTAAGTCATAAGTTTATATATGATGGCAACGTCCAAGATTCTGGAATACTGCAAGGCAAACTTTTGTTTCGCTGTCCCTCCCTTTTGAGTAAGTTCATCAATCACAACATTATATGAATAGGAAGGAAAGTAATAAAGTCTTGGGATGCAATCCAGCAGTATGGGGCCAATGGCAAATGCCCACAATTCTGTCAGGATGGACATGTCTGACCGAAGGAGGTTATAAAAATTAGGTCACTTGTTCCTCAAGAATGAATTGGGTGCCCACTGCGTGCCAGCTAATGGGCAGAGCACAGTCTACACTCAGGCTCCCTCTCTGCTGCCCTGCAATCTGGCTGCTGTCCTTACCACTCGACTGAAACTCTTCTAGAAACCAGTGACCTCGCAGTGGCCAGATCCCAGGGGCTTTTCTCGGCCTTGCCCCTGCTGGACCTTTGTGTACAGGTCACTGCTGACCACACTCTACTGAGTCCCTTCCTCAGTCTTCTATGACCCTGATCACTCTTGTTTTCCTTCTACTTGTCTCATCATTTCCTTCTCATTTTCCTCTAGTGGTTCATCTTTTTCCCGTCTCCTGACTATGGGTGTATCCTCCAGAACTCGGCACTCAGAGTTTCTTATCTCTCAAAGTTTATCTGCTCCTCCCAGAAGAAAATTCTCTGCCCTTAAATTCTTTGCCTGTAACACATTCAATTTTGTGCCAGATCCTTTTTTTTTTTTTTGCATATTATATATTTCCCTCACTTAGATTTTAAGATCTTGAAGGGCAGAGGCTATATTTTTTTTCAGCTTGGTATTATACATAGCACTTTGTATATAGTAGTTATTTAGTGAATATTTTTCAAATTAAATTAATATGTTGGAATATATATTTCTCACTTACCCAAATATCCAAAGACCGACACTGGCCTTACCAATTTTACTCCTGGAGTGTTGATTGGAACCAGTATCATGCTGTGCTGTTTGTGTCTGTTCCAATAAAAAATAAGAGATGTCAGGATGACTTGCAATAATGTCTGAAATGGTAAAAATGCAAAAGAAACACAGTAGCCCTGAGAGACAGACTTTGATTTTGAATAATGCAAAAGGTAAAGTACCTGATTTAAAGATAAGTCAAAGTTACAACTTTATAAAAATCAAATTCATTGGGGGCAGCTAGATGGCATAGTGAATAGAGTACTGGCCCTGAAGTCAGGAGGACCTGAGTACAAATCTGAGCTCAGACACTTAACACTTAGAACTACTAACTGTGTGACTCTGGGTAAGTCACTCAACCCTTGCAAAAAAAAAAAATTAAATTGATTTTTATCAAGATTTTTCTTTTTCATACCTAGTGGATGATTTTTGAAAGACATGCTAAGAAGTAAACATTTCAAGACTACTACATTTGATTGAAATAGAACCACATGTGAAATGATAGACGGTTAATCAGTATGCTCCATAATCTTTCTCAACACACCTCTGAGAAATGAGAAACTTGATAAATGCAGGAAATTGCACAATGAAGCACACAGAGAAAGAACACTTTCCAAAATCTTTTCCAAATATAGATTCTGACAAAATTATTGCGAATCATGATTAAATCAAATTTACTTTCACAACAAAGTTTACATTCTACTATGCTTTCTGGAAATTAGGTTTCATTGTGAAACTATCTTTGGCTTTGAAATAAGTTATAAAATCAGAACTTCTTTTATTACCTGGATGCAGAAGAACTCTTACTTCTACCCAAGACAATTGCTATCTTACATTTTGGATTCCCAGCTCCTAAAAGAGGAAAAAAAAAAGTTTAGCAAAAATCTTTCTAGAAGATCATTTAAAACTCAAAACTAATTTTTTTTTCTCCTAAGTTACTGACGTATTTTTCCTGGCAAAACAACAATAAGAGGAGCAAATCGCTGATTGATGGAAAATGCACATGAGCATAACTCTATCATTCTCAAAATGAGTAAATAAGTCTCTGAAGAAAAAAGGCTGGATTCCATCAGCATGAGAAACTGTAGGAAATGCCATAAGAGAAAGAAACAAATATCCATCTGCTGCCTTTAGGACAAAAAAAAAAAAAAAAAAAGTGCCTCCACCCAAATCAGCCCCAGATGTACACACGTTTGCTAAGGCTGTGAAATTCTAATTGAGAAGTCTTACCTGTTTAGAATTTAAATGTTCTACCATAGTTACTGTGGTATTGTGTGACCAAACTATTACAAGATATGTGCTATCTACCAAAAAGGGACCAAGAAGGGCCTAGGATAAAGGCAGAGATGTTTCTAAGATTTTATTCCCTCAATTTAAAGGCTAAGCTATGGTTAAGGCCTCTTTCATGGGCCTCATTCTCCAGTATACCTTGCTCCATATTGGCTTTCCTGCATCATGAGGCAGTTGAAGAGGGCCCAACCTGGGAGCTAACCAAACTCCTGAGGTGTCTGGGGAACATGCTAAGGTCCTGTCTATGTGTTTATTGTACAATGGCTTGTAAAAATTATTTTTCCAAATGAAGATCTACTGTTCCAGCTCATCTCCCTCATTGATAAAGCAAGAATAATAAAACTTCTGTTTACACACACACACACACACACACACACACACATAATTTTAAGTAAAACAAATTTCTGCATTTGGACATTGACCACGTCCACAAGTAGTTACATAAATCTCTACATTCTGCATCTATCATCTCTCAAAATGGGCTGCATGCTTCATTATCAACTGTCTGGAATCACAGACTGTGTTGAACTGTGTTCATTGTGTTGAACAGTTCCTAAGTCTTTCAAAGTTGTTTGCTTTTACAATATTATTACTATTGTATATAACTTGTTCTCTTGCTGAATTCTGAGTGCATCAGTTGCTACAAGTCTTCCTAGGTTTCTCTTCATTTTAAAATATTACAGCATTTCCTCATACTCACATAGCACAGTTTGTTTAGCAATTTCCAACTTAACTACTCCCTCAGTGTCCAGTTCTTTGGCATCATAAACAGAGTTGCTATAAATATTTTTGTACATATGAGTCTTTTCCCTCATCCTTTAATCTCTCTAGATTATAGATTTAGTAGTTCATATTACTAAGCTAAAGGGTATCCACAGTTTAATCGCATTTTGGGCTGAGTTCCAAACTACTTTCCAGAAATTAGATAATTTTATAACTGTGACAATGGTATATTAATATATCTAGTTTCTCACAGTTTCTCTAGAATTTGTCATTTGCCAATCCGATGGGTATGAGGCAAAAGTTCACTCAGCTGTTTTATTTGCATTTCTGATTCCTAAAGATCAAGAACATTATTTTCAAATAGCTATTAATTTTTTTCCTCTGAAAACTTTATGTTCATGTTCTTTGATCATTTTTCATTTGGGCAATAATTTCTTATTCATATATGGTCTAGATCTAGTTTCTGCCAGAATACTTTCTAGTTTTCTTAAAAGGTTTTTGTCTAATGGTGTTAGTACCTAATCGAATGGTGGGATTTGGGGGTTGATCACATACTATACTGCTGTGCTCATTTGCTGCTGTACATTGCATACTTAATCTGTTCCATTGACCAACTATTTTATTTTCCAATTTTTTTTATAACTGTTTTAGAGTACAGTTTGAGATCTGATACTGATAGGTCCCTTTCCTCTCCATTTTTTTTACATTATTCCCTTTGAGATTCTTGGACTTTTGTTCTTTTGGATGATTTAAAATTTTTTTAGAACTCAAAAAAATAACCCCTTGATAGTTTGATTCATATGACACTGAGAAAGTAAATTATTTTAGATAATGTTAGATGATGTTATATTAAAATGGCTTAGCC
>JAJPUD010003867.1:0-34349 GCA_023553655.1 Myrmecobius fasciatus
AAAAAAAAAAAAAGAGGTATACTTCCTATTCACTATGGTCTTTTGTGTAACTAACATTTATTGGAAGGAGTTAAATTATCCATAGCAAACTAATTACCCTTCTCTTGAGAGCATCAGGATCTGTGGTGTTTATTCTGAGCCCTTGAAATATTATATCCCTAGGCTACCAACATTAAGGTGTGGTAGCTAGATATAACTCAAGCAATTAAAGGGTATTCATCAATTGGGGAATATTTAAACAAATTATGCTATATGAATATAGTACAATACCATTGTGCTGTAAGAAATGAAGTAGTTTTAAGGAATATGAGAAGACTTATAAGAACAGAGGAAGAGTGACTTGAGTGGAACCAGGAGAACAATCTATATGATAATACTGTAAAAACAAACAAACAAAACAAGTTTGACTGAAGAACTCTGATCTGAACAATGACCTACTGTGCTTCTGCAGGTCTGAAATATGCTACCTATCTACTGAAAAAAGGTGATGAATTCAGAGTTCAGAATAAAACATATTTTTATATATGGTCAATATGGAGATTTGTTTTGTTTGACTATGACATTTGTTAATGAGTTTTTTATTTTTCTTTTCTTCAATGAGAAAGATGTGAGGAAAAAACATTTTTATTAGCTCTACATACATATATACATAATGTTTATATACCACATACATATATGCACAAAGTGTATATATCTCATGCACCTTCAAAAATACAGATGCTCGTTTCAAACCACCTCCAATTGTTCACTGAAGAAAGCCATATACACCCAGAGAGAGGGATGCGAAATGTGGACCACAACATAACATTCTCATACTCCTTGATTGATGTTTGCTTACATTGTGTTTCCTTTATCTGATATATCGTTTGTGTAGATAAGATTTTTCTTGCACACCAATGATAAGTTTGGAAATATGTATACATATATTCGATTTGCCAATATTTTAACATAATTAACATGTAGTGGATATCCTGCCATCTAGGGAAGGGGTGGGGAGTTGGGGGGAAAAATTTGTAACGGAAAGCTATGTAAGGGTTATTGTTGAAGAATTACCCACACATATGTTATGCAAATAAAATAAAAATTAAAAAAAAAAATACAGATGCTCTTAAAGGTTCATTATTGCTCTGATGACTAGCCAGGAAAATATATAAAATTTTTTAACTTAAAAGTTCCTTTTTATGTTTATAGCAACCCTTTTTGTAGTGGCAAGGAACTGGAAATTAAGTGGATGCCCATCAGTTGGGGAATGGCTGAATAAGTTACGGTATATGAATGTAATGGAATATCATTGTTCTATAAGTAACGATGAGCAGCTGATTTCAGAAAAGCCTGGAAAGACTTACATGAATTGAATGAAGCAAGCAGAACCAAGAGAACATTGCACACAGTATCAGCAGAATTATGTGATGATCAACTATCACAGGCTTGGCTCTTCTCAATAATGTGGTGATTCAAAACCATTCCAATAGATTTGGGATGGAAAATGTCAACCTCATCCAGAGAGAGAACCATGGAGACTAGATGTGGATTGAAGCACAGTATTTTCAACATTTTTTGGTTTGCTTTTTCTTTCCTGTGGCTTTTTTCCTTTTTTGGTAAAAGTTTAACCAGCTTTCCAGAAAAAAATCCACAAAACACACTTTTAGATTTAATTTGCATTATTAAAACTTCTGTTAGGTATGAATAATCAAAACAATAAACCAAGTCCTAATCTGTAGCCTTTGTTGACCGAGGTATAAATGTGTACTTTGAAAATTTAACAATCAACCAGCTAGGTGGCGGCTCTAGCACATCCCTGGCTAGATCCCAGATCAGATATCCATGCCAGTTTGACCACCATATGATTAGTGTGTATATGTAACATGCCTATATAGTATACATATGTATATATACACACATATGTGCATATGTATAAAATCTATTCCCTATCCAAACCCTACTTCATCTGAGTACTGGATTCAAAGATCTGACAAATAGTCTCATTGGCTTACTGAGTTTATAGTTATTGGTTTTATTGAAAGTTATAGACAGATGTTAGCAGTCTCTAGACAGCTCTAAGCAGGCAGCCAGATGATATATGGCTTCCTTGGCTCCATGGCTGCTGGGGAAGAAGGAGGTGGATATGTGTGATGGCCAGTGCTGAAGTGTGTTCCCCTAGGTCTGGAATTCTAAAAGAGATGAGGAACCTCATATCTTTTTTTTTCTCTTTTATTTTTTTGTATGGGGTAGGGTGGTAAAGAATACCCAAATAAGTAGTCTAGATCCAAGTTCCTATGTAAAGGGACTTGGGTTGAGCTAAGCCTGATTCAGGTGGTGTTCACTGAGTATTTTCTCCATTCTAGATTCAAGTACCAGGTATATTCCAAGCTTTGGTGATAGCTGGCCTGGGAAGTTTGTTATATTCTCATTATAGACATACTTTCTAATACCACTCAACCTGTCAAAATCTCTCCTCACTTCTAAACTTCTATAGATTTATCATCTCATGTACTCAGTACTTGATTTTTATATTCTTTTCTCTCATTGGATTATAAACTACCTAAAGGTATAGACAATGCTTATCTATCTTTATCTCCCCACTTTTGGGACTGCAAAGCTTTGCCAGTGTTCCCAAGATAAAATGCTTTGAACCATGAGGGCTGCCAGTCTAAGCAAATTTCTAATATGTCCCCAGGATCTCACAAATACAACTTTCCCTTCGTCTGGAGAGCTGTTTGCCTCCCTTTCCATAGTTGCTTTTTTAAAATTATTTTTGCTGAGGCAATTG
The DNA here is from genome assembly GCA_023553655.1 of Myrmecobius fasciatus. Lineage (NCBI taxonomy): Eukaryota > Metazoa > Chordata > Mammalia > Dasyuromorphia > Myrmecobiidae > Myrmecobius > Myrmecobius fasciatus. Next base: position 2,771 of record JAJPUD010003867.1, read on the forward strand.
GGGTTAAGTGACTTGCCCAGGGTCACACAGCCAGGAAGTGTTAAGTGTCTGAGGCCAGATTTGAATTCAGGTCCTTCTGACTGCAAGGCTGGTGTTCTATCCACTGAACCACCTAGCGGTCCCTAGCATATTTGTAAAATGGAGATAGCACCTACCTCCCTGGGTTGAGATTGCAGTAATCTAGTGCTTAACATAGTACTGACCATATAGAAGGAACTATGTAAATATTAGCTATTATATTATGTTTTTCCAACCTGCTGACAATTCAGGAGACAACCACAAGTCTGGGCCTGCAAAGCCAACCTGAAACCCACAGGGAATTAATTCCTCTGCATTGCTAAAGGAAAGGCTTGGAGAAAAGTAAACTACAGAGATATTTAACTCCAATCCAACCCCTGGAAGTTTTCTAACTTCTAAGAAATCTGGCATCTCCAGGCACTAAAGAGACTGTCTCCTTCAGTACCTACATCTAAAGTGGCAGGCAATCACCTTCACTGACAGAATTCATACAACTTTCTTCTCTACAGCTCTTCTTGATCTTCTCTCTCCTCTCCCTGGTTTTCTCTTTCTGGCCTCCTCCTTTTTCTCTCTCCCTTTCCCTGCCTACCTCCCACCCCATCTCTCAGTGTGTCTCTCTCCTGTTTATGCTAGAGCTGCAGGGCCAGACTGGAAAGAGTACGACATTCTCTTTTTTTTCCCACAGACAAGGAGAAAACTTGTCCTCATCCAGCTATTATAGCACCAGTGTACCCTAAACGAAGATGTGTGTTGGTGCAGGTGCATGAAATACATCCACTGTATGAGCATGGATATATGGGACGCACACACAGTTTTCCACATTGCCAAGGCAGAAGTCATTGAAGGGAGAATCAGCCGTGGCCCAGAGGTAGACAGGGTAACTAGACACTCAAGACTCGGTGGCAGGGAAATGGAGAGGGGGCTGGTGCAGTGCACCTGGGTGAAACATGTCCAACAATGAGGCCTACATCGAGATCAGGCAAGATTTTACAGGATTGAACTTTCTCCAGATTGACTGTCTACTACCAGAACCTTTCGGTTTCCAGGCCCCTGCTCCAAGTAGGTACCTTGTCTGAAGCAAGCTTTGAGCTTAGGTTTTCCCCAGGACAAGTCTATTACTCTATATTATATATAAAACTATATTATATTTTATATACATATATATTATATTACTCTATATCATATTTTATATATATATATATATTACCCTATATTGTATATGTGTGTATACACACACACTCTATAATACTCTATTCATTGTTCCATCTCACTATAACAATGATCCAGATGTCACCCTTTCTCACTCCCCCCAGGGATAGACAGACTGGAGGTTAGGAGGGTGATTGTGGAAATCCACAGAGGATTGACTGCAGAACAGAATGGGGAAGCCCAGGGTAGCATTTATCTCCAAGTCGGCTTGGAGCTCTTGGCCACCTAAGTCCAGGCCCTGGGTCTCCTCCATCCACCAGACCTTTTCCAGCTTCTTTAGGTGGGGCCAAAGCCAGGCCCCTCCTGGCCCCATATCAGCCACTCCCAAGATGACTTCATTCCTGCACTGAAGTATTTATAGCCCAGGGAGAATCAGATAAAAGCACTTCTCCAAGTGGAACACAAAGATTCCTGCTAAGTCTGAGCTGACTCAAAGGAGAAACTGAGCTGGAACTAGTAAATGAGTTGGGGGGATTCAGCCCTTAAGGTCATCCAGGAAAGTCACTGTCATGGAGGCTTAGGGCTGGAAAGGGGTCCTGGAGGTTTCTAGGGCACAGCTCTGGTCAAGCTCCCAGAGAGTCCTACATCCACTTGGGACCCGCACCTGGCTCCAACTCGAGTTCCTCACCCCCAGCTAGTTCCTGCCACCTTGTTTCTGCAGATCTTGGCAGAGGACTCACATATGGTGACCCTCGTCACCCCTACAGTGGGTCTGGGAGCACAGTTGTGCAAACTACCCGCTAGGAAACACACAGTGCCTCCTGAGGACTCTGCCAGCTGGCCCGGCCAGGCCAAAGAGCTATGGAAACTGAGGCTGCTTTTCAGGCCGGCTGAGTCATGCTAGATTGTTGGTCCCCTAAAGGATCAGAGTTGTACTTGGGACCTCAGACCCCACTTGGGGGCCCTGGAAGAATTGACTTGGGATCACAGAGCTATGACATCTGGGGACAGGTAAGCATGTAAGACATGAGGGCATCCAAGCGTCAGTCTTGTAGAAGAGGATGAACTCTTCAAAGATAACTTGGAAAGAAGCATGACTGGCCATAAGGAAGCCTCCTGAGGGAAACAAAGGGTATACAGAGAGCTTGGACAAGGGAGTGTGGGGCCAGAGTCTGCCCAGGCCAAAAGGAAATCCACCAACTTGATAACATCCAGAGGAAGGGGACCCTGACAGGGAAGAAACCTGAAGTTATGAAGAAGGGAAATAGCAAGGGAGGACATGCATTCAAATCTCTAAGACTCACTTGATTTTGCTTGGCCTTCAGAAGGCAGAACAAAAACAAAGGGAAAAATCAAAGCAAAGAAAAACTCAGCAATTAGAGAGGAGTAAAAGTGGAATGGACTGAAGGTCTTCAGGGAAAGCCTAGGTTACCATTCGCTGGGGATATTGGAGAGGGAAGTCCTTCCTCATGCAGGGGATTGGACTAAATGACCTTTCCCACAGTAAGAGTAAATCATGTCCTAAGAGTTCTATAGCATCTATAGCATTCAATCAGACAATCAGAAGACAAGGCTCTCTTAAAACAGTGGTATGGGGGATGGGATTATCCTTTTCTAACTCTAGGACCACCCCTTGAATCTCAGGCACATACCTGGAGGAAAGAATGTTGGCTCTGGTGTCTGACAATCTGAGCTCAAATCCCAATTCTGCTTTAATGTAATTGAAATTAACATCCCTCTGAGCCTGTTTTCTTTTTGGTAAAATGATTGGACTACAAGGTCTGAGGTTTCTTTTGGCTCAAAATCTATGGTCACTATAAACACCACTTCTCAGGGGATGCACATTACCCCAAATAATGAATTTCGAGCCTCTGAAAGGTTCTTCCCTGTCTTTCTTATGGATGATGCAGCTGACTCCCATTTACCTCCTCAGTTGATTATATATATATATAGAATGAATTGTCAGGGTTTCACTGAGGATGACATTCAAACAAAATGGAAAAGATTATTTCATGTTTAAAATTAGATGTCATTTCTTCCAGATATGTCCACTTTGCCCTTTTTTCCCTCGGAGCATGAGAGTGATGGTCACGGCCCCTGTAGGAGCACCTTCCCCATCATCCTGGGAATTGAGAGGGCGCTGACATAGCCCACTCTGGGATAGAACTTGTCCGTAGATGAGGCCAGGTCTGAGATGAGGCAAGTTGTCTCACAATTGCTGTCTTGCTCTCCTAAACCTTTTCAGAATTGGCCCCCTACTCAACCTCAGCAGAACCCAGAACACTACTGCTCCCAAGCACACAGCAGCAGCCCCAGCTGAGGGCAGGCAGGGTCAGATAGGATAATGCATTCAAGGGACCAGACCACCAAGGTCTGGAGAAAGGAGAACCAGGACTTGTAGGGGCTGTGGATGCTCTTGTCTACAGGACAAACTCTCAAGTGGACCTATGGACTCAGACCAATCCCAACAACTCCTTATGAGAAATCTAGACTGGTTGGCTGAGAGCAAAGCTTCCACCCAACACTACGCTGCCTTTTGCGTCAATTTTAGAGCTTTCTGGGCTAGGCCAGTGTTAAATGGGACTATGGACAGCGCAGGATCCCATAATGCCTGAGGGAGAGTTTGGGGGGGAATAGGTGTGTGTTTTACTCAATATTGAACACAAACAGCATACACACTAACTTCACCCATGCATATACACAAAGCTCAGAACTTCTACCAACTAACTCCCTCATTCAGAGGTCTCCCCCTTACTTTAGGCAAACCCAAGCCCCAGTTACCCATCCCAGGATCCCAGGGGTTTGGGGATTACTCTACATCTTGCCAAGCCAAAAGTAGCCCTCAAGGATGCCCAGAGGCCAGGACCTTCCCCTGAGACCTGTCTCCTGAACTGGAAGGACTCCATATCACATGAGGGGAGAGAGGGAATGATTTCTTAAAGATAAATGATCTAGTATCTGCTACTGGGAAATATACAGGCCTTAGCCTTGGGCTGGATCTAGCTCACATAAAGAAAGCACCTCCCAGTGCAGAGTGCTGACTGCTGGCTTTGGCTGAAGCCCGCCCTCTCTCCCTTCATGTCATCTCTCCCTGGTTCTAGAGCATCTTTTGGGACAGTTGCCCAGCTTTGCTCTTTAGTGAGGGTCTGAAGCCCTGACAGACTGCTGCCCTCAGCTTTAGAGTAAGACAGAGAGAAAAACAAATATAGAGATAGAACGAAATAGCAAAAGAGCTAAGACAGAGAGTGAGAAAGACAAGGAGCCCCCAGGATGTGTTCTCATGTACTATATTGCATTTGTAATTGTGTGAGTCTTGCTCATCATACTGGGAGATTGTGTACTCTGCTTGTTCTGAATGTCCTGTGTGTTTTGAATGTTTGTGTGTGGAGCAGAAACCATGAATGGAATAGAGAATCTAGGAAAAAACAAAATGTATAACTATATAACAAGAGAGGCAAGGAGCCTGGGCTGGGGATAAGCCTGGGACTCTGGGACAGAGGCCTCTGGTTTCAGAGGATTGGAAGAAACCCAGGGAGAATTTGTAACCTTTGAGTTCTCTCGAGCAGCCCTGGGCCCGGGGAGTCCCAAGTTCTAATGTATAGTACAGGCCACTGGGGATCCAGGTTCAAGAGCGCTTTGAAGGCCCTGGGGTTCCAGGATCTAGAGGGTGCAGAAGGGCCCAGTCTCATGTCGCTTAGGCCTGCGCTCCCCCTGGATGAGGACTCCAGGGGTTGACGGGAATCGGGAGTTGTAGGAATCTTCGACATAGTATGCAGCTGGCCCTGGGGTATGAGCTATAAGGAGGAGGAGGAGAACTGATGCCAGAATCCCAAACCCCCAACTTTGAACCTGGCCTCCCTCTGACATTCTCAGGTCCCAATCTCCAGAAATCTTAATTCTTCTTAATTCCATCTTCCTCGTGAGTCTCAGAAACTCTTTTTTTGGACCCAGAGACCCCAGTCTTCCCACTAGAACCTTCAAGCTTCATTCCCAGCCTCCTATTTCTGCCCCAGAAATCCTCTGCACTTGGTCTTCAGAGGCCTTTCCCACTCCCCCTTCATTGCCCCCAAAGATTCCAATTCTGTTGCTTAGCCTCGAAAGCTCTCCTCCCCTTCTCCTTCACAGATTGCTCATTACTCACTTGCATTCTAAGACCTTCCCCAGACCACTGGTTCCCCGAGAACTTCCTCCTCCTCCTGGGGACTACACTGCATACCCTTCTCCTTACCAGGACTGATCCAACTGTTGAAGGTCTGGGACCGGCTCACTGAGAAAGCAGGAGATCGAGGTCCTTTAAGCTGAAAGCCTGGGAGAACATTGTAGGTGTTGGGGCTGGGCCGAGTTTCCTCTGTGTGTGGGAATGAAGCATCATGAGAGACCTGGAGGCAAAAGCATTAATCTGCCTGCACATCCCCCTTTCCCAACTTCCACCTTCTACCCCCCAGACCAGAATGACGGTGGGATATCGTATGGGGCCATGGGACAGCGTGGGGCTGCACTTACTGGCCTTGGTCATCAGCCTCTTGTGGCCAAAGCTGAAGGCAGGAAAGCTGGGCCGGCAGGGCTGCAGGGGTCCCAGACTGCAGGGCTGTGTGTAGTGGAATGGAGATGGCCACTGTAGAGGTGACCAGATAGGGCACAAAGGGTCAACAGAATGGGTGCTGGTGCTGGACCTGTGCACATAGAAGCCAGAGCCCCTGCATCCCCACCTTTCCCTCTACCTGCCTTCCACCTGCACAGGGGAGCATCCCAAACTGTTGGGCCCACACACACGCTGCCAAGAATCCCTCTAGTCTCCGGTTTGGGAATTAGGCCAAGACCTGGGAGAGTGAGTCCATTGATCTTAGTACAGAACCACAGGACAAAACAAAGGCTAAAGGATGGGCCAGGATGGAACCAGAGTCCAAAGTACAACCAGGTTCTGGGGCCAGGCCTGAGAAGGGGAAAAAAGTAACGTGTACCTTCTGTTCCCTGACGAAGTCTGCCTTCTGTGTGAATGGGCTTTCGCTCTGGAACCAGGTTGTTTGCCATGCCCTTCGACCACCACCATCTGCAGGGGATGTTGGGAGTCAAGAAGATCCCAGTGAGAAGGCAGGAGGCAGGGGCTGGGGAGGGAGGCAGGGAGGGGGCAAGCCAGTGGGTACCAAATGGGGCCCCCTGAGGGCTGGAAAGTGGTGGCAGGTGAAGGTTGGAAGGCCTTGGGTAAGGAATCCTCTGGCAGAAATGAATACCGGTCCTTTCCTTTCCTTCAGGCCCACCACCCCGGGTGCTGCTCAACCAAGCTGGGGCCAGGAAGGGGCAGGGGCAGGGACGATCTAAACCTCTGAATAGGGAAAGACATAGGTACCTGTGCACAGTGGTAGGGATGGGAGGGGGTGTAGGGAGCTGCCCCCTCCTCCAAGGAGGGCTCTGAGGGACCTTAACTCTTGGTCACTGTGGGTCCTGGGCCCAGTTGGCCTTGCTCAAGGGAAGTCCAATTCAGGGGAGAGCCAAGACTAGAGGACTTTGGAAGTAGCAGGAAGTGAGGGAGCACCCTCCTGGTACTGGGGGAGGTCACAGTAAGTTCCTACCCAGTAGCAAGAGCAAGAGGTGAGGGCTATACCTATAGGCTGGGAGAGGGAGAAAACCACAAATGGGCCAGCAACAGTGCCTTCCTGTCACCCCCTACACATACATATCACATCCCCTCCCATCACTCTGGTCTGAGGTGCTGGGCTAAGTTCTGGCTTTTTCCCACTCTCACCAACTTTCACATCTCAGATTTCCTGACCAATGCTCTTCTCCATCAGACATGCCCAAGATTCTGCCATGGGCAGCTGGTGCTGGTAGAGGGAATAAGGGCAACACCTCTTCCTATTCTTACAGGTCTCCCCCACCCCCACCCCCCACAGAGCAACTATTAATTAGTATCTAGTTCAAGCAAAAGTTCAAGTTGAAAAAGGAAATTTCTGTAGTCTCTTTCCTGAAGTTCACAGCTAAATAGCTAAAAAAAGCAAACTCCCCTTATTGCTTCCATCTTTTTCCTCCCACTCAATTCTTGCAATCTGGTCTCCAACTTCGCCTACCCCTCCAAATGAAACTATTCTCTCCAAGGCGACCAATGAACAAGAGTTAGCATTGTCATCAGTCTTCACCCTTCTTTTTATTTTTATTTTCTCTCTCTCTCTTCTTTTTTTCTTTTGCTCAGGCAATTGGGGTTAAGTGACTTGCCCAGGGTCACACAGCTAGTAAGTGTTAAGTGTCTGAGGCCAGATTTGAACTCAGGTCCTCCTGACTCTGGAGCTGGTGCTCCATCTGTGCCATCTAGCTGCCCCGATGCTCATCCTTCTTGACCACTTTGCAATTTCTGACAGTGTCGACCACTATTCTCTCTCCTGCTCACCTCCAGATATTCCCCACTTCACGTAACTGAATAGCTGACCATTCTTATTACAGTCCTATCCACTCTCTATGTATGGACATAGCCAAAGACTGCCCTCTCCCTACATATCTGCTCCCATAGTTCAATTATCAACCTTTGTAAATGATTTTCAAATGAGTATATTCAATCCTAATCTCTCTTCTTATCTAGTCTAGTCTCATCTCCACAATGGTCTATTGACATCAAATTTTATACATTCAAAAATGGAACTTTGTTTCTACCACTTGAACTCCATACAATTTGAGAGCACTTGCTTCCAGTCACCCAGTTTCACAACCTTGACACTACCTTCCTTCCATCCCTTATCATCATCTCCAATCAGTTGCTAACGGTTGCTGATTTTACTTCATTCCCCTTCTGTCTGCTCCTGTGGTCCCTAGACTAATGTAGATTCTCATTCTCTCTTGTCTGGATCTGTGGCACTTTCCCTTCCCAAATCATGCATCTCCCTGTGTTATTCTACAACTCCATAACCTTTGGTTGTACTATTAGAAGCCTCTAAAATACAAACTCATTTAAAGCCCTTCACACAATGTGGCCCCCGCTTATTTTTCTAAACCAGAGTTAGCATTTTCATCAATCTTCATTCTTATTTTTATTTCCTTTCTCTCTCTTCTCCGTCTCTGTTTCTATCTCTGTCTTTGTCTCTCTCTCTCTCTCTCTCTTTCTCTCTCTGAGACAATTGGGGTTAAATGACCCATTGCACATTATAATCTCGCTATCCCAGCCGAACTAGACTCCTTACTCTACATAGTATCCCATTTCCCATTTCTGGGCCTTTGCCCTGATTATTCCCTGGGCAAAAAACAAAAGCAAAAATAAAATCAAAAATTGCCCTCATTACTTCAAATGCAATTGCTCCTCACCACCTTTTCTAAGGATGTCTAGATCTCTCCCCCCTCTCCTCCCAGACTCACTCATATACCACTCCTTTGGAAACCTTTCTTGAGATCAGAGGTTTATTCTTCATTTTATCTGTGTATTAACAGTGCTCAGTAAAGTACCTCTGCATAAACAGGAACTCAAAAGCTATTTATTTGATTGGATTGGAAGTTATCAGATGATCCATTTGGAATAACATTCTCTTCCTCTTCCCATCCATAATGTCACCCAACTCCCTATTCTCCAACTGAGGGCACAAAATTTATTTTTTTTTTTTTGCCTCTTTCCCATATGTAAAAGGTTCAGGGATGAGAGCAAGTTATGTCTTGAGATGGATGAATTGCTCAGAAGGGAAAAATCTGGGAATGGGCCATACCCCGAGTGGGAGTCTTGCAGCTAATGCTGTAGTGAGGATGTGGTGTAGACTCCCGGATGCTCACATCAGGTGCAGAGTACCGGGTCGGCCCTGGAATATCCATGTCTATCAGGATTGGAGGTCGTCTTTCTAGCCCTAGCACAGGAGATGGAACTGAGTTTCACAGGGGCTCCTTTCCAGTGCACACACATATACATATACATATACGCATATCATATGCTTGTGTACTTGGGGCTATCCTCCCAATTCTACTTCTGGCTTAATGGATGGACTGTTCAGGCTACATACTCTGAGCCCCCCCCACTGTTAGAATTAAACTAGATAGGGCTGTTGTCCATTTCTCCTACCCCACCTCCATTCCACATGGCTCGGCACTTACTTAATTCTTTTATATTCCTGACCCGGCAAAGATGTGGATCCTGTAACAGGCTGGTTACCCCCAGAGGAATTTTTTGAAGATCCTGGGGTACTGGATGCTTCATAGATTCCCATCTTTCTATAGATTGGGGATGCGTGGATAGGGCTGGATGGATCCCAGACAACTTCTTCCTGTCCAAGGGACAGGATAGATAATACAAAGAACAGCACTTCAACATTCATAACTATGCCAGTCTCCTTCTAAGCCCCATTCCCCTATCCCACCCCCTCACCTGGGAACTATCAATTCATGAACTTATTTTAGCCTTAACCATAAATACCTTAAAATACTTTATAAATGTGCAGTATTAATATCAATCTTCTATTTACTTTTTTCCAACTCCAACCATATCTTAATTTCTAGACCCAATCTATCCTTATTTCATATCCATTCCCCCATCTTCATCAGAACTCCATAATACCCCAATTTTATTTCCATCATAGCTCTTTTCTGAACCCCATTTTTTCTCAATCTCCCTTTGATCTTTGATTCCTCAAAGACTTATATCTCTCATTGCCCTTTCTCACCACCTTCCTAATGGCCCTCAAACTTCTCCCAAACCTGGGGCCAATTACCCGCTGCTGGGAGGTCCTGGCTGCTTTGTCTGTATGCCACCATGGGTCCAGTGTTGACCTCCATTCATATAAAAATTTGCCAAAAACTTCACAGCCTTCTGGTCAAAATTCATCTTTTTCCAATTTAAATATTGTGTTCTCTGTGTTGGCTAGTCTAGACTTTCTCCAGGCCAGACATCATGGTCACATCGCAAGGACTCTCTAGTTGTTGCCATGGTGAAGAATGGGGGAAGGGTGTTCTCCTGGTTCTGGAGAGAATGAGATGAAGAAGGTGGTTGAAATCCAGGTACTTGGGTATTGTTTGGGGGCAAAGCTGAACAATCCAAATCATAGTTCTCTCATCACTAAGGTTTTTCTAGCTCAGGAGTACAATGCTTCATAGGATCCCAAAATTACCTAAAGGGTAATAGCTTACTTCCTAGGCTCATCATTCTATAGTTGGGAGTTAATAAGGTCCTGATGAGTTCTCACTTCTTCCTGGGCCCAATATTCATCTATTTTCTCTCACTTTGTTTTCTTGTTTATTCACTATCCTTTTTCTGCATTCCTGAATTCCTGACTACCCAAACTCCTTGACTCACAATAAAAATTCTAGGTCAGGGTCAATACCTCTCTAGAGAAATGTGTGCCCAGGAGGATCCCCAGAAGACTGGAGGACTCAGTAGCCTGAGTAATTGAAAAAGATGAGAGAGAAAAGCAAAAAGGAAGAGAAATCCATTTTTTTTGGGGGGGAGGCTCACTAGGTGGCACCCTTAGTGATACCCCAATCTAGCCTACTACATGTTTCTAATTCTCTTTTTGTCCTTTATGACATAAAAAACTTCCATCGGTTGAGGATAATCCCAACCAATATATTTCACTGATTCAGAGAGTGTCTCTGAATGAAAGACTCCTCTTGCTCTGTTGCCCTTCTTTCTGGCCTTATACACACCAGGCTTTCCTTTAGACCCCAGGATCATTAAGATGAGACATACCTCATTGGTCCAGAAGGATCTCTCCTATAGGCAATAATTCATTCAATATCTTACAAAGCAGGGGTGGGGAAGAAGAAACTCAGAGAACTTAAGGGGGCTTAAACAGATTGAAGAACCAAATGTCTACTGTTGTATATACTCGGCTACATTATAGTCTTCTGACTAGAGAACATTATGAAATGCAAAATTACTTTAAATTTAAATTTTTGCACAAACAAAATCAATGCATCCCAGGTTAGAAGGGAAGCAGAAAGCTGGGAAAAAATTTTTACAGTTAGTGTTTCTGATAAAGGCCTCACTTCTAAAATATATGGAGAATTGACTTGGGGCAGCTAGATGGTGCAGTGGATAGAGCATCAACCCTGAAGTCAAGAGGACCTGAGTTCAAATGACCTCAGACATTTAAAACTTCCTGGCTGTGTGACCTTGGGCAAGTCACTTGACCCCAATTGCCTCAGGGGAAAAATTTTTTTTTGACTCAAATTTATAAAAATACAAGCCATTTCCCAATTGATAAATGCTCAAAGGATATGAACAGGCAACTTTCAGGTACAGAAATTAAAGCCATTTCTAGTCAGATGAAAAAATGTTTAACTCATTCTGAGCTACTACTTTATATCTCTCAGACTGGTTAAGATGACAGGAAAAAATAATAATGAATGTTGGAGGTGAGGTGGGAAAATTGAGACACTAATGCATTGTTGTTGGAGTTGTGAAATAAACCAACCATTCTGGAGAGCAATTTGGAGTTATGCCCAAAGGGTAATAAAACCATGCATACTCTTTGATACAGCAGTGTCTCTACTGAATCTGCATTCTAAAGAGATCATAAAAGAGGGAAAAGGACCCACATGTGCAAAAAATGTTTGAAGCAACCCTTTTTTGTAGTGACAAGGAACTGGAAATTGATGCCCAGCAGTAGGGAAATGGCTAAATAAGTTACAGTGTATGAATGTAATGGAATACTATTGTTCCATAAGAAATGATGAGCAGGCTGATTTCAGAAAGACCAGGAAAGAACTCATAATGAGTGAAGTGAGCAGAACCAGGAGAACATTGTACACAGTAACAAGATTATATGATGACCAATTGTGCTGGAGGTGGCTCTTTTCAACAATGAGGTAATTCAAGGCAATTCCAATAGACAGACTTAGGATAGGAAATGCCATCGGTATCCAGAGAAAGAACTAAGAAGACTGAATGTGGATCAAAGCATAGTATTTTACCTTTTTTGTTGTTGTTTGCTTTTTTTTTCTCATATTTTTTGAACTTTTTTTTGCATAGCATGATGAATATGCAAATATATTTGGAACAATTGCACATATTTAACCTATATCATATTGCTTGCTGTCTTGGGGAGGGGAGAGGAAGGGAGGGAGAAAAATTTGGAACACAAGGTCTTATGAAGGTGAATGTTGAAAACTATATTTGCATGTATTTGGAAAAACAAAATACTATTAAAACATACTCATTTGTCCTTTTAACAGAAGGTTAAGTATGGAGGAAAGGGGATAAAACAAAACTAGATTAGTTTGCTATGATTGCAAAGCACCAAAACATATATCTCTTTGGCAAGAAAACATGGTTTAATACTTGGGGGCTCAAAATCTAAGTACACCATCATAGAATTTCAATATTAATGAGCCAATTCCATTGTTTAACAGATGAAGAAACTGAAGCTTACTGAAGTGATTTGCTCAAAGTCATCATTATAAATATCAAGAGTGTGCCCAGGACATGACTGGAAATCTAGTGCTCTTGCAATGATAATAGCAAAATGTTTGCCAAAACCACAAGATGAAACACAAACAATACAAGATACTATGCTGTATATAGTAAGCGATGGTGTAGAGAAAATCCAGAAAAAGTTGAGTTAAGAATGGAGCAGACAAAGGAAGACTTCTTGGAAGAGGAAAGAATGACTTGGTTATGACAGATTCCTGATCACAAAACCTAAATCACTGCTGAATAGAAATAGATGTCATATCTAACAAGGTACATTTCCTACTAGTCAAAGATTTGACTTTGAGATAGAAACCATGTGGTAACTGACCAAGAAAGATAGGGATATACTGGATGGGGGTAAGGGTTCTACCTCTGACTAAAACTATTATGAGATTTATGATTCCCTCGTCTAGTACAAGGAGAAATCAAGCAGGAAGGGGGAAAAAAAATCAACTTTTGAGTTTTCAGGTGCCTATGGAAAATTGGGGGCTAAGACTAAGGCGGGGAGGGGGACCCTTAAAGGAGGCATAAAGGCTAAACCAGCACACCTAGGAGGTCCAGGACCAAGTCTTAAGTATCTGGGGTAAGGGAAAGGGAGCATCAGGCTTTTAGATATTATTTCTGGCCTTGGTACCATCTCTTCACAATGGTTGTCCAGGTAACAATCTCCTCTGAGGAGGAGAGTCTGATGTCCTGGCTAAGTTGCCCCCAGTCCAGGATTTACTGGGGTTACAATGATAGCAACTAAGAATCACAGCCTTTTCACACCGGAGCCACACTATATTCCTGGGTGAGAACTCTATCACGGCTTCTATTTAAGTACTGGCGTTAAGGGCAGAGGGCTCAGGAGTTTGGAGGTTGGGGGGCTGGGGAGCTCTGGGCCAGGGAAATGCCTTGTGGGAAATTTTAAGAAGTTCAGAAAACTGGGGAGAGGAGATAAGGGTGAGTCAGGGACTGGGTGATAAGCATTCAGTAAGAAAGGGAAACTGGACTATCTGAGATACAGCAGTAATATGGCTGAGAAGCCCTGGGAAAGGTTCTGGTGAGGAACACTCCATATAATCACTTTGCCTTGCTTCTCTAGTCTACCTTCAGCTTTTTCTGACTCATAATCTTCCCCAAAGTCTTAGAATGACTGAGATTCTTGTATTGATTGCTGTTCTGTTTTCCCAAAACTACAACTCATTTCTTGTCCCCAGAGAGGGGAATCATGTATGTCTAAGGGCTTTAAAATATGATTTTGGTTCACTTGTCCACTCCCTCTCATCATCTAGTCTCTGCTAGCCACTGTGCCAGGATCCCCCGCTGTCTGCTCCACCAGGTACCCATCTTCCTTTCTCTGACTACCTCCCTTTATCCCTAGCTATGCTGGCTTCTATCCCCAACTACGATACCAGGTGGGATACACGTATGGCCGGACCACTGCCCAGGTGCTGACGGACCCAACAGTAAATAAAAGCCCATGTTCTGTGTTGGCACCGCTCAGCAAACCCAAATTCATTGAGGATTACAGTCAGGATAAAACATCCCATGCGCAAATAGATGCAAACCAGCCCTACAGCTCCCATTACACAGGTGAGAAGCTAAGACAGCTACTTCCTTCAGCTGTCTGTGTCCAATTCAGGGACTCTCTAACTCCTGACGTTTTTCACCTGGGTGTCTGCTTAGGATTCCAGCCCTCTAAGGACTTAGAGACCAGAGGACACAACCTACTCCCTGAGCTGGAGCAACATGGCTCTCCTGTGCCAGACAGCAATCGGTACAAGCTTTCCACAGGCACCGATGGGGAGGCCGTGCCCTATCCACCATGTCCGCCGGGCAAGAAGGCCAATGAACCTGAAGTTGGACATCCAGGTTTACGACTGGCATATGGAAAGGAAGGGTGGAGAAGCTCCCCACCCTCTCTCCCCAAAGCTCCTCTCTATCCCCAGGTACTCAGGGCTGGCTCCCTGTCAGCACTCACTGGACCGAGGTCGGGGGAGGGGAATGGGGAAAGGGCCGGACAGTATGGCCGTTCGGCCAGCTCAGGAAGTGACTCGAGTTTCACCCTCCTTGTTCTAGTTGTACCACCCCCGGAGAGATGTCGAGCCCCTTCCACCACCCCAGACGGATGCACTAGATGTCGGCAGGTTTGAGAAGCTTCCCAAGCTATACACGCCCAACCTGATCCAGCACAAAGCCATCTCGGGTGGGTGACCGGAGCCCAGAAGCCATGACTGGGTTTCAGTCCTGGTTCTGCCACAAACTCATTGAGACTTTTTGGGCAAGTACCTTCACCTCTCTGGGCCTCCAGTGTCTTACCTATAAAATGAGGTATTTGTTTATCTGATCTTTAAGATCCTTTCAAAGTCTGATTCTAAGCTAGATTTTTTTCTCTCCCTTGGCATTCATTCCTTCAGGGCTTCAGCCTTGCCTCCACACTTAGTCCATTGCTCCTGTGCCCTCCGAGCCTCTGCCATCAGAGGTGGATGTGAGAGGGCCCTCGAAAGAACACCAGACACCTGGAACAGAGCAGAAGCACAGGCCCCAGCTCCCTTCTTTCTCACACTCTAGAGACAGGCAAGATACAAAGTCCGCTCTGTCCTACTGGCAACACATTATTTTGGCTCTATGGAAATCCAGAGTTCAAAACTATGCCAGTAAAATGAAGGGGAGAGAGATGACTCAAGAAGGAAGATGAAAGTGGTCCTGCCAGGACTTGCCTGATGGTTATGTGGTCGTCATCCTTGCACACCTGGCTGCTTGCCTGGCTCCTGAGTCATGACACTGAAGCCAGATTCCTTCACAGGACTGTGACAACAATGCTGAGAGATACTCAGGCCCCTACCAAAAGGGCCAAGGAGCTAACTGTGTAGAACAGGGAAAGTAACATCTGAACAAAACCTTTACTCCTGTTTCTCCTGTACACGTCCCTAGCATTCTGTCAGACAGCACTGAAGCTTACCACCCAATATACTTCATCTCCACAGCAATTTACACATCTTCACATACATTTCCTCCTCACAGCAAGCCTGTGAGGTGAACAGGTGGGAATACTCTGGTCTTACAGCTGAGGAAATCGAGGCTCAGAGAATCTAAATAAAATTGCCCAAGGTCATACAGCTGGCAAATGGCAAAGCCAGGACTCAAACCTTAGTCTTCTGACTCCTAGACAGTCAACAAGCAATTACTAAGGACTTTCTATGCGCCAGGCACTGGGCTAAGCCCCTGAGATATGAAGAAGGGCCAAAAAAAAAAAAAAAAAAAAGTCTATCACTCCTTTTACACCATTGTCCTGCCACACATGGGGAGTGGGGGGGAGTACTAATGGGTCAAGAATCGCAGGGCAAAGTACAGTTAGTAGGATACATAGAATTTAAACCCCTCCAGCAAGTTAAAAGACATCTCAGTCAGTTGCTTAAGTGAAATTGGGATTTCCTGTTCAATATTCCCTGGATTAGTGATATTCTCTCATCTGCCCTGCACAGGCTATGCTGGGTTCATACCGCGATTCACTTGGGTGATGGGAGTAAATTATCGAGATGGCGTCCAGCAGGCCATGGACAAATTCGATAGAAATCAGGTAAATTAGACCTAGTTGAGCTCCTTCGGGTAGTACCACTCTGTTAAATGAGGGGATAAGTCAAGACTTAAGGTCCTGGGAACAGTTAAGACTTCAACTGAGGACTGAAGGAAATGGCAAAACAAAGTAAAGGGAAAATTGTCCAAGACAAAAGCAAACAGCCTTGAAGAGTGACAAGAGACTGCAAGTGCATTTCCCTTTAGACCTTGAGCTCCCTGGAGCCCTCTCTGAGAACATATCACACTCATGGAAAATCTCCCTTCCCCCGTTTGTATCAGTGACTCATTTGTGGGGATGCTATTCTCCTTAAGAGATTAAGCACTGGGGAGAAGGGGTGAACACTGGTTAGGAAAACCCAAGTTCAAATCTGGCCTCAGACATTTAATGCTTGACACTTACTAGCTTGTGTGACTCTGGGGCAACTGAACCCCAACTGCCCAAAAAAAAAAAAAAAAAAAGACTAAGAACTGATTTCAGCAAGCACATGGAATTTCTTTTTGGGAAAGTTAGGGGGTACTTTTAAATGGAATGGTACTAAAAAAGTCTGCCACTGATTTTGATATTCCCTGCTCTCAATCTGAAGCTAGCTCAGCAACTAGGTAACAGGTTTAAGCTGCCTTGGAAGACCGTAAAATTAAGGAATATGTTTAAAAGATCTTATTTTCTCACCATTCTCTGAGGTGGAAAAGCTGTGTGCCCTTCCTCCTGCCCAATGAGTTTGAGCAATAAAGGTTTAGCTAAAGGTAAAACATTTTCTGAAATGTCAGTTACTGCAATGGCTGGAAAAACACCAGTCAGGGAGTTGCCACATGTTGTTTGGCCTCTAAATGTTCCCCTAAAGACAACAGGGAGAGGAAAAACTTTCTGTGAGATCCTAGACAAGATTCCACCCTGGTGGGGAGGAAACTGTTAAGGTGTAACAAAGAAGTAAAAGGGGGTAGTATGTGGAATTGAGGAAAGAGAACATTAAAGTCTAGAGAACCTGGGAGAGGGGGGAGGAGAAATACTTCACTCATTCCCTGCCAGGGTCAAAGATTGATTAGAAGATGGCCTGTACTAGGTAGACAGGACAGGGAACTAGGGCACCCAAAAGAGAGATTGTACAAGCTAACATCAGAAGGAGACGGCACGTTTCATATTGTTGCTCCTTCCTCCCCACAAGACTTCAATCCTGATGGCATAAGATAACCTCCTACAACCCATCTCCCTTTCTAATTCATTTCCCTGATTTGGCAGGACTAAAAAGCCCTTACTTCTGTACCATTCCCACCCTCCTTTTCTAAATTCTAGAGGATTATTGTGCTTCCTAGATGGCACCTGAACAGAAACTTAATTCTTAGAGGCCTTGCACCATCTGACACCATCAGGCACCTGGTGCCCACTAACAATGGGGCCTAAGCACAACTCTTAATTGTCCTCCCATTTGGCAAGACGGTGAGATTCCAACCTGATAAATATCAGTGTACCTCAGCCAGAACGGGTGAGAGCATTCCATAGGCTGCCTTTTAGTTGTTTCCTCAGACTGATAGGAATCTGGCACCAACAAGGGCCTTGGGAGTAAGAAAGAAATGTTAATGTCAAGTTATCATTTACACAAAGGCAGGAAACACCATTTACCAAAAGGCAGGCAAGTTAAGCTTAATTATGTTGGCTTTCTTTAATAGTTATTAATGCGCAGAAAAGCCTCTGCATTTGCAAGTAACAAAGAATATTTTCCCAGTTTTTAATAAGAAACCCTGTTTATGCCCTTGGAGAGAGACTACCAAAACAACACTGGCCAGACACCAAGGTTTACCACAGACAAGGACTGATACCGTTCTACACAGGATTCATACCAAGTATGTAAGTTATACCTAAAATGACAAGCGTTTTGAGAAAAATAAGCTATAAGAAGACATTAACTTGTGCTTATTAGTAGTTTGGAAATAATAAAGGTAACCTTATAAATAAAAAGGATAAAGGAAAAATTTGATCCAGGTACATTCCCAGTATTACATAAGACCTTTTAAAACCATTTTCTTTATTTGGACACCAGATTTAGCCCCTAGCCACCTTCCCAGAACAAAACTTTTCAACCTTTACTGTGGTGTTTGCACTGAAGTGTTTAAATTGATCCTCATAAATCACAATATGGTCAGCATGACTTAGGTAGTTTTGTTAACTCTCAATATAATCATAGATTTGAGTTTTTGGTAAAGTGATCCTTTACTTGTAACTCAAACTTGGGACCCACTAAGGAAGTTTCTTGGTGTCAATAACAGAGCCAACAGGCAGGTACAAACTTTGCAGGTGGCTGCAATTTACACGTGGCTAACAAATGTAGGCCACATTCAAAACTATAATCTTGATGGCAAACTATGGCATTGGCTTAAGTATGGGAAAGCCAAAGAAGAAAAACTTTTCAAGCTAATTAAGGCCCATGGCAACCTTAAAGCCATAGAGCTTGTGTAAATTTTAAAATAAGGCTTTTAAAATCTTCAAAGAAACTTAGCCAAGTCTTTTAGTTGCCATTAGCTAAAAGCTTATTTATTCACCACTAATGACCATTTCAGTATCTTCCCTAAAGGGAAAGCAGCCATTTTATTAGGGTAACTCCCAGGCAATTAAGATAGAAAGCCACAGAAACTCATTTTGTTCTAGGAAGCCTGACATTTTACCAATCATCTCTTTGGTCCACATTCTGCTCTTTTACAGCTTTGAGAGAGACTTATGGTTTAACATTTGGCAGCAGTACTCGCAAAGCTTATCGAAATGAACAGAAGAGACGAAACAATGCACTACGAAAAATGCTTTAATGGTGTTATCTGTACAGCATTTGATGTCAAAGAACAGGAAAACAGCAAGTGCAGAACGGGAGACATGAACATCAGAAAAACAAGTTTGTGAGTGAATAAAAAGAGTTCATACAGCTTTCAACATAATTTACACAGAGTAACTGATGCACAGCTTTATGCCACCTCCTCTTCAGCCTCCTCCTCAAATTCTCCCTCCTCCTCAGCTGTGGCATCCTGATACTGCTGATACTCAGAAACCAAATCATTCATGTTGCTTTCTGCTTCAGTGAATTCCATTTCATCCATGCCCTCTCCAGTATACCAGTGTAAGAAAGCCTTTCTGCGAAACATGGCTGTAAACTGCTCAGAAATGCGTTTAAAGAGCTCTTGGATGGCAGTACTGTTACCAATGAAGGTGGCAGACATTTTCAGGCCCCGGGGTGGGATGTCACAAACAGCCGTTTTCACATTGTTGGGGATCCATTCAACAAAGTAACTGCTGTTCTTGTTTTGAACATTGAGCATTTGCTCATCTACCTCCTTCATGGACATACGGCCTCTGAACACGGCTGCCACCGTAAGATAGCGCCCATGCCTTGGGTCACAAGCAGCCATCATGTTCTTTGCATCAAACATCTGCTGGGTGAGCTCTGGCACAGTTAAAGCACGGTACTGCTGGCTACCACGGCTAGTCAGTGGAGCAAAGCCAGGCATAAAGAAGTGCAGACGGGGAAAGGGGACCATGTTCACTGCCAGCTTACGCAAGTCAGCATTAAGCTGCCCTGGGAAACGTAAACAGGTGGTGACACCACTCATGGTTGCTGACACCAGGTGGTTCAGGTCACCATACGTGGGAGTGGTCAGTTTCAGGGTTCTGAAACAGATATCATAGAGGGCTTCGTTATCAATACAATAGGTTTCATCTGTGTTTTCTACAAGCTGGTGTACTGAGAGGGTTGCATTGTAAGGCTCTACTACAGTGTCCGATACCTTGGGAGAGGGTACAACGCTGAAAGTGTTCATGATTCTGTCTGGGTACTCTTCCCGGATCTTGCTGATTAAGAGAGTACCCATCCCAGACCCAGTACCACCACCCAGAGAGTGCGTCAGCTGGAAACCCTGGAGACAGTCACAACTTTCCGCTTCTTTTCTTACAACATCTAATACTGAGTCAACCAGTTCCGCACCTTCTGTGTAATGGCCTTTAGCCCAGTTGTTTCCAGCACCACTCTGGCCTGAAAGAAAGAAATGATAATCATTCCTTTCATGATCAATGGCTATTAAGACCATTCTAGTATCCACAACTCTTTAACACCATCCTTCCCACAACCCCCAATTCCACCTCTTAAGAAATATCCCAAGTATATCAGGGTTTCAATTCTTCAAGAATTTAAAATTCAGAAAAAAATTTAAAAACCCACTCACTTTACATTATTATTGTCAAACATCACTTTAAATAATAAAAACAAAAATAACACATAATTTGATGATGAAACTACTACTGATGTGACACTATTAGGTCAAAAGACTGTCTGACACCATCCCCAAAACACAAGAATTAAGGTACAATGAAACCAGTTTCCTCAGCCACTTTAATAAGCATCTCAATAAGATGTTTATTGATGTAAAGAACCCTAAGACCTTGTGCTTCCTCAACCAGAAGTGCCCTCGTCTAAGTGCTAGAGAAACAAATGACAGATCCAGCTGTCAAGCTAATACTGGCATTTTAAAGACCCTTAAATTTTCATCCAGCATAAGAGATATGAATTGATAATCTTTTATAATCTTTTCTAGCATGAATATTCTATGATTTCTTTAAATGCAAAGGAGGGGGGAGTATGAGGGAAATGAGAAGAGACTTGAATCATGCTGCTTGTTGCCAGGTACCAGGGAAACCAGTGACAACTCCTCTCCCCACTTCTTCCCAAATAACCTGAACTATAAAATCAAAAGATAAGGACTACACCCAGCAGTTCCCCAAAGGGGATTTGATGGCTTAATTAAATAGAGAAGAATGTTTTTTTAAAAATGTAATCAAAACTGCTTACCGAAGACAAAGTTGTCTGGCCTGAAAATCTGTCCGAAAGGTCCAGAGCGGACAGAGTCCATTGTTCCAGGCTCAAGATCGACCAGGACTGCTCGGGGCACATATTTCCCACCTGGTAATAGAGAAGACATTAGTCAGAGGCCTGATGAGCAAGTCAGCCCAGGAAAAGGGAAAGCAATCAGGGCGAAAAGCAGGACAAAAACGGGCCAAGGAGGACGGGGAGCTACATGGCTTAGGCTACGTACCGGTGGCTTCATTGTAGTAGACGTTGATCCTCTCCAGCTGCAGGTCGCTGTCGCCATGGTAGGTTCCGGTGGGGTCGATACCATGTTCGTCACTGATCACCTCCCAGAACTGGAAGACATGGTGGGGTCAATCAAGCAGAGTTAGACCTGAGTCACCGACGGCGGCCAGGCGGTGCAAGCCGGTGCGGTGCTGCGGAGGGCGGAGCCGGCCACGCCCCGAGCGGGCTCAGGGCGGGCGAGGAGGCCCAGGCCAAGTCCTAGTCCTGCTCTTCCCTACCCTCCCTCTCTCCCTCCTTCCTCTCCTCCACCCCCGCCCCGGTTTCCCCACGGGGCCTCACCCAGGGTTGGGCCCGTAAACTTAAGAAGCCGGGGCAGCTCGGGGGTCGCGAACCTCCTTCCCCACCCCACCCCCAATCACACTCAGCACTTCCCTCTTCGCATTCTCTTCAAGCAGACCCGAAGCGCTGCAGAGTCCCTTCTCCGCAATGCGGAGATAGCCCATACCCTCCCGGCGCCATCTTTCCCGGTGCCGCCGCCCACAGCGATTCCCAGAGCCGGCTCCAATGTCCCGAGAGCCTTCCTACATAGACCACTGCCGCTCACCTTTGCGCCGATCTGGTTGCCGCATTGCCCGGCCTGGAGGTGCACGATCTCCCTCATGGTAACGGCTGCGGCAACTGAGAGAAACACAAACAGAAGCGGAAAAAGATCGGGCGCGCAGACTGCTGCAACCGACGTTTGCCGAACTCTTATATAGACACAAGCACCCGCCTTCTCTCGCCATTTATTGGATAACTAGAACGAGGCCATATGTTTTCATATACTATTGGCTCCAACCTTGTCAATCTAAGGATTCAACTCCCGCCTTTCTGCCAATTCCCCTTCTTTATTGGTGGAAGATGGTCTCACGTCTGCCTATCAGAACGCCTTCTCTCGCGCTGCAGTGCATCCTCCACTGGCTGTTTCAAATGATTGATTTATCTTTTCATTGGCCGACTCAGGCGAGGCCGCCGAAAGCCTCACGCTATTGGTTGATATTGGCTAGCGTCTTAGTAACCGCCGCACTGCAGCGGGAGGCGCACTGAAGGGTGGAGCGGGCGGGTACAGGGTTCTTGTGGGGGCGGGGGCTCTGTTTCAGGGTCCTTGAGGTTCCTTCGGGATGGTGGCAGAGCCGCGCCCCTCTTGGAGACTGTTTGTGTAGAGTCGCGTGGCCCTGGGCAACCGGGGGCGGGGGTGGGGGTGGGGGTGGGGGGAGACTGCCTCTGAGCGGGAGGTTGGCCTAGCTTGGGAGCGACGGTTGTTCTCCGCCTGGATTTGGTCTGAGGTGTTGGAAGATTCCTGGGGCTCCGAGGAGCGTCGGAACTCTGGTTGGAACTGAGGCCCTGAAAAAAAACGAAGGGTTCCTCAGCTCTTCCATTCCCCCGAAAAAGGCGTAAAGCTTCTTTAGGGACACAGTTCAGGTGGCAGGTGGGTGGCGTGGGGAACTTGATCTTGGGCTCCTACATCCTTAATGCGCCTTGCGGGGAACTCAAGCAGACCGTATAAAATTAAAACTGAGAGTGTATTCCTTAGAGTCTATGCTTTTTAACTCCAGTGTTCCAAAAGGAAAAAAAAAACAAAACAAAACAGAAAAGAAAAGAAAAACCCTTCTTCCAAAAGTTGTAATTTCTTGGTTTTCTGCACTTTGCGTGCGCGCGTGTGAGCGTGTACACACACACACACGCACATAACACACATACTCTAGAAGTGGGCAGCATACAGAGACATCTAAACCGAGAAAGGGTTCTCAGAAACTGTCTAATCCATAATCTCCCTTTCACCCTTGCCACAGACTAAAAATCCCGGGTTCAAGGAAGCTCAGAATTTACACCTTCATCCCGCCCTCCAATCCCCACCTCGACCCCTCCTTAGACTTCTACAAGTATAAGATAGAGATAGAGGTGGCACCAGAATTAGGACTATAAAAGGGTAAAGATAGCTAGGGGAGAAAATTCTTGGAGGGGTTTTGACAATCCTAGTTCCAGACTAGCAGCATCAGGATAGGAAGTAGGGTTCTACCCCCACCCCACCCCCATCACCAACACATAATGCAGGTCTTTAAAATAAGCTGTGCTGTAACCGACTAGGCCATGGTCGCCTAGCCTCTGCAGAAAGTTATTTTTAACCACCTCTCTGTAAGAGGTACAAATAGGAATTCCCACCTACCCCGCCAATCTCACCGAGTTTAAGAAACTTTTCCTGTTTAGAGTTCTGCATTTTTTGAGCAGCCAAAGTGGCTGATGCTAGCTTAAAATTAAGCTGCACACTCTGTGCAGGGCATTCCACTAGAGGCCAAGAGAAATCCAAAGATAAATAGAGTTTGTATATAGTAGGGAGGTAACCATTACACAAATTAGAATGAGTGTAAAAGGGAAGTACAACAACTTGAAGTTCAAAGGAGGCACTGAGAAATTAGGCAGCCCCTGTCTTCTCTTTATAGCCTGAGGAATCCAAGTCAACATTACTGATGGATTATTGTCTGGGTCTTTGCTTTATCAATATACTTTTTCAGTACATCATTTGCATTGTACCCTAATAGAGAAAAATCTTATATTCCCTACTGCTTGAGAGTACTATTTTGCCTGTTTTGCAGGAAGAGATGGAGAAACTGGTTGGTTAGCTTACTTGCAAATCACACCAAAACTCCAGTCTAGACTTGGAACTGCTGTCTTTGGGGTTTCTAACTGGGCTGTTCATGATGGCCAGAGAGCTTTTCTTTCCCCATGTCTGTGTATACTATGCAGCTTGTTGGCCTGGTTCCTATTACCTTGGTACCTTCAAGCTTCTGTGGAGTACACAAAGCTGGGTGGGTGGAGAACAGCAGAGGGAAGGATCAAGAAAAACTTAAACTACTGCAGAATCCTTATGTTGTCCATTGAAAGGTTGGCTAATTGCCTGCGTTTTTCTTTTCACCTCCATCTGAGGATTTTTGGGGCAAATAATTCCTTAGAGACATGTTTCTCTGTTTCTTTTTGTCTAGAGGAAATGAAACTGCCTGAAACACATGAAATTTGTGCACCTACCATGGACAAAGGGCTATTATAGCTTTAGAGAGTACTATTCTGGAACAATTGACAGGAAATACTATTAGTATTCCAGTTTCAGCACCAACCTTGGGAATGGACTGCAGCTAGCTAAATTAATTATTTATTTGGACAATATTTGTCCTCTAGAGAGTGACTCAGCATATAGACTCTAAATAATTTACGTTCAGGTGAAGGGAATTCAGTTCTTTACATACACACTGCTGTAGGCAAGAGCAAGGAGGGAAGACAGAACCTGTCTCAGAAATCATTTCTGATATATTCTAATATATAGAATATATATTCTTGCTGCTTAAGAGGGGAAGAAAGGGATGAAATTTTGCTCTTGGGTATATGCTGGCTGTCAGATGATCAAGGTGAGATAGATGGGGGCCTGGCTAAGGGAAGGAAATGATTTGAAAAAAAAAAACCCTTAGACCTTGTGTTTCATCAACCAGAACAAGACCCACAAACTGTTTAGAGAAATTCCAGGACTTTTTTCTCAAGTCTTGCACCAATATACTAGGAAGAGGCATGAGAAGGGCATAAGCCTCTGAAACAGTCACTGCAGTATTAGGCTCCCTGTGCAAAAATAAGATCATCTAGGGAAGATATGAAGAGGGCACAAGAGGATTCTATACCATCATTCTACTTCTCTCAGCTCTCTATCCTTCCTGCCATCCCCCCAACTCTACATAATAGTCTCTGGAATAAACTGTGTGATGCATTTTTTAAAAAGGCCTGGGAGGTAGGAGTAGAGGTAAGAGGGAAGGAGCCATGATGTAGTGGAGAAATCATTGAATTTGGGTAACAGAAGACTTGTATTTATGTCATAGGCCTGCTATTACCCGCTAGTGTGACTTTGAATCCATTAATCTGTATGGACCTTAGCTTCATCTGTAAAATTAGGGTTTAGGGAGTTGGACTAAATTAGCTAATTATCTTTGAGTTCTAAAACTATGGTCAGTGAATAGAGGTTAAAAATGGGCAGATTTAAGTTTTTTGTCAAGAAAAACTTCCTGACAATTAGAGATGTCTAATTGGACAACTGGAATGGAATAAGCTGCCTCAGGAGGTGGTGCCAGTTCCGAATTCTTGCAGGTTTTCAAAGATTAGATGAACTTATAGGGTACTGTTATAATGATAATTCCTTTTAGGTTTGGCTACTGTGGTTCCTTTCAATGGTCTCTCATAGATATAAACACAAAAAACTTTTTTTCTCTCATTATTGGACTTGAGCAGGGGATGTTCTACTTAAAGATATTCAGGAGCATTAGCCCGTTGTGCCTTGTCTGATTCTTGGTGATTTCTTGGCAAAGATACTGGAGTGGTTTGCCATTTCTTTCTCCACCCCATTTTAGGGGATGAGGAATTGAGGCAAACAGGGTGAAGTGACTTGCCCAGAGTTACACATGTAGTAAGTTTCTGAGGCTGGATTTGAACTCAGGAAGATGAGTCTTCCTGATTCCAAGCCCAGTGCTCTATCTACTGTACCACCTAGCCAACCTTTTATGTCCTGTGTCAAAATTATTTAGTATCTGAGATACACAAATATCACCAGAAGCATTTGTCCTAG
Source organism: Myrmecobius fasciatus (assembly GCA_023553655.1). Taxonomy (NCBI): domain Eukaryota; kingdom Metazoa; phylum Chordata; class Mammalia; order Dasyuromorphia; family Myrmecobiidae; genus Myrmecobius; species Myrmecobius fasciatus. The sequence continues at coordinate 28,575 of JAJPUD010003867.1, forward strand.
AAAGGGAAGCCAATGCCTCAAAAAATTGTATAAAATGCATGAATTACAAGTAAATGAAGCAAATGGGGCAGGTGAATCTCAAGCAACAAGTTTTTTCTGAATGTCATTTTACTATGTGCCAAGGTATTGTCATAAGTGGGAAGAGAGAGGAAGAGAAGAGATCACAAGCACAAAAGTGTCCCTGTGGAGCTTGCATTCTAACAGAAAAGATATATATATATATATACATATACATATATATATATGATGTATATACAATGCATAGGGAAACAGACAATAGGGAAGCACAGGTGCTAGCAGAAAAAGAAAAATGCTTTCTGCAGAAAATGGGGCTTGGCACTGAATCCTGAAGAAAACATGAGACCAAGAGGGAGAGCAAGCATGATGGTTAGCTAGGATAAAGGCACAGGGGTGGGAGAATGCAGAATAAGACATCATAACTGGATCTTCAAGACCATGGAGGGGGCTGATATAAGATTGGAGAGGGAGAAGGGGGCCAGGTTGTTCAGAACTTTAAATGCCAAATGAGAATTTATATTTGATCCTAGAAGTAACAGGAAACCTGGAGTATATTAAGATGGGGGGCGGGATAGAGAGGGACAAAATCAGATTGTGCAACAGGAAAATCACGTTTGAGGCAGTGTGGATGATGAATTGTTTTGGGAGAGACATGAGGCAGAGAGATCAAATAGTCCAAAGGAGAGATTGCAAGGAGATATTTAATAATAATAATAATTTTTAAAAAAACTGGAGAGGGAAAAGGTCATACAAGTGAGGTCAGAGCAAGCTTAAATTGTAATAGGTCATTCAGAAGGAGCAGTTCTCATAGCTCCCCTTGCACTTACACACTTGTGAAGACAAGACTAGAAATCTTAGTTTCTTTCTGTGGAGACTGAGTATATTACATCTTTTCCTAGATTTGATTGGCAGAAACTGGATAAATACTAAGCTGATGATAGAGATTTCCCTTCCTTGCTCTACAACTCTGGCCCCCGGACAATTCAGGAGCTGTCTGGTTTTTACTATATTAGAATCTTACTATGCTGAGGAGAACTGATAAACAAGGTTCCTGAGTGGAATGCTTGGCTTCCTTTAACTTGGAATCTTAGAATTTTAGAGTTGGAAGGGGTTTTAAGGATCATCTGACTCAAATCTTTTTATTCTACAGGAAGGAGAAAGGGAGGGAAGGAAAGAGGGAAAGAAGGGGGAAGGCAGGCAGGCAGGAAGGAAATGAAGGGAGGAAGAAAGAAAGGAGAAAGGGAGAAAGGAAGGAAAGGCCAAGAGCAAAGGAGGAAGGGAGCACTAAGTGCCCTCTACATGCCAAGCATTGTGCTAAATACTTTACAAATGTTAACTCAATTACCCCAGGAAGTAGGTGCTATTCTATCACTATTAAATCTATTTTACATTTGAGGAAACTGAGGGAGAGAAAGATTAAATGACAGGATCACATGGCTAAGTGTCTGAGGCTAGATTTAAACTCAGATCTTCCTGACTCCAGTTCCAGTGTTCTATCTACTATATTCTACTTAGCTGCCTCTTTATTTATAGAGATTACATAACACAGATTATATATTTATATCAGTATACAATTATAGATGAGAATAAGTCTCAGGTCTAATAATTTTCCCCTAGTCTGACAAGTATTAAGTAGAAAAACCAGATTTGACATCCCAAAGTGACTCAAAATCCAATGCATTTGGCACTAAACCAGGAATTCAACTAAACTTAGATTCCTCCATAGTGGAGGAATCTAAGGTCTATTAGGAGATTTTAAGGGTAGTCACCTATATATCCCTTTCTTCTGGAGAGTTAATGGAAAGGTTTTAGCTCATCTCCTAAAAGCAGAGACCATCTTAGGTAGAGGGTGGGGCAGTGACTTTTTATCAAAATTACCCCAGTTGGGCCTCCATCGAACTGGGACCATGTAGCCTGAGGAGATACATACAACTGACATGACTTGAGAAAATAAAATCCCAAATGAATTTATTCAAATCCAGGACCTACAAGCCAATAATAAGGGGAGTGATATAAACAACCCTTTCTTCAGGGGTTGGCTCAAACTCAGTGTTAGGCTTCTGTCACTAAGGGTTTGGATCTGGGCCTGCAGCATTCTTGTAACCATAGCAGTCAATTGTTGATTTGATGCTATGGAAGCCACAACAGTAGCTCTGTTTACTAAAGGGAAGGAGGTCCCCTTGGGAGGGTTAGTTACCTTCTCATCCCTGCAGGGAGAGTAAGAGAGGGGTAGGGGCTGATAGACAAGGCTCTGCCACCACCTGGCCTCAAAAGACCTGGCCAATAAACCTGCCATGAAAGCTTTGCCTGGCTCCCAGGAAGTCAGGGAAACCAGGGACCCTTCGGTAATTTACACCAATTGTTCTTTTATTTTCTTTCCTTGCCATCTAAGCAAGAGCTTAAGCTCTTGCTTCCTTTTCTCAGCAATCAGGAGGAAGTGATATATTGAGCAGAATTCTGATTTAAAATCTGCTCTCTAGGTTCAAGGACAACAAATCAATTAGCCTCTATTTCCTCTGGGTACTGGATTAGACTTCATATTTTCTTCCCATTGGGAGTTTTAAAGGAAAGGAAAGGAAAGGAAGATACGTGGAGTTCTCCACTAGGCCCACTGAAGATATTTTCAGACTTTTTTGATGTATTGATCAGTAATGCTGATTTTTTTTTAATCTTTAAAAATATGTTGCTGAAAATAATTGTATAAATATATACATACATATATTGGATTTAACATATATTTTAACATTTAACATGGATTACTCGCCATCTAGGGGAGGGGAAAATTTGGAACACAAGGTTTTCCAAGGGTCAATGTTGAAAACTTACCCATGAATATGTTTTGTAAATAAAAAGCTTTAATTTAAAAAAATAGCAAAACAATAAAAGCAAAACAAAATAAAACAAATATATATAGCTGAAATAAGAAGATGATGTAATGATCAACTATGATGTATTTAGCTCTTTTCAACAATGAGGAGATTCAGGCCAGTTCCAATAGACTTGTGATGGAGATAGTCATCTGCATCCAGAGAGAGGAATATGGGGACTGAATGTAGATCACAACATTTTCACCTTTGTTGTTGTCTGCTTGCTTGTTTTTTTCTCTCATTTTTTTTTCCTTTTTGATCTGATTTTTCTTGTGCAGCATGATAAATGTGGAAATATATTTAGAAGAATTGTACATGATTAACCTATTTCTTGCTGTTCAGGGAAGAATAGGGATAGAGAAGGAGGGAGAAAAATTTGGGATACAAGATTTTGCAGGGGTGAAGGTTGAAAACTATCTTTGCATCTATTTTGAAAAACAAAGAGCTATTATTAAATTAAAAAATTGAAAAAACATAGTCAGTTTGGAAGTGAGGCATGCTAGGGGAAATTATAATGATGTAAAAAACTAAAGACATCAATTAAAATTTACTTTTTAAAAAGTAAGTAGTGGTATAAAAGAATTGTACTTGTTTAACTTATATTGAATTACTTGCCATCTAGGAGAGGGAGAGGGAGGAAGGGAAGAAAATAATTTGGAACATAAGATTTTGCAAGGGTGAATGTTGAAAATTTCCATGCATATGTTTTGAAAATAAAAAGTTTTAATAAAAAAGTGTAATGTAGTGATGTAAAGCAAACTCAAAAATAAATGGATCAGTAAATCATACAGAAGGATCCCTATAACTGCAAATTGAGATTGAAATTCGCATATTAACATTTTCTATGTTCTATTGCATTTTAAATTTATTTTGTTAAGTATTTCCCCATTACATTTTAAACTTGTTCAGGACACTCTAGGGAGCAAAGATGATTGACCTCTTTTGTTTTGGGCTTGGGTGACTCATGAAACTATTAATATTATCAAACATAATTTTTAAATAGTATTTTATTTTTCCAAATACACATAAAAATAATTTTCAACATTCATTTTTCTAAAATTTGTGTTCCAGACTTTTCTCCCTCCTTCCCTTACCTCCCTTCTCCTCAAGACAGCAAACAATCTGATATATAGATTAGATGTGTGCAATTCTTTTAAACATATTTCCATATTTGTCAAGTTGTACAAGAGAAATCAGAACAAAAACTACTAGAAAGAAAAAAAATAAGAAAACCCACAACAAGAAGAATGAAAAGACTGTTTTGATCCACATTCAATCTCTATAATTCCCTCTCTGAATGTGGATGGCATTTTCTCTCCTAAGTCTATTGGAATTGCCTTGAATCACCTCACTGTTGAAAAGAGCCATGTCCATCAGAATTGATCATCACATAATCTTGTTACTGTGTACAATGTTTTCTTGGTTTTACTCACTTCATTTAGCATCAGTTCATGTCAGTCTCTCCAAACCTTGCTGAAATCATCCTGCTGATCATTTCTTATAGAACAGCATTCCATTACATTCATATACCATAATTTATTCAGCATTCCCCCAAACGATGGGCAGTCACTCAATTTCCATTAACATAAATCAATCAAATTTGTGATTTCTCATGATGTGAACATTACCAATAATAGCAGATCATTATTAGTTATTATCAGTGTTCAGTCCTGTCTAACTCTTCCTGAGCCCATTTGGAGTTTTCTTGGCAAAGAAACTGGTGTGGTTTGCCATTTCCTTCTCCAGTTTGTTTTAAAGGTTAGGAACTGAGAACAAACAGGGTCACACAGGAAGTTCTGAGGAGCATCTGAAATTAGTTTTTCCTAGCTCCAGTAATGCTCTTCTATCCACTTCACATCTAGCTGCCCTAGGTCATCTCTTGTACCTGATCCTATAGTCAGTTCTTAGCCATCAGTAGTAGAGGCCTCTTCCTCCCACAAGGAAACCTTAGATGACTAGACTTGCATGAAACAACCAGTGATATTTAGGCAGAAGGTACATGTGCCTAATGAGAGTGGATCTCTGATGCTTCTGGGCCTAAAGAAGGCTGGCCTTCCTGTGCCTGGACCTCACTTCTCACAACAAATTCTCAGAATCTCTCTTACTCCCGAGGCAGTGTAGTGGATAGAGTGCTGGGCCTGAAGCTGTGAAGACCAGAGTTCAAATATGTCTTCCTTCAGACACTCACTGAGCTGTGTGACCCTGAGCAAGTCACTTCACATGCTTGCCTCGGTTCCTCATCTGTAAAACGAGCTGGAAAAAAGAAATAGCAAACGGCTAAGAAAAAGGGAAATGTGGTCACAAATAGAGGGACATGACTGAACAATAACCTTCCCCCACAACTGTGCATTTGGGAAAGCTGACAGCTCTGAATAAGAATCAGAAGGAAGAGCCTTCGGGGCTTGCCAGTGACTACAGCATCTCATTCCCGGTGCCAGCCTCACCCCCAGTCACCCCAGCACTCCTTGCCTTCCAGCTCCAGCAGGCTGGCTTCCCAGGGTTGGGCCCTCTGACAATCAATGACACATTTTCAGCTGGTGACCCAAGTGCCAATTTGGTAAGCATCGGCTCCACTTCCCCAAGGCTTGGCACTGGGCCCTCTGCTGTTCTCCCTCTGTATAGCAACTCGGACCAAGGTAGCTGAGCAGACACCTGGAGCTGCCGGGGCAGCCTCTGTACCTAAGAGAATCTGGGGATTTGCAAGCCTTAGTCAGCAGAGACTGGAGAGGCCTCCCAGGCCCATAAGGACAATTGTCAGCAGTCCTCAGGGCTATCCCTGGAGTATTGTCACACCATTCTGCATCCATTTCTTTTCTTTCTTTCTTTCTTTCTTTCTTTCTTTCTTTCTTTCTTTCTTTCTTTCTTTCTTTCTTTCTTTCTTTCTTTCTTT
>JAJPUD010003867.1:34359-55345 GCA_023553655.1 Myrmecobius fasciatus
TTTCTTTCTTTCTTTCTTTCTTTCTTTCTTTCTTTCTTTCTTTCTTTTTTATTAAAGCTTTTTATTCACAAAACATGCATGGGTAATTTTTCAACATTAGCCTTTACAAAACTTTCTGTTCCAAATTTTCCCCTCCTTCTCCCCATCCCCTTCCCTAGATGGCAGGTAGTCCAATACATTTTAACTATGTTAAAATATATGACAAATCCAATATATGTATACATATTTACACAGTTATCTTGCTACACAAGAAAAATCAGATCTACAAGAAAAAAACCAAAAAACCAAAACAAAAACCCAAGAAGGAAAACATAATTCAAGCAAACATCAATAGAGAACATGAAAATGCTATGTTGTGGTCCACCCTCAGATCCCAGAGGCCTCTCCCTGAGTATAGATGGCTTTCTTCATCACTGAACAACTGGAACTAGTTTGAATCATCTCATTGTTGAAGAGAACCATCATAAAATAATTTTTGGAAGAGCTAAGTTGCTGCTTGATTTTGAAGTCACATGGTACAGTGGAAAGAGGCCTATATTTGGTTTCAGAAGACTGAGGTTCAAATTCTAACTTTGCCATTTCATTAATATTGTTTTTTGTTTTGTTCATCTGTCAAATAAAAGGGTTGGAGTGAATGGACTTCAGCAAAAGATTATGTTCTTGGTAGCAATCCAGTATCTAAGTAGACCCAAGTGAGGAATAAACTAACCCTGCAGACCCCTGTATCTTGTACTGACTGAATTATCTTGCATTAGACAAAACTATACTGTATTGCCACCCACTGTTTCCTTTTTTTTTTTTTAAATTAAAGCTTTTTATTTGCAAAACATATGCATAGGTAACTTTTCAACATTGACTCTTGCAAAGCTTTCTGTTACAAATTTTCTCCTCTACCCCCCATCCCCTCCCCTAGATGGCAGGTAGTCTAATACATGTTAATTATGTTAAAATATATCTGCATCCATTTCTTGCATCAATCCCCATCTTTCTCAGTGATATACACAGTGACTCAAGGAGGAGGAACTTCCTGCACTACAATTCATAAAGATCTAAGACTTGCAGAAGATGCATAATCAGTCCATAATCCTATAATACCTCACCCTAAGCTTAACCCCAAGAATGAGATTCCTCCTCCTCTTTAGTGTATACACACTGTAGGCTGTACTTTGCCTTAAGGGGATGTCTTTTCTGCCCTGGTTGCTCATGGTAAGCAGATTACTTCCTAACTTCCCTTAAATATGTTGTGTCCTCTCTTCTCATTCCCTTTCCCCTTTGAGATGGTTCCAATAACAAATGTATGTACATGCTATCTGTTTCTCTCCTCTTTCTCCCTCCTTCGCTTCTACTCTTCCTCCTCCTCCCTCTTCTCTCTCCTTCCCTCCATTCATCTCTCTATTTCTTCCTCATGTCTCTTTCTGGCTCTCACAAACACAGGGGCACATACACATAGACACACCAGTGCCAGTCATACTAAGAGCTGGAGGGCTCAATCCTGAAAAAAAAAAAAAAAGTGATTTTAGGGGCATAAGTAACTCCCTATTTTTGAACTTTTTTTTTTTGCCTAAAATGAGATATCTGGACATCAAGCCATTGTTAGATGTTAACATCTTCATTGATACATTAGGCGCTGATGATGAATTTATCTTAATTTGATGGGACTGAGCTTTCCTCTCTGACTCTTCTCATCAAGAACCTGAAACAGCCTCCCAAACTAACTTGAAATTCCTCTGTCCTCGTTCAGAGTCTGCCAGTCTGGCTTTATCCAGGCATTGCCCACTGCATTTCCTTCTGTATATTATCTCCTCCCTTAGCTTCTATAATGTTGTTCCCCCATAGTTCTCCACTGATGGACCACTGCTTCTAGGTCTCTTACTGGATCATTCTTTGTTTCAAACTTCCCCTCATAGGTTTACCTCAAGGGCCTATTTTTGCTCTCTCCATTATGCTCTTTTGATCCTTCTAATTCAATTGTCTTCTCTATGGAGATACCATCAAAAGCTCCCATTTCTCTCCTAAACTTCAGTCCTGTATCATTAGCTCTCTGCTGGACATCTCACCTTAGCCATGTTGTACATATAACACACACTTTGTCTGAATGTAAGTCATTATCTTTCTCCTAAAACCTCTCTCTTAATTTCCCTCTTTCTGTCCAAGATCCCACAATCCTTCCATTCATCTTTATTTCCAACCTCAAGGTTATTTTCAGATTTTCACTCTCTCTCAACCCTTATACCCATTTTATCAAATCTTGTCAATTTTGTATCCATTTCTTGCATCAGTCCCCATCTCTCTACTCAGAAAGCCACAAATCTGGGGTTCAGGTACTCATCACTTTGTGCCAGCCAGATGGGCAGCTAGGTGGTACAGTGGACAGAATGCTGGACCTAGAACCAAGAAGTTGTTCAGTTGTCCTGAGCATTTGGGGTTTTCTTGGCAAAATACTGGAATGGTTTGCTACATTTGCAGCTCATTTTACAGATGAGGAAACTGAGGCAAACTGGGTTAAGTGAGTTCCCAGGATCACACAGCTAGCAAGTAGCTGAAGCTGGTTCGAACTCAGGTGTTCTTAACCACTGGAGCAACTAGGTGGTATGCCACATAGAGTACTAGGCCTGGAGTCAGGAAGATTTCCTCCTGAGTGCAAATCCATCCTCATATGCACCATAATTGGGTGACCCCCGGGTTGGAGAATCCACTTCTGTTATAACTGATCTGGAACTGGTTCTTCAAAAAATAGGGTCCCTTTCCCCAATGCAGGGGTATGCTGGAGCCTGCTTGTACAGGCTTAAAGGGTTGATTGTTGTTACATTGTCAGTGGGAGCATTTACATCTTAGAAATCAGCAAACACTACAAATTAGAGCTTGGTTTATTATTTTGTTGATCATGTAGACTAAGCGATACAGAGAATGTTAAAAAAATGCAGATTAAACCTTAAAACGTGTTGTGTATGTGTGTGTATGTGTGTTTGTGTGAATGTATATATACATATATATAAATATACATATACATACACATATATTTTGGTGGAGGAAACTGGTTAAAGCCAACACAACTCTATTTGAGAGTCATCTTTCAATTCAGTGTCACACACCCCATGCCAGATACAAGATTCCAATGCTGGACTCAACTGTGGAAAATTGAAAGAAGGTCCAATGGAAAAAAGAAGGGGTAATTAAGGAACTTGAAACAAGCTCTCATACTTTTTAAAAGCATCTTTAACAATTTTTGGTAGGATCTCCCCCTTTTATGACTTTATTTTATTCTCATGACATTACAGCCTGGCAGACAGAGACAATTCTTCTTCCATGTTATGAATGAGAACACAGATGCAGAAGATTTTTCTCTGATCACATACCTAGGGAGTTAGAATCTTCAGACTAACTTAGCTAAGACTTGTGCTGAAGGAACCAGATTTTTCAGGGAAAAGAGAAAAACCAGCCTCCCAAACTCTCATCTACAGAAATCAGTGGCTAATCTTTGCTGCTCAGAACAGGATGCATTGAGGTGCAATGAAAGGACTACAAGAAGAGGGAAAGGTTAAATGTAAGGAAGCCCTGATTTCAGGACCTAGTTTTCTAGACATGTTGCAAAATTTGCTCTGAACTTATCATGTTTAGAATGGAGCCCTCTGGTGTTGGGGAAATCCAGGAACTTGGAGCAATACCATTGCCACTCAAAATAGTGTCTGTGGGGTTGAAGGACCATGAGACATGTCTCAGAAACAACCTCCTCCTTCTTTGTGATTCCACATCACACAGAATGATGGATGACCTTCTCAAGGCTACAGTTTGGACACTAGGAGGGCCTGCTCAGGGAAAAACTAATGGTAGAGAAAGAATAAGAATGTTACAGAACTAAAAGTTGGAAGGTATCTTGGAGAACACCTAAGAATGTGGACCCCTTGTTTTATAGATGAAGAAACAAGTCTAGAGATTAAGTGGTCCACCCAAAGGGATGGAATCAGTGCTGCAACAGAGCATAGGAATTATCTTGATAATGAATGATCTCCCTGATCCTTCCCCATCCGATCTAAACTGACTCAATGATTTCTCTTAAACCAAGAATGCTGTTTTGCTCAGATTACAACCCATGTTGGGTCCCAGCTTAGTCTCTGATTGGCAAGACTAACAAAAGATAGGTGAGTGGCTCAGTGGCTGGAATGTGGGTTCTAGAGTCAGAATGACTTGAATTCAAATCTAGCCTCAGATACTGACTAGCTATATCACCTTGGGTAAAGATATTTAACCTCAGTTTCCCCATTTGTAAAATGGGGATAAATTAGCACCTACTTCCCAGAGTGGTTGTGAGGATCAGATGAGATCATCTTTGAAAAACATTTAGCACACAATGAGTGTTAGTTCAATGTTATTATTGTTAATATTACATTACCAGAGGGACTCCCCTAAAAGGAAGGCTCGAGAATAGTGGAGTGGTAAGCAAGGACAGCAAAACCAAATATGTAGCTGGGGAGAAGAGACAAATATCTTCATGAGGGAGAAATGGGGGCTTCTTAAATGGGGGAATAGAGAACAGTTCAAGGAGGAGTTGACATAGGGTCTTTCAGTCAGTGTGTTGAATCAGAATAACATAGTTGAGGATGCAGTTAGAAATGAAGACCTAAGTTTGAATCTCAGCTCCACTGCTTACTGCCTCTATAAGAATGAATAAGTAATTTCTTCTATATAGATCTTAGTCTTTGACGATGACTTATCATTAATATCTCTTCCATCAACATGAAATTTTGCAAAGGTGAATGTTGAAAATTATCTTTGCATGTATTAGAAAAATAGAATACTATTAAAATAAAAAAAATCTCTGCCATCTCCATTCTAGGGTATATATTGTAAAGAATGCTGTATTTGGTATCCAGAGAGATCTGGGTGTTTTTTTTTTTGGTTTGCTGAGGCAATTGGGGTTAAGTGACTTGCCCAGGGTCACACACCTAGGGAATGTTAAGTGTCTGAGACCAGATTTGAACTCAGGTCCTGTGACTTCAGGTCTGGTGCTCTATCCACTGCACCACCTAGCTGCCCTGAAATCTGAGTTAAAACCTCTTTAAGTCTCAATTTCCCCATTTATAAACAATAATAATAATTTGTGGCACATAACTTATAAGATTGTTGAGAGGATCAAGGGAGGTAAGCACTTTGTAAAACTTAAAGTCTTATATAAATGCTAGCCATTTGAATGTAGGGACCTTTTTTGTTTCTCTCCCCCCACCCCCCGTATTCTGATGCTTAGCACAGCTGCCTGGCGCATTGTAAGTACTTAATAAATGTTTATTGATTGATGATTATCTTGTGACTGTTATATACACAAAACTGTTCCTGATCCCAGGGCTTTCTTATCCTTTCTCTTTTGGATGCAGAACCTAGTCACTTGGGCCCACACAGACCTGCCCAGGAACGCTTGGATTTTTCACACTTAGTAGCACTGGTCCCAGACAGGTTTCTGCCCAATCATATCCAGATTCCCACTCCTGGATCCTGTGGACCGATAACTTCCTGAGGATGTGTCTCTGGCTGCTGACTCTACTCTGGGTAGCTCGTGGAACGGGATCATCCATCAGCCACATAGGACATGCAGCAAGTACTCAGAAGTATTGCAGACTTGTTTCTTCTCCAACTCTCACCAGGCTGGAAAAGTCCCTAGCTGGCCAGCAAGGGGCAGCATCAGCCAGGTTTGTCCCTTTCTCACTCAGCTCCTGGCAGCCTAGAGGTGTGAGTCTCACCTAAAACAGCCTCCCAACCCTGGAGCCAGGAGGGTCAGGAGAGCTTAAGCCTGGGGAGGGGCAAAGGAGGGTATGATACAGAGCTGCATTTCTTCTGTAAGAATGAAAGGGGCTTTGAGGATAGGTCTGTTGCAGATGGGGGTGTATGTAGTGTAAATAGGGTCCTAGAAGCCTTCCCTGGATCTATCCAGAGCTCAGCTCTTCAGTGAGAAGGAGCAGTCTTTCTGTGGCAATCTGGGCACTTGAGTTGCACTTCTCCAAGTCCTTCCCGCCCTTCCCTCGGCCGTGACCCAGCATGGCTGTGATAAGAACCTGGATTTTCACAACCTGTGGGAGGCCAGGACAGCAGCGTTCTCATAGCAGTGGGCCTCCTTGGCTGTGGTGTCTGCAGGTGGGTCGTGGGCCTGAGGACAGCACTTGCAGCAGCGGGTGATGGCTTGGTCCCAGGGCTGAAGCGAGTGGAGCCAAATCGGGAGGAAGGCCCAGGACCGGAGGCAGCGGGGGAGCCAGGTGGGGCGATGCCGCTGCACCAGATTGATGAGGATGACCAAGGCCAGGAGCCCAAGCACGGGCCCTCCCACGGCGGCCAGCACGACGGGTTCTGCCATGGAGAGCCCGAAGACTGCCAGGGGTATCAGGAAGAAGCTGAAGAGCAGGTAGACCCCGGCCACCCAGCGGTAACGGGCAGTCACATTCCCAAACTTCTTGGCCAGAGGGATGGGCAGGCGGAGGGCAGGCACTAGGTACCACAGCAAAATGCCAGCCGTGTTAAAGAACATGTGGATGAGTGAGACCTAGGGAGAAATCGGGGTTAGAGTATAGAGGAACAAGAGTCCTCCCAAAGGGATCCCCAGATTGTATTAGTCACCCAGGCCTGATTTCTGGGCAAGAGAGCATTCGGGTCCTATCACAAGGGCCCCAGGGCCTCCAGGTTTCAGAGGCCACAGATCAGAGTGCAGAGAAGGGACCCCGTGACTGGGGCCCACAGAGTCCCTACCTGTTCTTAATCTACCCCAGCTAAGGGTTATCAAGGGCAGTCCTCGTGGACCCCTGCCCTACTCCGTATTTTTCCTGATGATTATGAGGCGGAGTGTTCTGATAATTTCTTAATCAATTCATGATAAACAGGGACAAACCAGGCTTGATAAGAGGTTGGTGAGCTTGGAATTGACTCTGGATAAGGGTGACTCAGTGGCAGTTTGGGCAAAGTCTGGGACCTCATTCTCATTCCTGCCCCTTGGCATGCCGGCACACGCAGGAGATAGACTTAGTGAGAAAAGAGAGGGAGAAACCCAAGTGGTAATTGGATTACCAAATGGAGCCAGAGAAGAGGGAGAAATGGAAGATGCTGAAGGGAGAAGAGATAAGTGTAGTTGGGGTAGAATCTGGGACATAAATGGAGGGATTCTTTGATTGGGAAAGCCCATATCAAATACGGAATGGGGCATTCCGGGGGCCTTACTACTGTCCTGCTCCCTGGGAGATTGGTATTTTCTCCATTCCACACTCTGCCCCTATGGAGTATGAACCAAAGAAAGGGTTTTCTTTTAGGGAAGGCCTTTGAGAGAATCTCCAGAATCCTAGCTCAGTCCCATTAAAATACCTGGATGGCCAAAAAATAATAGTAATACCTGGATAGCACTGAGCAGCCTATCAGCAGGGCTGGCCAGGGCAGCTAGCAAAGCGGTGGTCGTTGTCCCCATGTTGGAACCCAGGAGGAGGGGGTATGCACGCTCCATGCTGATCACTCCAACTCCTGCCAGAGAAGGTGGGAGTCACTTGGAGGCGGCACCTAAGAGCTGCCACTTCTGCAAAGCCTGCAGACCCCTGGGCTGGGGCTCCCCTACCCACCCCTGGAGTGGAGAAGCTTCTTCCCCCGCCGGCCTCAGAGTCTCCTCCTCCTTCTCCAGCACACGGGCAGGAAAAGGCCATCCCTGACCCCAAACCTCCTCTGCTCTTGAGACAAGTGCCCGGCCACAGGGGCTGCTCATGAGAGCACATCTCCTATTCCTTCCTTCTTTTTCACAGCAGGCAGGAAAGTGAGGTTGTCTTCCTGAGGGAGTTGTATTTAGAGGCCACCAAATCACCCCAAAAGCAATGCTTTTGTACTCCCTTACCACGGAGGGCCAGGGACTGAATTTGGAGGCTTTTTGAGTTGGTTGCTACATGTGAAAGAGTCCATCAACCCTGCTTCACCACACCATCTGAGAAGTAGCCGTCCTTCGGCTTTTACAGCTATCCCAGGCCCGGGCGCCAGTGCTTCCAGACCAGAGCCTCCCTACCAACCCTGATCAGAAGCCATGTGTTTCCTCAAAAGCAGGGTTACCAAGGAGATCTGGGGGCTACAGCCTATAGGTGGAAACCCAAGGAGAAAAAAAAGAAGGTCGTTGATAGGATAAGCCATGCAACTCAGAAAAAGATACACCAAATAAATCTGAGCAACCAGTGTTCAGCAAATTGACAAGAGAGGATTAACCGATGAGGAAAATGGGTGAAACAAGTTTTTTTCAAGGCTCAAGGGGAGATGTGGTTTAGCCATGTGGTTGTTGTTGAGTCTTCAAAGAAAGGAAGTTTAATAGGGTTGTTAAGTTGTTAAAATGAGATAATAGGCAATAAAAGTTTTAATCGAGTGAGTATAAATATCCACATGTAGTCTGTTTTTTTTTCTTCTGAGGCAATTGGGATTACCACATGTAGTCAAAAAAAAAAAAAAAAAAAAAAAAAAAAAAATGACAAAAATTTAAACCACAATGAAGAGTAGGTGAAAATGTGTAATGACTTGAATCAATTGAATAGTGTTTGTATTTCTTCCCCAGCTGGATTCCAGGAGTAGGCTGTTCTCCTTCCTGAGAGAAGAAGCTGTCTCCTTCTCTTCAGGCTGTTATGGCCAATGAAATATTTATAAAGAAAACAGAAATGTTTTCAGTGGGGAAAAATTGAGGAGGGTGTGAAGGCTCAGAGATGGCAGAAGGAAAATTCAATTCTGTTTGTTTATTAGAGAGGAGGAATGTTTCACAGAGGAGAAAGGGAAAGGACAGCTGTATGCTTAGAGCTTAAAAATAGATTTGAATTTTTTTCCAGAAGAGGAAGGAGCTGGATGCTCTGGGGAGGAAGCAGCTGCATGTCCTCTCAAGGATGATGTCATAGAATCCCAGAAAACATCAGGTGAGAGATCTCCCATGGAAGGTCAGAGGAAAAAGAGAACTATGGCTGTATTTGGTGATTATCCACTCAAAGGTCCTGAGGCTACAGTTTGTGGACCCAAGGGCAACAACAAAGAGATATATTGTCTTCCCAGGGCATCTATCCAATTCCCAGGACTTAACAAAATAGATGACTATTCCCCGCTTATGGTGATTCACACAGGCACAAATGATACTGCCAAAAAGAATCTAAAAAGTATTACCAATCATTACAAAATCTTGGCAAGAAACTAAAGACCACAGAGACATAGGTTGTTTTTTCCTTCTTGTTGCCATTGAAGGTAAGGGATGAAGAAGAGAGAAGTTCATTTGGGAAGTGAGTAACTGGCTAGGAAGGTGGAATCGGAGAATGGGACTTAGATTTCTGGACCAGTGCTTAAAATATTGGGATGACAGATTCCCAGGCAGTGACGGAGTACACCTAACCAAGACTGATAAGAAAAAATTTACTGGGTATCTTGCAAATCTAATCAAAAGGTTTTTAAGTCAAAAAAAGATGGCAGAGAGAAAAGGCTATCTATGTAAATACCACAAGCCAGATATCATAGAGAGAAACTATAATAAAGAAAGAATGGCAGTTGCCCAGATGACATAAAACTCAAAATCCAAGAAAGGAACTGATAATTAAAATAATTAAACCTAAATTAAAACTAGATGCCTTTAGGCATCTAGTGCCTATACACAAACGCCTAAAGTTTAGGTGGGAAAAAGAGAAACTAGACGTCTTAATGTAAAGATGCAAATTTGACTTTGTAGGTATTGCTGAGAATAGGTGTAATGAAACCAGTGTGTGAATTAAGGTTCTAGAAAGGTACTGCTTATCCAAAAAGAATGAGGATAGATAAAAGGTGGGATGGAGGGTAGTATTGAATACCAAGAGGGTATGTGAGGAAATCCAGATACCAGAGGAAGGAAGCATGATAAAGAATATTTGGGTGATTTCCCTTAATAGCAGGAAAACCAGAAGTAATTTGGTCATTGCACTATACTACAGGCTACCTGGAAATGAAGAATAAATAGATAAGGAGTTTGGGAAACAGATTACAAGTTTGGCACAAATATAGAATATAGTAATGACAAAATGATTCAGAAAAGCTGATAACGTCTTGACTTGCCTTAGTGATAATTTCATCCTTCAAAATGTGGGGTTAAACAAAAACAAGAAAACCTCAAAAAACAAAATGTGGAGGAATCTGGATCCAATTCTTACTAACAGAGAAGAACTGGTTGTTGGAGTGGGAACAATAGGGAGATGAAGAAAATGATTAGTCTCTCCTAGAGTTTTTGATAAAGGAGAGGAAATGTGGCTACAGTCTAATGTGCTCTCTAGATTTGAGGAAAGCAAATCTCAAAGGGTGCAGATGATTAAAAATGGATTATAACGCTATAGAGTAAAATAGTCTAGAAGAAATAGAAACTGTATAAGAATAAAAAAACTGATATATAGTGGGAAATAATTTTATTAAGAAAGAAAAAATGAAATTTACCTGAAGAAAATTATGTAGATATGCAGTGAACTCACCAACCAATTTAGATTTTAAAAAGAAATATACACAAAATGGAAACAAGACCAGATAATAGGATGGACTAAAGAAGACTACATAATCTTGGGGGGAAAATGCCAAGAATTGGTCATAGTTTACTGAGGCTGTCAAGGAAAGCTGAAGAAAACTATAGTGAGAAATAAAAGCGCATCAAAGAATGGATGGGAGGATGATAAACTATCAAGACAGCAGAGTTGCTCAATTCTTATTTCTTTGCCAAGGCAAATGACCTTTGCACTGGAAATGATAGACCAAAATAGCTAACAGAGTTAATATCCAGGATAATTAAAGAGATTTAATATCTAGTATACCTACTTGTCCTGGATACATTTAAGTTATCTGGTCCAAATGAATAACATCCAGAAAGAACTGACAAGTGTGATTGCTGAACCAAGGTCAATAATACTTGAAAGATCATGGAAAATAGAAGAGAAACTATAGAAATGGAGAAAGGCAAGTGGTTTTCTGATTTTCAAAAAAGTGAAGGAAATGATCTTCAAACTATAGCCAAGTAAGATTGACATTGATTCTGGGGAAAATTCTGTAGGAAGTCATTAAACAGATAATGAACTAATATCAAGAGAGGGGTAGCTGAATACAGTAACTGTGTACAGAGAATAGTTTATTCAATAACAGGTTATGTCAGACTAATCTAATTTCCATTTATGATATTACCAACTGGGTAGATGAGAAAAATTCTCTAGATGGAGTTTACTTGGATTTTGTTAAAATTTTGAATAAAGTACTTTACTCCTACTCTTCTTATGAGGGAGGTGGAGAGGTGTGACCTAGACAATAATAAAATTAGATGACTCAGAACAAATTAGAGAACCAATTAAATGAGTAGTTGTTTGTGGCTCAACATCAATGTATCAACCCAAGAATCTGTATTTGGTCCTGTGTTATTTAGCATTTTTTAATCAATGATTTGAATAGCAAAGATATGCTTAATAACTGTACTTGACATAAAATAGGCGTGATAGCTAACAATAAAGAGTGCCAGGATCCAATAAGCTCTTTACAGATTAGAATATTGGGATGAATCTAATTAGATGAAATTCAAAAAGGTTAAATGGAAAGTCTTACACTTTAGTGTTAAAAAAATCAATTTCATAAATAAGCTCTGAAGACTAAATTCTTAGAGCACATAATATATCTCTTTCTGACTTGGTAAGCTTACTTCTAGAAGTGTGACAAAGGCATCCATTCTTGTTCCAAAGCATGCACAGGTATGTAGGGCAGCTAGGTGGTGCCGTGGGTAGAGCTAGGATCCTGGAGTCAGGAGGACCTATTTAATTGTCCTGCACAGGTATCCTCTTAGATGTTTGCTGTTTGCTTAGTGTGTGATAACAACAACAACAACTACAACAACAACAAAAGTCTTTTAGTTGGATACTGAGCCAGAATTGAGTATATCTACAAAAGTTTGGATATTGATTGAAAAACTCTTTTTCGAATGTCAAAAAAGCAAAAAAAAAAAAACAAAAAACAAAAAACCAAAAACCAAAAACTGCTATAAACTTCAGGGTTGGGAGAGAGGTAGCAGCTCTGTTAGTAGTTGTGGCTTGCTTCCTGCTGATGGCTGCCTTCTTTTCTCACTTTTCCATGAATACAAAGTACCACCTCTATTTCTAGTAGGCTCACTCTGGGGATCTGACCCACTAGAACAAATGTGGCTTGGCAAAGTAGCTCAAAGTCTATATACTATAAGTAAAAGGTGAGGAAAGTATTAAGTTAGATGGAAGTTTGCTTAAAAGAGATTTGGTGTGGAAATATGTTTAGAAGAATTGCATATGTTTAATTGATATTGGATTACTTGCTGTCTAGAGGAGAAGAAGGGAGAAAAATTTGGAACACAAAGTTTTGCAAAGGTGAATATTTAAAGCTACCTTTGCATGTATTTTGAAAAATAAAAGATATGGGGCAGCTAGGTGATTCAGTAGATAGAGCACCAGCCCTGAAGTCAGGAGGATCTGAGTTCAAATTTGGCCTCAGATACTTAACACTTCCTAACTGTGTGACCCTGGGCAAGTCACTTAACCTCAGTTGCCTCAGCAAAAAAAAAAAAAAAAAAAAAAAGAAAAGAAAAGAAAAGAAAAGAAAAGAAAAGAAAAAGAAAAGATATTTGAGAATTTAATAGACCAAGTTCAAAATGTAGGTCAGTGATATAATGTCAGGCAAGAAAGTTAATGTAATTTTGAATTTTGTGCTGCATTAAGAAGTTGGTAAAGAAAAAGAAAGAAGAATATGAACAAGAAGAAGGAAGAACAAGAACAAGAAGAGAAAAAAAGAAGTTCGTAGTTTCTACCTTGATTAGGAGTAGTGCTGTATTAAGTTATAAGTTCTATCTGCCACTGATAAATCATAAGGTCCACAGAAAGAAAACTAGTATAAAACAGAACTTCAGTAAACCAGGGTTTAGGTCATATTTTATGGGTATTGTTGGAAGAAACTGGAAATGTTTAGCTTGGAGAAAGAAGAAATGGGAGAGGACATGATAGTTGTCTTCAAATATTTGAAGGGCTGTCATGTGGAAAGGGGATTATTGGATTTGCTCTGTTTGGTCCCAGAGGGCAGAACCACATGTAGTAGGTGGATGTTACAAAGAAGCAAATTTAGACCTGAAAAGTTAAGAAAAACTTCTAAACTAAAAGGTGGAGGGCTCTCCTTTATTTGTTCATAACCACTGTGGTCCATTCCAACTCTCAAATTCTGCAACCACAAAATTCAGAATATTCTGTGTGTGCATCACAGCCTACTATCTCAGAATGAGGCAAAGGAAGTGTGAGCTCAGAGGGGCTCTGAGGACCCCAGCACACTATTTCCTAATCAAATTCTGGGCCAAATCTCTTCTCTGCCACCTTTCTTCATAAGATCCTTGTCAGTGGGAATATCAGTCATCTACTCAATTTATTGCTAGTAAACTCCCACTCCATCTTCCCCTAATGCCTATAGTTGAGAATTACTGTCCCAGAATCTTAGACTTGGAAGAGATCTCAGAAGCCATCTAATTCAACCTATATGTAAACAAAAATTTTTTTCTGTAACATACCCCAAAAGAAGTCATCCAATATTTGCTTAAAGACTTTCACTGGGGGGGGGAACTTACTTCCCACAATAACCCATTTCAATTTTTTAAAAATTTGAAGGCAATCAGGATTAAGTGACTTGTCCAAGGTCACACATCTGTTTGAGGTTGGATTTGAACTCAGGTTCTCCTGACTCCAGGGCCATTGCTCTATCTATCTACTACCTAAGTGCCCCAAGCCTATTCCATTGTTTAC
Source organism: Myrmecobius fasciatus (assembly GCA_023553655.1). Lineage (NCBI taxonomy): Eukaryota > Metazoa > Chordata > Mammalia > Dasyuromorphia > Myrmecobiidae > Myrmecobius > Myrmecobius fasciatus. The sequence continues at coordinate 48,123 of JAJPUD010003867.1, forward strand.
TAATTTTAACTATTGGTAACTATTTTCCCTTACATCAGGCCTAATTTTTCCTCTACAGAGTCCTAGTTCTGAACTCTGGGGCCTGCACTCAAGCAGAACAAGTCTAATAATCCCTTTTCCACATGACAGCCCAAATACCTGAAGATAACTATTGTGCCCACCTCCACCCCCAAGTCTTATTTTCTCCAGGGTAAGCACTCCCAGTTCTTTTTTTTTTAAATGAAGCATCTGTAATTTAACTTGCAAAGCTAGCAGTTGCAGACCAAATCAGGTCACCTTGCTCCTCAAATGTCAGAGACCCCAAGTGATTTACAGAGGAGAGTTTTATAACAGAGAAGAGAATTTTAAAAGTGACAGAAACTTGTTTTGAACATAATTGAATTGGACCAGGCAGGTCACCTGACTTGTGGTCTTCTCCCATGCTTTCTTAATCCTACCCCAAAAGTCCTTGTCTTACCGGAGGTGCCTTCTGTAAACAGCACACTGGGAAAGAGGATCTTGTGGTCAGTAGTTAGCAGTCACCCAGTTCTTTCAACCAGTCCTCGTGTGCCTTGAACTCAAGGCCCCTCATCATTCTGATAGCCTTTCTTTGGACCTTTTTCCATTTATGAATATCTACCTAACATGAGGAGTTTAGAATGAAATACAGAACAGAGGTTTTTCAGATGAACTGTTGCTTAATCATATTTTTTCTATCTTACACTTTTGATATTGATTTGTGAACCCCAATATAATATTTTACATGTATTATTGTTGTTCACTCATTTCAGCCACATCTGATTCTTCTTGACTCCATTTGAAATTTTCTTAGCAAAAAGACTGCAGTGGTTGGCCATTTCCTTCTCCAGATCATTTTATAGATGGGGAAGCTGAGGTAAATAGGGTTAAGTGACTTGTTCTGAGTTACACAGCCAGTAAGTAGCCAAGGCCAGGTTTGAACTCTGGAATATGAGATTACCTGATTCTAAACCCAAGCTTTATCCCCTGTACCACCTAGCTGCCTGGATATTTTACACTTACCTCTCTTGAATTTCATCTTTTTAAATTTGACCCAGTGTTTTTGTCTGCCAGGATTTTTTTGAATCCTGAAATTTTCTTTTTTTTTTTTTTTTGTTTTTTGCTGAGGCAATTGAGGTTAAGTGACTTGCCCAGGGTCACACAGCTAGGGAATGTTAAGTGTCTGAGGCCAGATTTGAACTCAGGTCCTCCTGACTTCAGGACTGGTGCTCTATCCACTGCGCTGCCTAGCTGCCCCGAATCCTGAAATTTTCATCCAATGTGTTAGCCATTCTTCTCAACTTGAAGAATCTTGTATAAATGTGATAAGTAGGCCATCCATTTCTTTATCCAAATAATTGGAATAAATTTTTTAAAAAGCAAAGGTACAACTTTCTGGTTATGAAACCAACAGGATGGCAAACTAATTCTCAAAAAAAAAAAAAGAAAAAGGAATTATGCACTAGGTATACAGCAGTTACAACTGGATCCACATGACAAAAAAGAGAGAACCAACTTGACATGTTAAAAATCTCTATGTATGAGTACTGGAAATATTCATCTTTAAAGTGCTCATAACAAACCTCCTATCCTTCCAGCAGGGGCAGACAAGCTGACCTGCTCCCTAGGTTTGAATCTAGTATTTTTGAATCCCCTCTTGCTTCAGAAGCTTCTGGCACATTTCATCCACCTGCCCGTCTCTTACCATCTCAAATACCCATTCTCTCCCAGTATGGGAGGAAAAGGTAAGGGAAAGGGAGAAAGAGCACTACCTTCTACCTGCTTCCTCCATAACTTCTCTCTAAGCTGCAGAAAGTGGAAGATGTTGATTCAGCTTGTCCAAAAAAGAGATGGGCCAAGGAAGAAACCAGAGTACAGGGCCATAAGGTTCTCTAAGGCAGGGCCCAAGGCCATTGAAATCTAAGTCCACCCCATGTGAAAGGATATCAAGACAGTTTTGTAGTTCAGCCCCATAAATGTAACCTCCAGGAAAGGGAGAGGAATAAGAAAGTAGATGACAGGGAAATAGAAAAAGAAAGGTTAAAATGCCAAAGATTTTAAGAAGAAAATCTAATAGAAAGGAATCTAAAACTAGAAGGAAATATAACAACCCTCAGAAATTACAGACTTCTCTTAATATTGTAACAAATGACAGTTAACTAATAATAGCTAGCAGTTTATGTAGTTCTTTAAGGTTTGTAAAATCCTTATTATTGCTTCATTTTATCCTGACAATTCTTGGACAAAAGAGCTATTATCTCCATTGTAGAGATGAGAAGACTGAGGCAAATAGCAAATAAGTGACCTTCCCAAGGTCCTACAGATAGATAAGAATCTGAGGCTAATATAGAATTCAGATCTTCTAACTCTAGGCTCAGGGCTGTATTGCACAGTATAGCTGCTTCTGTGGAACTAAAATAAGAAACTCCAGAATTTTTCAAAAAGAGAAATAAAATCCACTAGAGAAGAAATTAAGAATTAATATATACTAGAAGTTTTAGCTTTCAATGTAAGCATAAAATATCCAATTAGCAGATTAGAAAAGGTCAAATCCACCACAGAGAATTTCCTCAAGGAAGCAAAAGAGATTTAACAGATTTGGAATGAAGGAATACTAATATGGAGAAAAATCTGGCAGAAGAGAAGAGAATACAACCACATTAAAAGAACACATGATCTCTACACAAGCCAAAGTTATTGACCTTGAAGACAGGATATGCAGAAACAACTAAAGGATCATAGGTCTCCCAGAAGAATACCACAAATAAAAGAGACTGAACATTATCATGAAGGAAATAATGCAAAAAAAAAAAAAAAAAAAAAAAAACTTATCCAAAAGAAAATACAGAAAACAAAACACCAACTAAAAGACAAATTGTCTCCAGAAAACCAAACCAACCAAACCTATAATGGTCAAATGGAACAATTCTAATGACAAATAAATTATATAAGTGACCAAGATAAAGACCTTCAGATATAAAGGACAGGAAGTTAAAATAATTCAAAATTATTGTACATCCCCTAGAAATACCTGGAAAAATGGTTTATCAGAGAGGTGTCAAACTTTAAACCTGCAGGTCAACAAAACTCCTAAGTCCAGCCCAACCAAATTGAAATAATTGGAAAATGTTTAACAAAATAAACAAAAATACTACACATAATAATAATATCCATTTGTAGTTTTCTAAGTCAATATGTAATCTTGAGGGATCTGTTTTTATTTTAAGTTTGACACCATTGGAAACATTCAAAAACCAAAGGAACCAAGATTGCAACCCTAAATGATATACTCTGAAAATACAAGGCTAATCACCAAAGAAAAAAGGGGGAACATTCTACAACAAATTCTAGGCACTGAGCACCCTCCACTAGATATCTTTTTCCACATTGATAGATCCTCTTTGGGTCTCATTATTCAACCAATTCTGGTCCAATTGACTTTACTTTCATCTCCAGGATTCTTAACCTGAAGCCTATGAACTTAAAAAGTTTAAAAAAATAATAATTGTGCTGAAGTCAGGAGGACCTAAATTCAAATCTGGCCTCAGGCACTTAATACTCCCTAGCTATGTGACCCTGGGCAAGTCACTTAACCCCAATTGCCTCAGGAAAAAAATAATTGTAGATCAGATTAATTGCTTACTTCTATAATCTCATATATTTTATTTTATGCATTTCAAAACATTACTCTAGGAAAGAGTCCATAGGTTTTACCAGATGCCAAAAGGATCTATGATACAAAAAAAATTAAGAATCCCAATCATGAATTCCAATCTTTTCCACAAAAAAATGAGATACTTTTTCAAATGCTTTGTTAAAACTGAGGTAATTCTCCTAATTCTGTCAAAAAGGAAATTAGTTTATATCCTGGCAAAACCTGTTCATGATGAAACCACACTTTCTGTGATTGTTGCTTCCTTTTCTAGGTTTTCCCTTTAAAAATGTATTCTATTAATTTTGCCTGGAATTTAAATCATGCCAGTTGCCAGTAGTGTGTAGAATCCTTCCTCTTCCCTTTCTTTGAAAATCCGGATGGCCCTTGACCTTCTCTACTTCAATGATAGCTTTCACTCTCTCCATATCTTTCAAAGTGGCTTATCTTGGTCTTTCCAGAATATTGCTCATCAAAAACAAGTGACTTAAACACATCAAGGGCAGTAGGTAAGCTTATCCCTACTTATCAAGGTATCACCTACTTATCATTTTTCCTGTTCAAAGATCATTATTTTTCTTGGTAGAGAATATGGAAGCATAATAAGAATTAAGCAACTCTGTTTTCTCTATCATTGATTTCATCCCATTCACCCAAGCAAGAAATCTATCTCTTATTTGATTTTTTTCCCACTATAGGAAAACATACACCAGTATTTACATACATATCCCAAACCTTTTTATAACTTTCCTCACTCGTGAAGCTAGTTTTACAAGATAATACCATATTTTTGGAGTGCTCACTTTACATTGTGCTATCTAGAACTCTTATTCTATCACTTTATTCTATACATGTTCCTCTTACATTTCCTCCAACTTCGGCTCTTTCTAAATCATTGTTTCCCTGGTCACTCTCTCCAACATTAGGTACTTCTTTTGTCAAACTTCCCAGTAATAGGAGTGAGAATAATCTTTGCACCTGAGTGTGATGGTGCTGGCCTGTAGTCCCTCTTAGTGAAGAATGTGATTCTTTTGATTGCTTGATTGCTTGAGTTTGAGAGTTCTAAATTGCAGTAGGACTAAAGTTCATACTAAAGGAATTAATTAAGTCTGGTACCAATATAATGAGTTCTCATGAACAGAAAGTCACTAGGCTGAGAGTGGGAAAGGGGGTTCAAAAGGAAAAACTGAACAGATCTATAAGTGGCCACTGTATTCCTAAACTGACAAGATAGGGAATTCTAGTCTTAAAAGGAAAAAAAAAACTTATTACATATCACTGATCTCACTATCTCTTCTAGACATCATCATCCCTTTCACATCATCACTCAGCAACATCTCCTTTTGATGTTTTGATATCTGTTTATATCACTGTGCCCAGAACCTGGTCACAGTCACCCATCAATCTCTGGGTCATTCACCTTACTTCCTCAAGGACTTCAGTACTTGGTTCAGCCTTTCTTTCTACTCCAATCTCTGTCCTCTTACCTAGAGATTTCAATATAAATCTTAATGTCTCCTTAAATATCCTGGCATCCCAAATAATTACTTCTCTCAATTTCCATAATCTGTATCTCTCTCTACCTCAGTCACCCACAGGGAGGGACAAATCTTAGATCTCACCATCAGCTATCAATTCAATAACAAGAAGCATTTATTCAACACCCTTATTGTGCTATTTTCCATGATCTTGAACTACAAAATTCCTCTCTGATCATGATCTTCCATCTTTTTCTACCTACCTTTGCCTCTTTCTGAATCCATTCTTGGCTCTCACTACAACCTTCAGTCTCTTTATCTCTCATCGTCTGTTAAAACAAAACTAGTAGATTGGTTTCTCTTTCCTTTCTTCATTGACTTGAACCTATGCTTAATGCTCTTGTTCTATTGACATTTCTACCTTGCCAAACCCCATACCTGACTTTATCCCTATCATTTTCTTTCTCCATTCTTCGTTGTACTGGAGAAAGTCACAAAAATTACTGAGTCAACTATAAATTTATATTGCCTAATCCCAACTGAGTTTTCACTACAGTATGACAACCTTTTTATTCTTTACTTATTAATTCTCTGTTACCTTCTCCATGGTTATTGAAAACCGTATTTTTTCCCCATTCCTTCAGCAAAAGGTTTGAACCCTTAATTCCATTCAAGTCTCAACTCAGTTCCCAGATAAAACCTGTTCTGATATTTGACTTCCCTGCCTTTTTACCTACTCACTTCTATTGTCAGTGCTCCAACTTTCTTGGATTTCTTATTTGTAAAGGTAACTCATTAATAGAATGTAAGCTCCTTGAGGGCAGAAGCTGACTTTTTTTTTTGTCTTCCTACCCTCAGCATCTGGTACTGTGTCATATATAATAGGCATTTAAGTGTATAATGGGTTAAACTAAACTGAATTGAACCAGCATCTCACATGTCTCTCCCAATCCATCCCATATGCCATCATTGTCATAGTGAGACAGCTTCTCTTACCCATCAGGGGAATGATAGCAGCAGTGAATACGCTGCTGCTCTGGACCACAAAAGTCATAACTGCACCAACCACAATAGCCAAGTAGCCACTGAGCCATCCAAAAGGGAAAGGGAATTCTGCAGGGATCAAGATGAAGAAAATACCAAAATGATTATAAAAAATATTAATAACAGAATTTGCAATTTATATAGCACTTTACAGTTTATACTTTCCTAAAAGTAGTCCTGTAAGATAATTAGTATAATGAATATTTTCCTCATTCTGTAAATGAGGTTAAATGACCTCAGAGAATGCCCACATTCACAAAACTAGGAACAAAATATTCCTGATATTAGTAGCAATGATGAAATTAATAGTTTCTGACACTGCCCCTTAGGGTTTAAGATGTTTTTACATTATTATTTTGGATCTCACCAAAATCCTTAAAGACAGATAGTTGAATTATTATCATCACCATTTTACAGATGAGTCTCAGAGAGGTCAAGTAACTTTCCCAACTTCACAGAGTGGATTTAGTGGCAGAGAGCTGAAATCTCCTGACTCAGAAAGTCCTATATTCTTACCAACATACTGTGCTGTCTTGATTTTTCTTCTCTAAACTTCCTCCAATCCTCATCTTTCCCTCTTGAGTTCTCCTCCTGGACAGAACCTTTCCAACCACCACTCCCCTCCAATCCCAGTTCCCCCTCACCTGCATTGATGACCTTTCGGATGACCTGGGCAATCTGACCCTGAAGGACGGAGTTGAGGAGGCGGACGATGAGGACCAAGCCAGAGCAGAGGATAAGTAGAGAGCCGGCCAGGAGGATGAAGCCGATGGCAAGGTCATTGAGGGAAGTTGCTGCGAAAAGGTGGTGACCTAAAGAGAGGCAACAGATGGATCAACAAGGACTGGCCTGGGGCTGAGGAAAAGGACCTGTAGGAAGGAGCAAGGAGTCAAGGAGATGTTTAGAGAGGAATGCTCCTTACAACGTTCCACAAAGACTGTGCTTGTGATGTTCTTCTCTTGGCAAAGCTGGTCCCCGCAAGGGAAGCAGGACTGCACACTGCATTCACTCATGTTCTTCACTGGGATAGTCTCCACATTCTGGGTTAGAGT
>JAJPUD010003867.1:55355-88616 GCA_023553655.1 Myrmecobius fasciatus
GAGGTCCAGGATCAGAGAGCCAGGATGAACTGTAACAATCTGGCTCAACTTTTTTCCCTTAGAATGGCATTTTAAAAAAATGAAATTTTCCATTAGAGATGAATGAAAATGAAGATACAATTTTTTCTCATTCAAGTTTATGGACCCCCCTGGGATCTAGGGGTTCGTGAACCTCAAGTGAAGAACCTTGGTCTAGAGGAACCCCGAGGAGAGGAAGTGGATTCTCTCTGATATGTGATATATGGGAAATAGGGGTCTGTTTGTGACTTAGGATGTGTCCTCACCATCTCGTCCCTGGTGACACACCATTGCTTGATGATGCTGTTGGTCACGTTTCCTGTGGCACTTTCTGAGATAAGTTTAGGGTCCAGCTATGGAAGACCAGACCAGAACAGTGAATAAGTGAAAGCTCAGTGATAGGCTAACATCAGCCTTAATCCTATCTCTGGCATCAACCACCTCCTGGGTAACTTACCCTTCCCATCTTTTCTCTTCCTTCCCCTTCTCCCCTTTATGCATGCAAACACACACACACACACACACACACACACACACACACACACAGGTCCCCCATGATTCTCCAGAGCTGCCTCCTACTAGCCACCAGAAACCTTGAGAAAGATAACCAGTGAAGTTGGCCAAGTATTGCCCACTTTATTTAAAGAGTTCAAAGGAAAGAAAAAAGGGGAAAGTTTTCATGGCTATAACCATAATTGTGTTCTGCAATAGAAGGCAGATATGAAAAGTGATAGCTCCTGCTCCCAAGGAACTTGCAATACAATTGGGGAAGAGGTAAGTATACATATAAATATGAGATTAGTGAGAATGTGGTAAGCTCAAAAAAGAGACTCAAAGTAGTCTAAGAAAATTTGAGTCAGAAAAGACCACTTTCATTAGGGGAATGAGTGAAGACTTCATAGAGAAGATACATTTAAGATATACATTCAAAAAAATAAGGGATTTTGGGGCAGCTAGGTGGCGCAGTGGATAGAGCACCAGCCCTGAAGTCAGGAGGACCTGAGTTCAAATGTGACTTCAGACACTTAACACATCCTAGCTTGTGACCTTGGGCAAGTCACTTAACCCCAATTGCCTCAGCCAAAAAAATAAAAAATAAGGGATCTTGACAGATGAAGTTAAGAAAACATCATTTCAGGGAGAGCTGGAAGAAGTGGGGAACCTTAATAAATTCACAGAGATAGAAAACTATAGGAAAAAATTAGGGAATATATTTAGTGGTCCCATTTGTTGGAATGTAGAATATGTGAATGTATAAAATGTAAAATTGACCAGGAGGGCTCACTAATCAACTAGAGGAGCTTTGTCTCAAACTTGTAATTGTCTGTGCCTCAGTTTCTTCATCTGTCAAAGTGACCTGAAGAAGGAAATGGCAAACCACTACAGTATCTTTACCAAGAAGACCCTAAAATGGGTCACAAAGAGTCAGATAATACAGAAATAACTGAACAAGAAGAACAACAAATTCCTTTCTCCATAGAAGTTAGGCACCTTAACAGGAAAAAAAAAGATGATACCTGATTCAGTTTTTGTGATTTTGGGTTGGCCTCCAAAGTAAATTGGTTGGTTTGGAGCCAGAACTACATGCCTTCTAAGGGATGGGTTTCAGTGTCTGGGACAGCCTCAAGATTATGCCATAAATTTAGAGCTGGAAGGAACCTTAGAAATCAGTAAGTCCAACAGCTTCATTTTACAGAGAAGGAAACTGAACTTTAGAGAAGTTAATTAAGTTCTCCATGGCCACATGGCTAGTAAATGTCAGAAATGAATCCAAGGCTTCTTGACTCCAAATTCAGCATCCCATGTACCACACCATGCTGTCTCATCTACTCCAGAGTATGCACTCTCTTAAGCAGAAATAACCTTTGGGTTGGTCTATTAAAGTGAACTCTCTGACCTGGCAGCATTTGGATGAGAGCCACGTCTACCTGCTGACTTATGCTGGCACTTCAAAAGATGGAGAGGACGTAGAAAGCCACAACCAGTGCATCTCTCAGTTGAGATGGGTTGATGAAAGCCTACTAATTAGCATGAAGCAGGAGACATCTCTCAAGATGAACTGATGTGACACAATTTTGGACAAGATGCCTTAACTCGCATCATGCCAGAATAGTAGTCCATCTACAAATAAGAATCAAACAAACCTTTTTTGTTGGTGGTGAGTCATTTCAATTGTGTGTTACTCTTCATGACTCCATTTGGGATTTACTTCATAAAGATACTGGAGTAGTTTGTCATTTCCTTCTCCAGCTCATTTTACAGATGAGGAAACTGAGACAAATATGGGTAAGTGACTTGTTTAGAGTCACACAGCTCAGTAAGTGTCTGAGACCAGATTTGAACTGAGAAAGATCCTGATTGCAAGCTCAGTGTTCTATCCCCTGTGCCACCTAGTTGCTCCAAAATAAGCCTAGGAAGGGGCTACATTTAGAGATTTCCCCAGAATAAATTCTGGATGGTGATATCAGCCAAAGGAGAACATGACCTTTTTAGGGATTCCTCTAAGTCTGAATCTGGTTTGTGTAAGTCTAGAGCTTATGGTCTTCTGGGCTACTGGTTACAAAAAAAAGTTAGAAAAATAGAATGGAATAATTTTGTGAGGGGATTTAAATGCCAAGGCTAAGAAGATTGTATTTGATCCTCTAGGCAACAGGAAAAGTCATAGAGGAGAAATAAGGCTATTTGTGATACATTAAGAAGATTCTTTAGTCAGCTGTGTGAAGAAGGGAGCAAACAATTTGAAAGCAGGGAGTGACCACTTGGAAGGCTATGACAGTAGTAGCTCAAGACAGGGTAATGGTGTAGCAAAAAAGAGTTAGTGGGAGTAGAGAAATAGATGGAAAGATATTGTGTTCTAGTCAATGGGAATTGGGAATAAATTGGTTGTGGGAGGTAGAAGAGAGGAAAGAATTAAAGTCAACTTTGAGGTTTAAAATCTGGCTGTCTGGGAGCATGGTGGTACCATCGACAGAAGCAGAGACACTAGGGGAAAGAATGGGTTTGAGAGGAAGATGATGAGTTCAGTTTGGGACATGTTTACTTTGAGTACTTCAAGGCAGTTGAAAGCATAGGTCTGGAGCTCAAGGGAAGAAATCAGAGCTCGATGAACAATTCAGCTCAAAAAATACTTCTTAAAGGTTTACTTAAAAAGTACTGTGCTGGATGATAGAGGTATAGACATGAAGTATGGCATGCTTTCATTTTCACGAATGTTATAATACTGATATAAATTTGATAGTCATGTGCACAGTTGAAAATTGGAGCCATGGAAAGGGATAAAATCATCAAGGAATAAAGTACAGAAAGAAGAAAAAAGGGTCAAGAACACAACCTTTGGGGGGGGGGTCCCCAGAGTTAGCAGACAGGAGAACAAAGATGAACCAATGGCGACTCGGAAGTTGAATTCACATGAAGAAGATAACCAATGCAGAGCTGTGTCACTGAAGCTGAAATTAATTCAAAAACTTCCCTAGTTTTCCTATGATCCAAACAATGACTTGATAAATCCTAATTCCAAATCTCTCTTTAAAAATCAAAATTCTTTCGCAAGGTTGATTTTAGGGCCGTTGAGCTAAGTTACTTTTATTAAAACTTTCTTAAGAGGGCAAGGAAAAATGAAACAGAAGCTATTCAATTAATAAATGAATTAAACCTCAAAGAGAAACCCAATAACCCTGAGATTCCGATCCCTCTCCCTGGATTCTCCTGGAAGGTACCTGCACAATGAGGTGGGTGAGGGGCTGTGTTAGCACCTTCAGGATGTCGGGTGTCCGTTGCCCAGGGCTGAGAGTAAAGGCTCCTATCACCAGACCACTGAGTTTCTCCAGAGCTCTGGCTGCAACTTCCAGGGGCAGCAGCACCAGAACTGTCATCCAATTAAAAATGCCATGGACAGCAGAGCCACCAAAGGCTCTGCAATACCAAGTTCACATGATCTAATGTAAAAATATTCTCCACCATAGACCTCCCTCCCAGACCCTGGGAAGACCCAAGCTGAGGACCCTCCCCAGTGTCTCCCTCTTTAACCCCTGGATCTCCCACCTTCCCCTTCTCCAGCCTTTCCCCCAAATCACCTCCGGAATTCATCCCTGGAACCCGATTGGGCCATGGAAACTAAGGTGCTGGTGATAGATGTGCCCACATTGACTCCCATGATGATCGGTACCGAGGCTTTAACAGTCAGCACTGAAGAGAAAATCCAGTTCAACTTCTAGAACTCAGCCCTGAGATTGGGGTAGATATGGGGAGGGTCTTTGTCCTCCCCACCCCTACCCTTATCAGTCCTCCCACAAAATCCTCTCCCCACTTTTCTGTGAAACTAGAGGCCCGGTCATCTGAGAGTAAAGTCGAAAATCAGTCACTCACAGTTTGAGGCTACCATGCTGACCACGATGGAGGAGGAGGTACTGGAACTCTGCACCAGTACAGTGACCAAGACGCCAATGACCAGTCCAGCCACAGGGTTGGACAGGACTACATTGTCCTTAAAGATGTCCCCAGTTACTCTGCCTAAGATAAAAGGCAGGAGGGATGAAGGGAAGAAGAAAAGGATCTGAGAGAGATAAAGAAGCAGTCCCTGAGATGATCCCCTTGGAACCTGGGAATACTTGCATGAGCTATCAGAATGAACTGAGAACAAGCACATTTTACACAACAGCAACTCTAAAAGCAAACATCTTTTTTTTCCCTGAGGCAATGGGGGTTAAGTGACTTGCCCAGGGTCACCCAGCTAGGAAGTGTTAAGTGCCTGAGGCCAGATTTGAACTCAGGTCCTCCTGACTCAAGGTTGGTACAAAAGTCTTTGAAAGACTTCTGAAAGAAATCTGATGTACCCAATGATCAGCCATGATCGCAGAAAACCCACAATGAAGCATGCTACTTACCACCTTACACACTCAGGATGCAGAATGAGACATATTTTATTACGTGTGGCCAGTATAACAATTTGTATTGTTTGACTATCCATCTTTAAATTATAAGAGTTTCTTTTTCCTTTGCTTTTCAATGGTGAGATGGGGGTGGGTGGGGAGGAAGAGGGGAAATTGATTTGTAAATAGAAAAAAAATTTAAATTAGTGATTCCTAAACCTCCTTTGGTTATGCCCAAGATCACTCACTGCTCAGCAGCTGGAAAGCAGAGCTGAGAATATCCAGGGAACAAATGAAGAGGTAGAGGAGGCCAAGAAGTGCAAAGCTCTTCAGGACACCAATGACCATATGGCGTAGACGATCTTTCCAGTTGAGCTCTGAGGGAACAAAGTAGGCATTTTTCTTTTGCCCAGGGCTCCCATGCTTACCCTTATTTGATAAACTTAATTCCTATATCCCAATCCCATCCCCCTCATGCTGACATTCCCTTTCCATATACCAGTCCCTGTATCTCTGTGCCATACCCTTCTTCCCAACTTTAATGCCTTTATTCTGATTTCCATTCCTTGTTTTGACCTCACAACCCTAAATCCTGTCTCATGTTTTCCCCCACTAACCTGAATCCCTACATGCCTACTCCACACCCCATTTCCACAACTTTAATCACTTTCCCCATACTCTTAGTTTCCCTATTTATAAAATGAAGATGGTATCATGAGAGCTCTTCAAGAACCAAAACTCAAAGAATTTATTTGCAGTTTTTTCCCTTGACCACAAGATGTTTCCTCCCATGTCAGATGCTTTCTTGCCCCTTTTAATTCCTTGCCTCCGACTGGCTCTGACCTTCTCTACCTCAGAGACTAAACAAGAATAGGATTCACCTTTCCATGACTGGCCAGATGCTTTCAGCTGTGGGAGGGCCCAAGGGTCTGCTTCTGCCTCTTCCTCCAGGTCTGGGGTCCAATTGGGGACCTGAGTTCTGAATTCTTCCATCCCTGCAGAGAGTCCATCCATCAGGGCCAGGATGAGTGGCTGAGCTGGCCCCCAGGACAAGGGCAAGCTTGGATGGGGCAGGGAAGCCACCAAGCAGGCAGAAGCTGAGATGGAGCCAGGGTGTTATGGGACACAGGAGTTGGGGGATAAGGAGCAGAGAATCAAAGAGAAGAATGAGAAGGGAGAGGCAAGGATGCAGAAGAAGGCTGTTCTGGTACCTGCATCTCCAGGTCTCTGGCCCTCAAGGCTGATACTGACTGTGGTCGGGGCCCTGTGGCCAGGCTGAGAGTGAGACATGAGCAGGAGTCAGTGCAGGGCCAGGTCCCAGGCTGGCTGTGGGAAATGAAAAGAATGGCAGAAGCTTGGAAAGGAGCCAGAAATCCTGAGTCTCTGCTCCTCACCTCCACAGAAGGCAACTACTTTGGCCTCAGATCTGTGTTTTTCTCCCACCTGTCCATTAGAAATATATTCTTCCAAGCCAGAATCCGCACCCACAGCAAGAGTGATGATGCTCTACTACAAGAGGCAAATTCAGCTAACCCGTGGTCTCACCTGTCCCCCTGAACTCCTAAGGCCTGGGCCAGATGTCCCTTTATTTAAACTGTTCCTGCCGATTCTTCCAGGATGTATGTTGTCAGAATGAGCTATCTTCGAGTTGGGACAAGGGTTAGGGTGGAGAAGAGGGCAAGGAGGGCAAAGTGGGAAGGGAACATCAGGATCTGGCCCTGAGTGGAGAACTCAGTGACCCTTCCTATCTCCTGTCATTAAAGACATCACAGATGGTTTCTTTTAGACTTTGGCATTTGAAACCACCAGAGTGACAGTTTATCATTACAATTCCTGTGCTCAACAAGGGGCACAGGTTAGAGCTAGAGAATGGTAGGGGGACCCCAAAGAGCCTGGAGATCGGAGCTCCTACTCATTTGCCGGAAAGCCAAGATCCTAATTTCCCAACACTTATTGCCCCCCAAAGCCATACTGCTCATCTTTAATCTTAGCCTTGGCTTTCCCATAGCCTGACTTCTAGCTATTATTTGGTCCCCGAAGCTCCTGCTTGCCCTCCATTCCTCCAGAAGATTCTTAAGATCAGAGCTGTGAAGCTGGAAGGGAGCTCGGAGGCCTCCCGGCCCACCTCTCTCATTTACAGATAAGGGTCTTGTCCCAAAGCACTCAAGTAGTAAGCATTAGAAGTGGGGCTCAATGGCAGGTCTTCTGCCAGTGTTCTTTTACCTCCAGATGTTTCCAGTTCCCTTGGATACTCAACCCCGTCACAGCCCAGGTCCTCCTCACAATCCACCCACAAGCACAGACATCACGTCATGTCATGTCACAGCCAGCAGAGTCTGAGGTTTTACAAGGCAGGAGGGGGTACCCCTCTCTGCCACCCCCCTCATTTTCAGAAGATATAAGAAGAGGAGACATGGGGGCACACATGTCCTGCTCCCCTCTCCCTCTTGGCCACTTCTTTATTTCCTTGTGGCTCTTTCCTGCCATTAACTCCTGGGGTAGCTAGGGATGAGACCATAAACCCTGGCATCCCATGAGAGAAAGCCAGCCCACCCTCTCCTGCCCCAGCCAAGCCCCAAGTCCTATCTGCTAGGACTCCTACCTGAGCAGCCTCGGCCCCAAGGCACCCTCTGAGAAGTGATTAGGAGGCTGTGGAAGAGCCTGGTAGTGCCTTGAACCCACGGGAGCAGCTTCAGGTCAAAGATCCAGCTTTGCTCACACATGACCCACTATAAGCACCACCCCATTAATGTTTACCCGGGAGCTAATCTGCCCCCCACTCCCTGGGTGAGGGCACCACGTTTCTGACGTGGTCCTCCAGCCACAGACACCCCTAAGGGAGGATTACACTTCCTTGGTTTGGGTGCCTCCCCCTTACCTGGAAAGGAAGCTCTCCTGGACCATCCCTGACAGGTAATCTGTTTGGTGACCCTTAGCCCTCTCCCCAACCTGGAGAAGCCAGTAGATAGATACACATAACCATGACCCCAAATGCACTCAGACAGGGACACAGGACCCCCCAAAGCCTGACTTCTACCTATCCTTATGCCACTGGCAAGGCGGAAGGCAAAGGACCTTGGGTTTGATATTCTGGACTCCCGGGTTCCAGCTCTTCTTTTGCTTTTGGCTTTCTCTATACAACTCCAGAACATCTAGATGAAGAGGAAAAGGTGGATTTGGGAAACCCAGCTCTGAGGTACCTACATCCTGAGCTGGCAAATGTCCCACACGGCTTATTTGTTGCAGAGCACTCTGATAAAAAGATGCTTAATCTTGAGCAGTTTATGAGCCCTTCCTTCCTGCTATCTCCCTGTCCATTGTTCACCCTCTCAAGGGCATCATCCACTTTCATGAAAGGAGAATGGGAACAGGGTGGGCAAACCAAGGCCAGCTTCTGTTCCTAGATTCCATGTTGGGGCAAAGGGAGGTGAAGGATATTGGAGAGTGAGTACAGGATTATTCTGAGTTAAGAATGAGTCAGGGTCCAAGACAATCCCAATAGACTTTGGGTAGAAAATACCACCTATATTCAGAAAAAGAATGAAGATTGAATGTAAATCAACAGGTGTTATGTTCGTTCTCCTCTTTTTTTTCCTCTCTCATGGTTTTTTCCTTTTGTTCTGACTTTTCTTTTCCAACATGATTCATAAAACAATTTATATTAAAAATTAATTAATTAAAAAAAGAATTGAGTCAGGGTTTGGATAAGGGAAAGGTAGAGGAAAGGAAAATTGAGTTGAATATCTATGTCTGGAGTGGGGTCAAGACTAGGTTTAACGAGTCATCAATAAAGTCAGTATTAGATTTAGATGGAGGTCTTGTCGGACCATGGTTAGAATAAAATCAGTGTCTTTCTACCCTTGGAGAAGGGGGGGTTAGAATGGAATGGTCTCTAAGATCCTTGAAGTACTGATATTTTATGGTTCTGTACTTAACTTTGGTCCCAAACTAAGCCCTGAGATCAGCCACTGACTGATTTGGAACCCTGATTGTAGACTGAGCCCTTACCCTGGTTACAAACAGAATTCTGATTAAGGCTGGCTGTGCGCCTTGCTATAGACCTCCCATGTGCTCTGGGGGTACTATCTCTGGTGCTCCCTTTTCTAGGAGTCAGCTCTTCCCACACGAGTCCTCTATGAGGGGCAGCAGGATCAATGGCTGAGCACCCCCCATGCCAGGGTCGGGGTTAGACGTACTCCCCAGGGGGCCAACCTGTGGGGAGTCCCCATTCTCTGCATGATCCCTGTGGGCATATGAGACTTTGGACTTGGTGGGTGAGGCAGATCTGTGTCCCTCTTGGGTCAGCACATTCCCTTGGATGCCTTCCCCTCCCCTCCACAACCAGGCAGCTTAGGGCATCCTCTTGGGACCTAGATTCAAAGAAAACTGCCAAATGGGAGGAAGTACTATCCCCTTCTGGACAACACAGGAATTGACTAAATGTCCTACTTGGGACCAGCATCCTGAATCACTTTCTGAGGAGTCACAGTGCTGGAGATCCTTTAGGAATCAGGGTCCAAGGGGTCAGTGTCTATAGCTCAAGGTGATAACTCAGGCCTGTCTGTCAGTAAAACTGGGATGGGAGAGCAGCTTCTGACCAGAAGGGATCATTCATGGCTTTACTGTTTTTGCCTAACTTGTTCCCTGCATGGGGAGAAAAGAGCCCTGATAGGTGACTCTGGGGCCAGAAGATCCTCAGGCAGTTAGAAACAAACTTTGTGACTTCAGAAAAACATGCAGTTGGGGGACAGAGACCAGAGCGGACAGTCACACTTTAGTAAAAAAACAAAACAAAACAAAACAAAATCCCAACAGAACAAATGGTTGTAAACATGGTCCTTGTGCCATACACTAGACTGCAGGGACCTCGGTCCTGGTCCTAGATACCTCTACCCTTATGATCTGGATAGCCTCTCCTGGGGCACAAGCCAACATAGCCTTTAATATGGGTGCTTTGGGGTTTGAGTTCGGGCTTCCAGAGTTCTATATCTTTCAGGGGCTTCAGTTCCAGGCAGCCAAGGGAGCCATTATGGGTTCTGGCAGCCAGAGGCCCTTTGCCACTTTGAGGAATTAGAGCTCTCTAAGCAACCCCACGAAGGATCCTAGTAGGGAGCCCAGGAGGGTAAGCCATCATTGAGAAGAGGTGGGTAGCATGGGAGTCAAGGCCCAGAGAGAAGGGCAAGGGAACGGTGATGAGGTGTGTCTGGCCAGGCCAGTTCAAGGGTCCAGACAGAGGCGAGGAACCTGGGCTTCCCCTGAAGCCTGCCTGGATCCTGTGGCTGGGCACCTCATGGCCAGGACTTAGACTTCCGGGGTACCCTCAGGCTCACAGCCCAGGCAGCAGCCCCAACAGCAGCCCTGCCGGGGGAAGCTAGGCTGAGGGCCCAGGGCCGGACAATGGCTGGCTGGCTGCTGGGCGATGACCGAGCTGGGCTTGGGAGGACTGCCTTTGTGGGAAGTGGGGGACCAGGGCTCTCCCCGAGGGGGCTCTCGCTCTGCCTTCACAGCCAGGAAGGCAGCCAGGTCGAGGTCCAGCATAGCCACACCACCTCGGGGCGTGGGTGTGCTCTGGCGGCACTGGGGGCAGGGGATCCATCGCTGCTCGTGTGCTGGTGTGTCCAGTCTCCGGACACAAGCCTGGCAGAAAGTGTGGCCGCAGTAGAGACGGCGTGGAAGGCGGCCTGCCAGGTCATAGGAGGAGTAGCAGATGATGCAGTCATTTCGGCGGACCCCCGCTTCTGAGGGCTTCTCCTTAGCAGGAAGGGGCTCGCTTTCCGGGGCTCCCTCTGTATACAACATTCTGTGGAGAGAAAGAAGGACCAAGGCTGGGGACTGGGGCTCATTCAGCCAGGTGCCTTGGATTCCTGGGCCTGTAAAAGGCTAGCATCAAGATGTGGTACCAGACCTGACTTCATCAGCCCCCCTATCCTGGAACGCTGCTTTATCCCAACCTTGCTTAACAACTACGTCTCTTTGTTCTGGCTCTGCTCTCAGGGGATTCAGACAGGTACAGACGATGGTCCTGGAAACATGGAGTCAGAAATATTCATATAAAAGAAAGCACCATATAGAAAAGTTATATAGCATCTTCTGGTTTGCAAAGCATTTTTACAAACATTTGATCCTTGTATCAGCCTTATATAGGAAACACTACAAATAATATTCCCATTTTACAGATGAAAAAATTGGGTCTGACAGAGATGAAATGATTTATTTGCCTATGATCAAACTTTCTAGCAAGTCTCAGGCAGAATATGAACTCAGATATTCCTAATTCCCAAGTCTGGTATTCTAACTATAGCGAGTGATTGGATGGATAGATGAATGAATGAAAAAAGTCTCTACTAGACACTTACTGGGGACACAAAGAGAGAAGCAAGACCGTCCCTGTTCTAACAGCATTTACATTCTAATAGTGGGAGACAACACACAGGAGGATTCAATGGCAAGTCAGATGGTCCTTGGGATGCAATGGTAAAACAGACAGCAATGTGCCTTCATTCATGATGCTTCTCTTGATTAAAAAAATAACAACAACAACTCTACAACATATCCATTTCTGCTGTCGAACTTCTTATGTTTAGGACACGCTGACATCTGGAAAACAATAGGGCATGAGCAGCAGACTGTCATCAGAGGATGTGGGTTTGAATGCCAGCTGATACTACTTGTGTGCCCCTGGCCTTGATGATCATTAAGGCCCCTAAAACTTCTTGATCCTATGAACATACACGCACGCACACACACAGAGGCACAGCAACTAAAACACACAGAGCCTAGATGAGGGACCACAAAAGTTTTATTTCCAAATTGGATAGAGACAAAGAAAGTTATCCACTCTTCCCTTTTCAGTCCTGGAAGAGTGAGGAGTGAGAAATTCAGGAATAGCCAAAATGGGGGTCAGAGACCTGGGGAAGAGTTTGAAAAGGGAATAGTTATGGGGCTCTCAACAAAGATGTTTTAAAGGCAGTTTGTTGGAGTACAGAGAGGGTAGGAAAGGTGGAATGAAGGATTATATGAACAGAGACATCTTCCTGGTTGGTCCTTAAGGGACTATAGTCCTAGTGATCACCTCACTTTGTGTCCTCAGGAGAATTCATCACACATTGAAAATGAGAGCTAGGTTAAAAATTTTTTGCTGAGTTGGAACCTCCACTGGAGATTTTGGGGGATGACTGATCTGCCATGTGTTTTTTGAACATTCTACCTCCTTTCCCACCAAACTAGACTTCTCTATCTGTCTCCAGGTCAAATTGATAAAATCAATGCATCTTTGAAAAACCTCAATTTCTGTTGACTTCGAATGAGAAGCACCAAAAACACAGTCCCTGCCTTTGGACATTCAGTCTAATTAGGGAGAAAATAACTTTGATGGGTATGTATGCATCATTCACTGATGATCTCTGCCCTATCAAAGAGTTCCTGTGGAGACCCTTTCTCACCTTTGGCAAAAACCCACCGTTTACCCTGACATTCACTCTAGAGACCCCTTAAACTCTGAATGTGACTCCCACAAATGCTGAATTAACATTAACGCTCAGGAATCTTCCTCTCCCCTGTTCAGACCCCCAGAACCCTTTGGGAAATCCAACAAGAGAATCTGAGGCATTTAACATCCAGAGGAGAGCCACCCTCCCCCCTCTCCTTTCACCCCAGCTCCTTTACCTGGTTCTTTGCCGGGCCCACAACAGGCAGTGTGTCCACCACCTCTAGCTGCACCCCAGTGGTCCCACTCCACTCCTCCTCTCAGTGGGGGTGTCTGGGCCACAGTGTGGAGACAAGTATGACTGCACTTTCCTTCTGCTCCTTCACCCCCTTTGTCTCATGGCACATGTACCATGTCATGAAGACCAGAGAGCCTTGATTGAGATGGGATACGGCAGTGGTATCCTGAGGTAGAGGCCCTTTGCAGTCAGTGGCCTGGACAATAATGGCCTGACATTGTCCAGCAGTCTCTATCTCCCTTCTTGGGCCCTTGTACCCCAAAGTTTTCCTAGTCACTTTGGCCCAGGTGTCAGAACTGCTAGTTACATCCTGATAGAACAAGCTTCCTCTTCCAAGAAGCTCCTCCTAGGCCTAAACTGAAGAATCTACCTTTGTCTTCTGCTTCCTGGATCTCCAGAGTCCAGGCAAACTCTACAAATCAAAGGCTTATCTCCTGCCTGACCCACTTTCCTCCTGTGGCCTTCTGACCACTTTTAGTGGCTCTCCTTGGGGTCCTGGGACTTTGTCTATGGCCTTCAGCCAGTGCCTCAAGGCCTCAATCTTCCAGCTCCTTATGTCTCCTTTGTCTCCTCTCAGCTGCTGGGGGCTTTGCCCGAGAGAGATGTCTGAGGGAAGATTTGCCTCCCTGGTTCTGGGGGCTGTACCTCCGCTGATGCTTGGAGTCTCTGGTCCCCAAAGCCATCTGCTTGCATTGGGATTTGCCTACAAGGGAGCTGGGGGCAGAGGAGATTTACCTGTCTGGCAATTGCCCATGTCCATCTGAGAGACAAACTTTTGGAACCATCCATTACTTTGGCCTATTCACTGAGTCCCCAGAAGTTCAGTTCTCTATCCCTGGGTATTTACAAAGCTGATCAGGGACCAGGGAATAGATCTGTAAGTCATTCCACATCAATCTTTTCCCCATCCTCCCACCCCAGGACCCAACCCGAGAGTGCTCCTGATTGTAGGCCCAACTTGTGAGTCTCCCTGTGCCTCTCCCTCTCCTATTTCTTCTCTCCCAGACACCTGCTCCCAGGTCTTTCCCCCTCTCTCTCCCAGCTTTCCCTGTCCCCCAGCCCCAGCTCTCTGCCAGCTCTTACCTGCTCCCTGACCACTGGTCTGGATCTTGTGCTTCTGCATGTGCCTGGCCCCGGGGCCAGATCCCAGGGAGTCTGATGGGTACTCAAGGTGCTCAGGGCTCCCCCTCCCCCAGTGGGGGCTCACATTACCACCCAGGAGCTCAGGATGAGCCAGCTCCACTTTCAGTCACAAAAGCCCTGCAATGAGATCTCCCACCACAGCTTCCAGACACATGGCCTTGTGAGAGGTAAAGAGCCTTAGGGCCCTCTGCTTGCCCACCTCTGCTTGTTCCCCCGAAGCTTCCATTTATCACTCCGCACAGTAGGGGTGGGGGAAGCTTGTGAACTGCAAGGTTGTAATGGGGAAGACACCAGAGCAGACAAAAGTTAGGTGTGGAGCACAAGGAAGGAAAAGCTGAATCTGACTTAGACACATCCCCTTAACGTATGGACACAGTCAGGGAGTGATTAATAATAACAGCTAATATTTATACAACATTTTCTTCACAAGAGCTGCATGAGGTGACTAGGACAAACATTGTACCCATTTCACAGATGAGGAAACTGGGGCTCAGAAAGGTTAAAGTCACTTGTTTACAATCACATAACCAATGTTAGATAGAACTTGAATCCACTGTGAGTCTAAGCAACACAGGGCACAGCTTCTTGGCCTGCCACCGTGAGTCAGTTCTGGATGGGCCCCTGCCCCTGATCTTGGCCATGCCTTTCTCAGACCATATACAGTGCTCCTGTTCCAGGAGTGACTGGGATAGGAGTAGGGGCAGGCTCCATTTAACTAGTTTCTGTAGTGGGAACTGAAGAGTTGCTTTGAGCCAACTTTGCTCTGAATCTGGCAGAAAGTGGAGGGAGAGGGCAGCCGCCCCTTCCTTGTCCCCCCCCAATTTCTCTCCCTCAGCCCGCTCCCAAAACTCTCCCCAAACTGGTCTGACTAGTTCTTGTGGCTCAGTCTGGGTGGAGCTGCTACTATTCCAGGTTGGGCTTGGGGGGTGGAGGCTGAGAAGGGAGTTCCTGCCTAGAAAGGTGGTTAAGTGGGCCTTGGGGAGCTGGGCAAGGCCAGCAGGAGAGGGGCCCCCACGCTGGCAGTATGTGTGTGTGTGTGTGTGTGTGTTTGTGTGTGCGCACAGGGGCACAAATGGGCAGCACTCTGCTGATAATGTGGGCGGGAGTCTCCACTGGGCTCACACATACCAGGCACCTCTGGGCAGGGATTGCTTCCTGATGGCTGTTAGATGTGGAGAGACCAGTCCATCCTGCGTGGCCTGTCAGACTGATTGTTCTCCAATCTTCCTTCCACTGTGGTCCTCCCATTCAAGAGATGTGAGCATTTGCTCACAGGACACAGTCCAAACTCCCAGGTCTGGCATTCAAGGCCTTTTATGATCTGACTCCAAACTCAGCTTCATTTCTCGGTGTTGCCCTAACGTATCTTGTATTCCCAAACTGGAAAGAGTGCTGGTCCTGGAGCCAAGAAGACCTGAGTTCAAATCCCATCTCAGACAGGGACCAGCTGGGCAAACATAACCTGTTTGTAACCTGTTTGCCTCATCTGTAAAATGGGAATAATAAGAAGTTCCTTCCCAGGATTACAGTGAGGATTAAATGAGATAATGACTATCAAACACTTAGCACAGTGCCTGGCACATAGCTGTTGTTAGTCATATCTGACTCTTATGACCCCATTGATACAACAATAGTTTTCTTGGCAGAGATACTGGAGCAGTTTGCCATTTCCTTCTCATTTTACAGATGAGGAAACTGAGGCAAACAGGGTGAAGTGCTTTGCCCAGGGTCATACAGACAGTAAATACCTGAGGCAGAATTTGGACTTGGGTCTTCCTGACTTCGGACCCAGCACTCTTTCTATTGAGGCACCAAGCTGCCTCTTGGTGCATAGTAAGTGCTACGTAAATGTTAACTATTGGTGATAGCTATATTGGCCCCTCTCTCCTTTTCTCCATCTGTTCTCTGCCTCTGCCTTTTTCCCTTTCAGATGCAGTTCAAGACCCACGGCCATGCAGGAGTCAGGAGAGACTGCATGATTCCTTTACCTCCCCTGACACTCACTGTACTCAGTGTCTGTTCAAAATTCAATTCCAAACTGTCCTAGTAATGTTTCATATGAGTGACTTCTCAGAAAAACCATAATCTCCTGCACTTCTCCATGTTTCTTGAGTAGTGACCAGGATGAAGATGGGCATTGTTCACATATCTGTAACAACCCCACAGGGGTGATTGGGTAACTCATGTACTGGGGAGCATGGATCCACTAGGAGTATCTTCCCTAGGAAAAGAATACTGAATTTGAAGTTTTAAAAATTGGATTCTTTTTTGTTTACTTTTTATTTCTTGTGGTTTTTCCCCCCTTTTGATTTAATTTTCTTGTACAATGTGATGGATGTGGAAATATGTTTAGAGGCATTGTACATATTTAGCCTATGTTGGATCGCTTGCTATCTCGGGAAGAGGGAGGGAGGAAAGGAGAAAGAAAAACTTGGAGCATAAAGTTTTTCAGGGATGGATGCTAACCAATATAGCTATCACCAATAGTTAACATTTATGTAGCACTTACTATGCACCAAGAGGCAGCTTGGTGCCTCAATAGAAAGATCTGGGATCTGCCACCAACACTTCATTTCACTTTTCTCAGGCCTCAGGTTCTATCTGTAAAATGAGGATTCAATTAGATAATCTCTAAGGTTTCTTTCAACTTTTCAAAGTGGGCTGTAGGCCCACTCTGGTAGGAATGGAAGGAATGAGGGTGGGAACCAGAAAGGGCCTGAAGCTGGGGCTGGTCATAGGTGGGGCAAGGACATGTTGGGGAGTAGGTGGGACCACTCGACTGTAGGGTCAGAGGAAACCAAGGTTTCGGTGGAAACTAAGAAATCCTTCTCCACCCAGGCTGAGGATTTACAAGATGAATCACTGGCCTAGCCAGGTGCCACTCTGGCTTCTGCACCTTCAGTCCTTCAACCCTTGCTCACTAATTCCTGTTCTTCCTTACACTAGGAAACCTCAAAACCTCATGACCTTAACGTGAAAGCTTCTTTCCAAAACTCAGCTCTCCTCAAAAGTCTTCCAAGAGTGACCTACGTTCTGGGAGGACTGAGGTCTCTGGTCTGTACTGTCTTATTTGTCCCTCCATATAAGTGTTCTTCATCCACATTCATATGCCAGATTCTAGACACTGGTCCCACTACTGCCTCATGGTACATGGGTGGTAGGAAGCTTAGTTTTGTGTAACTTCCACTCCCCTCTTCATTACTGAGACCAAGGTTGAGAAAGTGATGAGGTTTGGCCAAAAGTAGTATAATCACAGGGGTCAGGACAGAATCCTGGGGAGAATGGGAGATGGATATGAATAGGATCCCTCCTCAGAGCTTCTACTACTCAGGCAGCTGAGAGAGAAGTGGTGGCTGAGAGCTGTGTGGGGCTTGAACTGCTGCCTCAAGACATGAGGAAGAATATTGGTCATTTCCTCAGTCTGCCTCTAGATTCAAGCTGGTCTAGCCCTAGGCAAAGGGGAATGTGACTATAGCAGAGAATGTGGGACTTCGACTCAGGAAATCGGGGTTTGATTCTCAACTCAGACACTAACAATGTGACTGTGGGCTAGTCACAATGCCTCAAAGTATCCATTTTCTTACCTTCAAAATGGAAAACACAGTATCTGTTTTACTCTATTCTACAGGATTGTTATGAGGCAAGCCCATTGAAAGCTTTAAAGTGCTATGCAAATGTGAGCTATAGTTCTCAGACCCAAAAATCCTTTCCTCTCTGTAAAGAATGAACAATTCTTACAAGTTTCTAAGCTTCGAATAAACCTTTTCAGACCCTAGACCCCAAACCCAGCTCTTCTAAGCTTTATATGGTCTCTGAATAATCACAGTAAAGTAGTGCTGAAGACAGAGCTGAACAAATTATTTAGGTTTATTGTCAAGGGAACAACAGGAGTAACTGATGAAGTGAGAGTCCCCTGGGCTGATGTAGCTGCCTTAGTCCTAGGGGAGGTGGGGTATGAGTTGATGGGACTCAAGTTGAGTTGTGTGAGGATAGGAATCATTCCCATTGAACCTCATCACTGGTTTAGGATTCTAATGGATGAGTAGTAATAGGTATCACCAGGGCTGATGGTTTGCTCTAAGCTTGTGAGGCTTTCAATAAGCACAGGGTTAGTGCCATAATTCTGAAGGGACATTTGAATATCTTCCTCCATTTTAGGTAGAAATCTTTCCTCTCCTAATCGTGTTTTCTGATTCCCTAACATCCCCCTCAACAAACTCCTCATAAGAGATCCCCCATCCTTGGACTTATACCAAAATCTTATAACAATGTATTCAGGTTTGGTATCACATTTTAGACAGAACATTAACAAGTTGGAGGAGGTAGCTTGGCCTAGAAACCTATGAACAGCTGAAGTAATGAGGTATGTTTACCATGGAGAAGCGAAGAATAATCCTGAAGAGACAAGATAGATGGCTTCAGATATCTGAAGAGTTGTGATGGGGAAGAGGGATCAGACTTGTTTCTTGGTCCAAAGGCAAGAATTAAAACCAATGCATGGAATTTATAGCAAGATATATGTCCATTCAATATAAGGGAAAACTTTTGAATAATCACTCAGTAAAAGGCAGAATGGGCTCCTGTAGCAGGTAGTGAGCTCCTGGCCACTGGCAATTTTTGAATAGTAATTATATACCCATTTATCAAGGATATCATAGAATCCTGTTCAGGTACAAGTTGGACTAGACGATCTCTTTGGTTCATTTGAGTTGAGAAATTTTGTGATTCCTGGGCTCCTGATTCTGCCCAGGACTCTGTTCTGTCATCATTGATGACTTGGGAAGGAAGATAGGAAGATTTCAAATGTATTAAATCCTAATGATTTTGGCTTTTGTCCTGAGTTCCAGTTCCTTTGGCCAGAGGTGACTTGATGCCATCCAAGAGGGAGCCATCCAGAGTGTCTCCTTGTCCCCAAATGACAACAAACCCAGCTGCATCACGGCCTAGGGCTCCTTCAGTGTGGGTTCCTCTGGAGTAGGTGTTCAGAAGAGCTAGGAGACTACACAGCAACACCGGTGGCAACGGCAGCAGCGGGGACAGTGGCAACAACGGCAACAGGGGCAGCAGCAGCAGTGATGGGCGATGTCGTCTCCTGGCCGTACAGGTGGGACTATAGTATAAGGTGGCTCTGTGGTCCCTGAGGTCTGCTGTGGGCCAGAGTAAGGATTCCCTGGCTGTTGCCAAGAGGCTTGGGTCTGAGTTTGAGACCCTCCTTTGGCTTCTTCCTGGGTCCACCCACCCCCTGTTGGCAGAGAGTAAGCGGGTGCAGGGCTAGGTCTGGCCCCAGGGTATGGAGTGTCTTGGCTTTGTTCCAGCTGCTGCTCTAGGTCTGGGCGAAGGTGGGCTCGGGGAATGTTAATGCTGGTGTATGGATTCTTCACCACAGATTCAAGGGGGTCCATGGAGCTGCTGGGAATTGGCAGGGAAGGAGGGAGGGAGGAAGGGAGGAGTTTGATCTGCTCCTGCTGAGAAAGGACACAAATATTTACCCAGTATAGAGGGGGGAAGGGCAGCCAGACCAGAACTTCCCAGCACTACAGACAGACCTAAAAGGACCCAAATTGCTTACCAAGCGGTCCCAGCCCCAACCACAGCCTTAGCTCTTCCAGTAGAACCATTCAGCTTTGTAAGACAGATCATGTAAGTATCTGAGCATAAAAGTGTATGCATGTAACCATGTGTGTGACTGTATATATGTTAAATTTGTTAAATGTGTTAAATTTGGACAACACAAGTGAGAGTGATAGCTTGTGTGACAGAATAGCATATATGAATATGGCAGCATGCGAATGCAAATGTGACAATGTATGAATTAGAAAATATATGAAGAATGTTCCCCAAAACCTTGAGCTCCGCTCTACTTTTATGGAACAAGGTTCTACAAGAAAGTCAGAGATGAGAGCTAGGAATCTGGGGAATGGATCCACCTAAAAATGGGATGAAATCCTGCACTGGACATTCAGCAAACTGAGCATCTGGTTCCTCACTAGAGATCCTCGCTTCCCCCTCCCTTTCTGCACCCCAGGCAGGTGGGGTCTACCCAGAGAGGAGTTTCCAGCTGCCAAAGTAAAGTTAATTTTCCCCAGTCCCCGAGTCCCTGTGTCTCAGTGTCCCCATTTCCTCAGCCACTCACCAGGGGCAGAAATATCCTAGCCTAGCCACCGTCTTCTCAGAGCTTAGCAACCCCAGGGATGCCCCAAGCACTTGGCCTGCATCCCAGGGAGGGCAAACAGACAAGCTCATGAACCTACCTTCTGCTGAAACAGGCAAGTGTTTGGTGTTGGTCCTGTCCCGGGTGACACTCGGATCAAGATAGGTCTCAGCTGAGCTGAACTCCCCAGGGCCTCCTCCTTTTTCCTTTGGGGGAGGGCGGGGGAGGTCCTGGGAGGGGTTGGGCCAGGGTGGAGCTGAGGAAGCCCAGTGGGGCTCAGGGGGTGTGCAGGAATCTTAGGAAGAGTTGGGGGGCTCAGAGGTGGGTTCGGAATACCAGCCCCAGAGAGATCCTTTTGCTCTTCGGTTTTGCCACCCCTTACTCCCAGTTGTCCTTTGGGGATCAGGAGGGTCTCCCTATGCCAGTGCCTGATAAAGTGGGCTCAGCACCAAAGGGGTTTCCTGCCTTCCAGTCCTAGGTCTCTGGTGACCCACAGCGTTGGCTCACTTCTATGGCATCCCCAGCCCCTCCCAGACATGCCATTCTCTGTCAGTCCATGACCCTGGAGCCCACCCAGTTACCTCCTCTAGGTGGAGGAGACAAATGAATGAGGCTTAGCCAGCTAGACAAGGATGGGAGAGGCTCTCTAGGGAGGAGAACCGAACCGGAAGGAGAAAAACGGAGGGGGAGAAGGGAAAAGAGTCGAATACATGGAAATAAGGCCCTCCCTTAGGAATTATAGAGCAAAGCCTCTATAACCAAGAAGATTGATTCAGGATAGACATGGACTTGGGATCACCCAGTCTTTCTCTCCAGGGGGTCTTCCCTCTAGTTTTGGAGGAAGGGAAGATGTCACTAGGAAATCCTCCCAGTTTAAAGGGGGAGGAACCCCACAGGAATGATTCTAGTAAGAGGAGTCATCTCCAGGAAAATCTGGGTCAGGGGGATTAGCCCCAAGGTTGGCCTTAGGGTCGAGAGATGAGGCCCAAAGGAGGGGGGGGAGGAAGGTGCAGCCCCACTGTGGGAGGAGTCAGCTTCCGGTCGGTCAGGGTCAGAGGGATCAGCCCCTTTCGGTAATAAACTAGTCCCTTTAAATTCCTTAAAGTCCTTTTAAACTCCAAATTCAAGAATCTGCCTCTGGAGGTGAGGGAAAAGGAAATGGGAAAGAATCACTCCGAAGGTCAGAGGGTCACACTCTTCTAAGATCTGGAGGGGATCTGCCCAAAGCTTGGGAACGATACATCGAGACGGAGAAGAAAGGACAGCCCTAGGCTGGTCCTGGGGCAGAGGGGTGCGTCGGAGCCTGCTTGGGGCTCCAAGACTGGGGGATCCGAAAATTAAAGTTCAGTGTGGGGATTTACACTAAAGAATTCAGCCAGAAGAAGGAAGATTCCCTAGTCGGTGGGGGACACACTGAAAAATTTTTCCAGCTACGCTCCGCCCCCAAGGCGTAAAGGCCAGTCTTGCAGCCCCTCTGAACAGGTACTCTCGGTCCCCAGCCTCTCTGGGCGCTTGCGCAGGAAGAGAGCGGCGCGAACCGTGCAGAAAGTCGCAGAGACTGAGACTTCATTTCCCAGCTGCCTCCACGCATGCAGACTCGCTTTCCCAGAAGCCATTCCGTCAAGGACACACGTTCCCCTTTGCCCTCGCTCCTTTTCCAGTTTTCGCTGGTCCGTCCTATGCATTCTTCCAGCTCTTTTATGAACAGAGAAAAAAATAGCTGGGAATATGGAAGATTCGGAGCCCATTTCGCAATGAAAGGGGCGGGGATTACGGGGAAGGGGGGCCAGGAAGGCAGGACCAATCCTGGATCTCCGAGCGGGAGGGGCCCGCGCCTATTTAGGCCTCTAGGCAAGCGGGGGCGGGTTCTGCAGCCTCCGGGGTACTTTGGCTCGATTACTGTGGGTGGGGTTTAGATTTCTGGGAGAAGCAGGAAGATGGGAGTCAATCTTTGCAGACCCCTTAAAGGTTATTCAAGTCTGGCCTCCTAATTATACTAAGGGCGGCCTTTCTTTGGGCCGGCCCTTTGGACTCTCTTAAAAATTTCTTCCATTATGGAAGCCTTACTGGAGGCATAGGAATGAATGAATAAAAACAGCAGTTATTTTAAGCTTTTACGTGCCGGGTGCTGTACTGGGCCTTGGAGGCGGGAGGGAGGGGGAATCCCTCGGAGAACAATAGGCCGCAGAAGCTTGCATACTCTGTATGTCTTGCACCTCTCATCTATTCTAGGAATGAAATTTCAGCCTTGTTGAGGTCTAACATCTATCTAGGGATGGGGCCCGTCAATAATGGGAATAGAGGACATTTCTGTAATACATTTTACTCAAGTCTTTGCGGCCCTTATCTCATTTTGTCATCCTGAATTTACTCTTTTCCCCAGCCCCTCTTCTAATATGCTGCCACAGCCTGTCGATTTCATCTTTGCAATCTCTCTCTAATAAACCCCCTTCTGTAGCTAGGTGGCACGGTGGCTAGAGCTGGGCCTGGAGTCAGAAAGATCTGAATTCAAATCCAGCCCCTGAGCAAGTCACTTCACCCTGATTGCGTCAGTTTTCTCACCTGTAAAATGAGCTAGAGAAGGAAATGGCAAACCACTACCAAGAAAACCCCAAATGGGGTCAGGAAGAGTCAGACATGACTAAACAACAAACACTTCCCGTCTCTGATACTGCAGAGTGCAGCTTCTAATCAGCTGGTCTGTCTGCTTCTAATCCGAGGGCAGTATCAACCACACAAACAGACTGAGGAAGGAAATGCAAAAAGGAGTTTATTTTTTTGCTGGGGCAAGTGGGATTAAGTGACTTGCCCAGGGTCACACAGCTAGGGAATGTTAAGTGTCTGAGACCAGATTTGAACTCAGATCTTCCTGACTTCAGGGCTGGTGCTCTATCCACTGCACCACCTAGCTGCCCCTAAAAAGGAGTTTATTATGATCTTATGAGAAAGGACATTTCCCACCTGACAAGATGTTTATCAGTAAATGAAGTGCAAAGTTAAAACTGTAAAACCCAAGAATTGAATACCTTGATGCAGAAGCCCCCACCCCATTACATTCTAATTGTGGAATTCTAACCCAGAAACAAAAAAATTAATTGCCTTTAAAAGAGATACCTAAATGCTAATTAATAAGAGGTGGTGGGAAACCGGAGGGGACCAACATCTGCAAGTTTTTAAGCTATAGTTCTATTTGTTATTATAAAGGCTGTTTTTGTTTTTTTGTTTTTGTTTTTGCTGAGGCAATTGGAGATAAGTGACTTGCCCAGGGTCACACAGCTAGGAAGTGTTAAGTGTCTGAGATCAGATCTGAACTCAGGTCCTCCTGCCTTCAGGGCTGGTGCTCTACCCACTGCACCACCTAGCTGCCCCATGTTATTATAAAGTCCCAAATCACAATTAAGGTATAATTTAAGGCTATATTTTCATGAGAATGTCTTCATCCAGTTAATTCCACACAGTCTTTCACTCACCAGAGTGTTTTCCCTAAAATATAGGTCTGAAAATGTCACCTACCTATTTAGTAAACTCTAGTGGCTTACTATTGCCTTAAACATCAAATACAAAAATCTTCAGTTTGGCATTCACAGACTTTCATAACTTATCCCCCACCCCCTTTCTATTCTTAAACTTTACTCCTTGAAATTCAGTCTTTGATTTAGAGACCAGGGGTCTCCTTGTCTCCTTACTTCTGCAAACAAGATGTTCCATCTCTTGACTTTGGGCTTTTTCTCTCATTGTACCACATGCCTAGAATGCTCTTCCTCTCCCTTTCTTCCCTGGATACCTTCAAATCCTATCTAAAAATCGCCTTTTCCACCTTCCTTTAAATTCTAGTTCCTTCCCTCTTTTAATTATTTCTTAGTTTTCCTGAATATAGCTTGTTTGTGCATCTTTGCTGTCATCAATTAGATTGTGACTTCATTGAGGGCAGGGACTGACTTAGAACAGTATTTGGCACCAGTAGGCACTTGATGCTTATTGACTAATGTCCTATAATAGTGGTAGGACAGAAATGACAGGGTCAAGAGGAAACAACTTTAAATTTGGGGTCAGAGGATGTAAGTTTAAAGCTCAGTCTAGACTGAGGCTCACCTATATGGCCTTTGGCAAATCATCCTTTCTGGAACTCACTTTCTTTATTTATTTTCATTTAAGCCCTCCTTTCAATCTAGAATTTTTGTTCCTCTCCTCTCTGCCTATCTAGATTCTACCTGTTTTTGTCTTACCATCCCTTTGTGAATAATGATAGCCCACATTTCTGTATCTCTCTAAAGTAAAAAAAAAAAAAAAACCCAACAACAAAAACGTCTTCAAAACAACCCTGTGAAATAGGTAGTGTGATTGTCCTTATTTTACAGATAAAGAAACTGAGGCACAGAGTGTCAGAAAGTGAGTAGTACAGCCAGACATCATTTGATGTCTCCAAATGATGTCCACAGTCATGTGACTAAAAAACTGTCAGTGTCAGGCCAAATGTGACCTTCAGATTCAGTCTATCAGTACTCCATCTACTACATTGTTTCCTCAACACATAGTAATCTTTTCCTTGTCTGAGCTCCTACAAGAATTATTGCCTGTACCACCAAGGATGTGAGCTCTCCAAGGAACTGAGCTTAGTCTCATCCTGTCTTCTTCAATGCATAACCATGCACATAGAAAGGCTCCACATGTTGTTCTATTCTCCACTCAGCATATCTAACCCCAATAAAAACAGAATCTAGTCCAGATGGCCCTGTCTTGCTCTTAGCTCTAGATTTAACAAAAAACAATAAACATGTGTCAAAAATCTATGAAGCACTGAACTCTGTGACAGATTGATGGGGGGGAAACAGTTTGGGTGACACAATCCCTGTCCTCAAGGAGTTATAGTATAATATGGAGGTGAAATACCAACACAGATATAATAAACAATGTTACAGTATGGTGCATAGAAAATTTACAAAATTATTTGTTGCATGAAGTCTGAGGGGGAAAATCTCAGACAAGAAAGATAAGGTGGCATTAGGAACATAATTGTTAAGCAGAAGTGTATGAAGAGAAGTAATAGGGATTCACTGAGGATTTTTGAGCATTGGAATAACACCACCAGATCTGGTTAAGAAACATTTTCTACCAGATTTTTCTGTAAAAATGTTTTGGATTGAAAAAAGAGTGGTCAAAAGACCTAGTAGAAAGCTGTTTCAGTATTCTCAGACAGTGATGATAAGGGCTGAAACTGGAGAGGTGGCAGAATAGGGAAAAAGGGGTGGGATGTGACACAAGTGTGTAGGAGTCACTTTTACAGGATTGGAAGATCCAGTTGTTAAATAAATGTTTACACATTTTTGTTTTGTTGATTACACAAATTATATAAATTTATATAATTTGTATATATATATAATTATATAAATTATATAAATTTAAGAAAATGATGGGAAAATGTTAACAATGAAGATTAAGCCTGAAAGTTTATTCCACCTTAATTTTTTTTTTTAGTGAGAGCCGGTTGTTAAAAATTTATCAGTACACACCTGAAAGGAGGGAAAGAACCCAAATATACAAATATATTCATTGCAATATTTAAGTATTTTTATTATGGCAAGAGAAATAGAAACTGAGGGGATGCCCAGTCAACTGGGGAATGGCTAAACAAATTATAGTTTATGGATATAATGGAATATTCATGTACTTTAAGAAATAAAGTGGGTGGCTAGGTGGCGCAGTGGATAAAGCACCAGCCCTGAAGTCACAAGGACCAGAGTTCAAACTTGCCCTCAGATACTTAACACTTCCTAGCTGTGTGACCCTGGGCAAGTCACTTAACCTCAATTGCCTCGGAGGGGAAAAAGTGATGAATCAAAGATGAAAAATGGGAAATATATTTTCAGGCATGACCAATATCTTTTTTTGCATAACTATACTAATTTGGTATGAGAGGAGTTTTAGTTTTAATTAAAATGGTGGTGGAAGGGAACATTATAACACTGCAGAAATAAAAGAAGAGAAAGAAAAAAGAAAATGAGGGAGGAAAAGAAAAAGATAAAAGTGTCAATGAAATATTTAAAATATGCAGAAGGAAACAAGGCACTTTAGAGGGAAATAGATAAATTATTTGGTGTTTGTCAAATTTAGAATCTTAGCCTTTGCTGTTGCACACTAAATCTTATACTCTTTCCTAATTGACTTTCTCACTTCCCACAGAAATTAATTCAAACCTTCTTTGTTCTTTTCAAATGACTTTCATCCAAAGGTGTGCTAGTGAATGTTTAGCAGTTAGGGGGAAAAGAAGGAATGTATGTGAAACACTTAAATATACCTCATTAACATTTTCTCCATTGCCTTTTTTTTTTTTTTTTTTGCTGAGGCAATTGGTGTTAAGTGACTTGTCCTGAGTCACATAGCTTAGGAAGGCCTAAGTGTCTGAAGTCATATTTGAACTCAGGTCCGGCACTCTATCCACTGCACCATCTAGCTGCCCCTCCTTTGCTTTCTTAAGTCTAGATAGTCAATAAAACTATAAACCAAGTCCTGATTTGTAGTATTTGTTTATTTCTGAGGTATAAATGCTCATTAGCAATTAGTCCAAACAGTTAAAGCTGGCTTTAGCACACATTGTCTATATCTTTGTTTTTGTCTCTCTCCCTCTCTCTATAAGGAATTTAAGATTCCCTCTATTGGGAACTCTCTTCTGCCCAGTTCTACACTTTAAATAACCTCAACATCATTTACTATTCTTTCCTCCTTTCCTTCAGTCTCAGAGGATAAGGTGGCCTTTCTCAATGTCAATACCAGTCCCACTACTTATATTCTTTCTTAAATCCATTTCTTATGTCTCTTTTAGCAGCTTGCCCCATAAATTATTCCCTTTCTATCCTCAATTGTCAAACACTCCTTATTTACAGGCTTTTGCTGGTTGCTTACAGACCTGTTCAGATCACCCCCATCCTTCAAAAATCTTCACTTGACCCTACCATCCCTCAAGCTATCATTCTGTATCTCTCCTCTCTTTTATACCCTAACTCCTAGCAAAAGATGTTTATACTAATAGGGCTGAAGAAATCCAAGAAAACCCAGAAGATAGTAATGTCCCAACAAATACAGGTAGAACCTCCGAAAAAAAAATGTCCTTTCTACAAGGACTCAATGATTATCTGGAAGAAATGCAGCCATAGATTAAAAAAAAAAAAAAAAAAAAAAAGGAATAACGAGAGGAAAAAAATGGCAAGGAAAATTAGTGCCCTGAATTTCATCTTATTAGATTCATGCTCTAGTCTGTTAAGGTCTTTTTGGTTCCTGACTGTCATGCATCATGTCAGCTAATCCTTCTCTCTTTGTGTCATTTGCCAACTTAATAAGCTTGCCATTGGATAGTCCACATCTTTCTATTTTTTTCATGTGTAAATATACTTCCATTTTTTTTTTCATCTCATCACTTCTCCACCTCTTACAATCTTGTTTCTGAATCCATTGCTCAACCAAAATTTCTCTTTTCTTTTTGGCTCCTTTCTTCATAGCCTTCTCACCAACAACTTCACAGCCATATGTCCCTTCACTGACTCTTCAATTCTCGAAACACAAACCATGATTAAATAAAACCATTCTACTCCCATATGACTCCCTTTTAGTCATTATCTCTGATCCCTTCAGCTTTCTGGACCAAAATATTTCCTCCCTGGACACCACTGCTCTATGTCTATTATTTTCTCCTTTAGATTATAAGCTCTTTGAGATAAGAAACTATCCTTTTTATTTATATTTCTAAGAGTTAGTACAATTCTTGGCACTTACTAAGTGCCATACTATATGCCATAGCACATAGTAAGTGATTAATAAATGTTTTTTCATTCATTCATCTATATCTTCACCCAAGCCACTGGAAAAAATTTTAAACATCACAGGGCCAAGCACAGATTCCTGGGGATCTGCCAAGTTGACATTAATGATTCTTCTTTAAGTCCTGCCATTCAACCAGTTCCAAATCCATCCAGTTGAACTATTCTTTAGTCTACATTATTCCATCTTTTCCACAAGAAAAGATACCTTCATTTTCTCACTTCACATTCAATTCTCAAACCTTTGTGATCTAGATTCTATCTCAATCACTCACTCACTCAATCAATGAGATTGTTTTTGGGAAGCAAAGAAAAAAAATCTAGCCCCAATTCCAAGATATCTTGTGAAGTAAAAGTGATTAAAAATTATATTCTTTTGGACAGAGCACCTACATATATGGGGTATGATTCCCCAAGTGGACAGAGAGAAAAGAAGGGGGAGATGAGAAAAAAGAAAAGGAGGAAGAAAAGGGAAAAGGAGGAGGGAGGAAATTCACAGCATTGCCCAGCTGGAACTGACAAGTTAGGTCCCCAATGAAGCTGTTACTACTGTTTACAGTAGTGGGGCTTGTAGTTCTTTTCCTACCCATAAGACCAATCCTTTTCAGTATCCTTTGCAAAATCATCACACATTCCCCCTCCATTGCCATGCATGGGCCATCTCCTTTTCATTCTTTTCTATCTTCTTTCTCTCTATTGATGATGTCACCAGTTTCCAAGAATGTAATTATCATCTCTATGTATAGAATTCTCAGATCTACCTAAGGGTAGGTAGGCCCTTATCTTTCTCCTACTATTGCTTCCCACCAACTGCTTGGTTGGACATCTCCAACTACGTGACCACAGACAACTCAAACTTGTTATGTCCAAAATACCCTTACTATCTTTCCTCCAAAACTCACTTTTTACTTATATATATATATATATATATATATATATATATATATACACATATATATATATATATATATATTTTTTTTTTGCTTTTTTGCTGATGCAATTGGGGATAAGTGACTTGCCCAAGGTCACACAGCTAGGACTGTTAAGTGTCTGAGATCAGATTTGAACTCAGGTCCTCCTGACTTCAGGGTTGGTGCTCTCTCCACTGCACCACCTAGCTGCCCCTTACTTCTATATTTCTGTTAAGGCTACTGCCATTATTCTAGCCACCCAGATTCAAAATTTAACAATCCTCAACACTGTGTTGTAACACCTAACTAATCACACACTAATTTAACTAATCACACACTAACCTAATTTTTTTTAACATTTCTCCTATCCATCCCTTTCTCACTATTTACATCACAATTGCCTCTTTCAGCACCTCATCATTTCTTATCTGGACTATTGGATTATCATCCCCACCTGGTTTCCTAGTATCTAGTCTCTCTCCTCTCCAGTTCACCTGCCATACTTGGAAAAGAGCCAAGTTGATATTCTTAAAGTGAATATTTGTCTATGTCATTGGTGAAATCGAGATTGAGGATGCATAAAGAGAAGGGATGGCTGCTGGGACAAAGTACTGAAGGAGACTGGAGAAAAGGAGGTCAAGGTTTTAGGGAAAAGGGTTAACCCTGGTGAAAACTAGAAACATCTCATCTTCTGTAATCAGAAGAAAAGAAGAGAGGACAATGATGCTAAGAAGGTTTGAGGTACAAAAGAGAGTTGAAGAAATGCAGTTGGGTGACTGCAGCCTACTCAAGGGAGAAAGAAGCTGCCATCTGCTGTAATTGTGGACAGTGACAATGTAGTTGGCGGTAAGAGGATAGAAAAATCTGTTGTTATTGGAAGTTAATAAAGAGTTGCTAAGGGTACAACAGGATTGATTGTCAAGCTGTCCCCTGAAATTATGAACCATGAATTGTTTTTTTTTAATTTAATGATACATTTTGACAAAATATTTTTGAAGAAATGTCAAGAGTTCCCTACAAAGTACATTCCTTGAAACAATAAGTTCATAATTTTTTTCTTGACAAAATTAAAGATCTATTTAATATGAACAACTTCAGTACTTCCTCAGAAGTGTTAAATATTGAAATGCCAAAATATATATAGGTGCTGCAGAATTAGACTTAAGAAAAGTAGAATAGAACAAAAATATATTTTTTACATATTTGAATATGTTGTCAAACTATTCAAGAAATTGCTAACAATTCTTTCTCCCCAGATCTAAAATAAAAATACTTGCTTCAGTCCTTATACAAAAGTCTAACATAAGCTGCAATAAGTTCATAATTTTAACAGACAATAAGAACGTATTCTTTAGCTTTGATAGTATACATACCATCACTTTATAGTGGGTAAAATTAACTAAACTATGTAGTGAAAACAGCTTTTTCTTTGGAGTAAAAAGATCTAGATTTGGAATAAGAAGATTCAAATCTTCATTCAATTATGACCTGTCTGATGTTAAGCAAGTCCCTTAACTTCTCAGTGCCTCAGTTTCCTTCTCTGTAAAATGAAAGATTAGATTAGGGCACCTCTAAGATTCCTTCTAAGACTAAATTTAGGATATAATAAATTTCATGAATTTCTCTAAGCACTTTGAAAAGTCCTGGAATGGGAGCAAAAAAGCAAAACAAAACAAAATTTAAAAAATCAGATGTTGAGGGCTACTCAGAAACAGGGAATATCAGGAAGACAAGAGGTTGTAGGAGAGTCGTTAGTTATACATAGATCTGGGCTTGGGTATGGAGGCAAATAAAACCAGAAAAGGGATATAGAATGGGAGAATAAGAAAGGTTCAAGAAACTGAAGATCACAAGGATGGCAGAGTATAAATGAGAGCAAGAAAGGTAAAAGGATAGGAGGTTGTTCTTCAACAGTGGAATTCCAAGATTAAAATCTTAGAAATAATTCTGAATTCTTATACAGTCTAAAGTACATCCTTGTCACTGATAAATTGTTGGTGGTACTGTGAACAGATCCAACCATTCTGGAGAGCAATCTGGAGCTATGCTCAAAAAGGTATCAAATTGTGCATACCCTTCGACCCAGCAGTGTTTCTTTTGGGCTTATATCCCAAAGAGATCTTAAAGGAAGGAAAGGGACCCACCTGTGCAAGAATGTTTGTGGCAGCCCTTTTTGTAGTGGCTAGAAACTGGAAGCTGAATGGATGCCCATCAATTGGAGAATGGCTGAATAAATTATGGTATATGAATGTCATGGAATATTATTGTTCTGTATGAAACGACCAGCAGGATGATTTCAGAGATGCCTGGAGAGACTTGCATGAACTGGTCCTGAGTGAAATGAGAAGAACCAGGAGATCATTACACACGGCAACAATAAGACTTCATGATAATCAATTCTGAAGGGCATGGTTCTCTTCAGCAATGAGATGTTTCAAACAAGTTCCAGTTGTTCAGTGATGAAGAAAGTCATATATACCCAGGGAGAGGGTTGTGGGATCTGAGTGTGGACCACAACATAGCATTTTCACACTCTCTACTGATATTTGCTTGCATTTTGCTTTCCTTCTCAGATTTTTTTTTCTTGTAGATCCAATTTTTCTTGTACACCAAGATTACTGTATAAATATGTATACACATATTCGATTTGTCAAGTATTTTAACATAATTAACATGTATTAGACTTCCTGC
This sequence comes from Myrmecobius fasciatus, assembly GCA_023553655.1. NCBI lineage: Eukaryota > Metazoa > Chordata > Mammalia > Dasyuromorphia > Myrmecobiidae > Myrmecobius > Myrmecobius fasciatus. The sequence goes on from JAJPUD010003867.1 coordinate 86,673, forward strand.
CATCTAGAGGAGAGGGTGGGGGGAAGGAGGGAAAAATTTGTAACAAAGCTTTGCAAGGGTCAATGTTGAAAAATTACCCATGCATATGTTTTGCAAATAAAAAGCTTTAATTAAAAAAAATAAAGTACATCCTTGTTAGGTGGGAAAAAATCATTGGAGTTGAAATTATGGAGAAATTAGGAAATCATAATTGTCAACATAAATATTAAAATCATTGCGGAGGATGATAGAAGATAGGTTGGAGAGAAAGATCCTAAGCCAGATGAGAATTCCACGCCCAATGGCTTGAGTTACACATACAAGTGACAATACTCCTCTAAGGAGTAAGGCATCCTGGGACAGAGATGAGGTGGAGCCTTGTGCTTGGGGCAAGGTGTGAAATTATGACCACTGACAGACTGGTGAAGGTAGAAGCAGTTGTATAGAGGCTGGTAGGACTTTTAAAAATAAAAAAAAGTTGGGAGAATGATCTGGAAGTCATAAGATACCAGTCACCAGGATGGGGAAAGGAAAGTACATGGGAGTTGAAAGGACTTTGAAAGAAGAAAGGGCTAATGGTAGAGGCATGCTCTTAGAAATGCAATGGGGAGTGAAAGATATGCTGACCATTCTTCTTGGTCTCTAATTTGGGGTAGTAAGAGGAGAATCTCCAATGAAATAGGTTACAAGAGATATGGAGTCCTTGGAAGAAAACTTGATTTCAATTAAATTGGGGAAGAGGTAAGCACAATTGGTTGAAAAGTTTGAACAGCTGACTGACCCATAGATAGTTGACCATAGATGGACTTCTGTTTGTAGCAGTGGGTCTGAGAAAGATTTACATGTAAAGGGAGAAGAGTGGTTAAGGGATAATTCCAGCTCTACATATTACTCTAATTTTCATTATAATTTACCTCCCTCCTCCTCCCAGTTCAAATTTTATTTTCTCCAGCTGGGCCAAGTGTGAGCTAAACACAGATTCTGGGGTGTGCAGGCAACTCACTGACTCTCTAGGTTCAAGGGTCTGAAAGCAAAATGTTTTCCTGAGATGGGCTTGGGAGAGGTAAGGAGACATTTTCTTTGACCACCCTGCCAGGATCTGTGGGCTTCTCCCCCTGGCCAGTTTCTAAGCCCAAGAGTTCAGAGGTAAAATATGTAGGCTTGGATTTAACGGTTGCAGAAGAGCATGCAGAAGAGCATCAGTGGAGAATAGAGGGTTATGATGAGTCATGCAGTATGTTTATGAGACAAGGGGATCAGGGGAAGGGGTGAAATTTGAATTCAGTAGGAACACGGAAGAAGTGCAGGTGAGAGCTACAGTCATGTTTTCCTGATGGTCTGGTATCACTTGTTTCGTTACATCCAGAAGGTACAATTGCTTTCCCGACTAAACTACCAAAAAATTCCTTCCAAAGTATTCTGCCCAGGTCCCCCCTTTCCCCCAGTTGACCCTCCCCTCCCCCAGGCTGCATTGTGTGGCGGGCCCTGTGGCCTGCAGAGGAGAAAGCCCGGATTTCCTGTGCCAGAGCCTGGCTCCCACAGCCTGAAACTGACCGCCTCCCCCCGCCCCCCCCGCCCCCCCAAGACTGAGGCCTTGTCTGGGAGTGGGAGCTAGAGCTCATGTCATTCGTCACACCCAATGGCGGCGTGTGTGTGTTTGTCCGTTTATGGGGCTGACGAAAAAATATGGAAGAGCTAGGACTGTGGCAGTTATGGTTCTCTGCTGGGCATCTGCTCCCGCTGTGATCTTGAACCATTCCCACTTCCCACCTCCAGGCTGGCCTTGGAGAGAGGGGGAAGGGGTCCCTCAGAGACACTTGATAGAATTGGGAGACAAGAAACATGTCCGTGTATTGAGTGGGGGCATACCCTGGGAACCTCAATTTTGTTGCCCCTAATGGGGCCCAAGTCACCTTCCCTCCTATTAAGAGAAGGGGGGGCTGGCGTGGGGAGGAAACTAGATGC
>JAJPUD010003867.1:89016-196947 GCA_023553655.1 Myrmecobius fasciatus
CGGCCGCGCCGCGCCCCCCGTCCGCGTCCCCGGTCCGGGCCCGGGCCCCTGCATCCTCCCATCGCATCCCCAGACGCCGGGCCCTGTTTCTCCTTTCCTCTTTTCCTCTTTGGGAGCAGCTGCCGGAGCGCGCCGTGTGGAGAAGCCGCCTCGGGCCGAACCGGGGAGCGGCGGCGCATCCCTGTCTCTGCCTTTCAGATAACCTCAGCGGAGGCGCGCCCGAGCTGGCCGGGCCTGGGGCCGCATCGGAGCCGCTGGAGCCTGAACCAGGTGACGGACAGGGCCGGAGACAGGGCGGAGGGCAACCTGGGACTGGGGCACCCATAGCGGCCGGACCCTACGGGCTGTCTCTTGCCCCGGCCTGAGGTCTGTCTGCCCGGGATACGCGGCTAACCCCTCCCTAGCCCTTCTCCATCCCCTCCTTTCTCTAAGGGCTTTGGGGGCGGAGCACACACCTAGGCTGGAGGGAGGAGGGCTCCTTGGGTTTCTGGACTAGGGGTGAGAGTCAGAGGTCAAGTTCCCAGGTTTTGGGATGGATTTGGTTCAGGGCTCAGGCAGTTGGTTCTAGGGTCACGGCTCCTTTGGCCCAGTGACCTCCTTTACCCTTTACTCTCTGTTTGCAGTTTCTTTCCTCTTCTCCCTGGTGTCTCTTGACTAGTGGGAGGGTAGGGGAACCAACCCCCCTGGGAAGCCCCGCCCTGGAGCCATGGCAATCCCAGAGTGCCTGGGGGTCCAGCTTCCTGGGTACCGGGACCACTGACTCGGGCCAGAGAGGAAGCCTCCTGCATACCTCCTCAGGTAGAGGGCTGAGGTCCTGGGGGACGCACTTATTCCTTGGGGATCTCCTGCAGCCACTCCTCCGGTCATCTCTCCTTCTTCTGAGACTTGCTCTGGGAGGAAGCTGGGGCTCCTGGGGGGGTCTCCCCCCCAGATCTGTCCCCAAACATTCTCACCGGCCGCCCCTGGGAATCAGGGGGGCAGCCGGGGACCACCTCAGTCCTGGCAGTGCCAAGATGCTGTCCCGGATGCTGGGTCCTCACTGGCACCCCCAACCCAGGGCACAACCAGCCTAAGTGCCACTAGCCGGATGCCGGCGCCCCCTGGGCCCGAGGCGAGCGGCTGGCCCGGCCTCCTCATGTCCTGCCTGAAGGGCCCACAGGTCATCCTCAAGATGGAGACTATGAAGATTGTTCACCCAGAGAAGTTCCCAGAGCTCCAGGCGGGTACCCCCCGCTATACACCCACCCCCAGGCCTGCTCCTGCCCTGGCCCCCAAGAGGGCTTGGCCATCTGACACCGAGATCATTGTCAATCAGGCCTGTGGTGGGGATGTACCTACCCTGGAAGGGGTACCTCGAACACCACCTCCCCCCAGGAGGCCCCGGAAGAGCAGTGCTGAGTTGGGTTACCCTCGAGTAGCTCCTGGTGATGAGGTCATTGTGAACCAATATGTGTTACGGCCCGGCCCGGCTGGGGAGCCGCTGGAGTGCCCAACCTGTGGGCACACATACAACCTGACCCAGCGGCGTCCACGTGTGCTGTCCTGTTTGCATTCTGTGTGTGAGCAGTGTCTACAAATCCTTTACGAGTCCTGCCCCAAGTACAAATTTATCTCTTGCCCTACTTGCCGCAGAGAGACTGTGCTCTTCACTGACTATGGACTGGCTGCCCTTGCTGTCAATACGTCCATTTTGAGTCGCCTGCCACCAGAGGCACTGACTGCCCCACCTGGCCAGTGGGGTGGTGAGGCTGAGGGCAGCTGCTACCAGACCTTCCGCCAGTACTGTGGGGCTGCTTGTACCTGTCACGTGCGGAACCCACTGTCCTCCTGTGCTATCATGTAGTGCCGCCCCAACCTTGATACCTGCTTTCTCCTCATTCCCCATGCTAGGACTTCTGCTCTCCTTGATTCCTCCAATGCCAGACTTTTGGAACATCCCAAAGGACTTAGCAGAAAAGGACTGCAGCCTAGATGTTGCCTGTCTCTGTATGTTCTGGGATCCTCACTTCCTTCCACCTCCCTGGGTGTTTGCTTGCCCTCTGAAGCTGCTTCTCCTAGAAGTGGAGCCATCCCCTAAGAAGAAGCCTTTTCTTCCCCTGCCCTGCTGCTTTCTATTCCTCACCTCTTCAAGAAGGGGTTTCTGCAGCCAGTTTTGCCATTAAACCCTTTGCCAAAGTTGCCATTTCAATTGCTAACTGGAACCATCTTCAACAGCACAACCCTCCTCCCCAAGTGGACATAAGCCTAAACCCCAGGCTCAGTCTCCCCTCTTTCTCCTCCCTTATAGCAGAGTAGTCATGGGAGAGAGGCTCATGAAGTCCAACCCAGAGCCCCTTCAACCTAACAGGTCTGCATCCTCCCCAGGAACCCTTCTACCCAGAGTTGGGTCCCAGGTTCTTCCTTCCAGCGATGAAGACACAGTCCCTGGAGTCTCCTGTCAGCATGCAACTGGGCTCCATTTGTGTGCTTCATTAAGTTGGGCCTTGTGTATGAGCCTGGGAAACATGGACAACTGGATTTAGAGGCCTCTTGGTTCTTTTATACGTCTGGGCTGGTTCCATCAGCCAAGGATTCCCCAGCAGGGAGGGACTACAGCCACCCGCCTCTCTCCTGCCTGGGTGACTCCTCTTGGAACTCTGGGCCTCTACCACTGCTGTGCTTGAACCCAGGGACCTACTGATCTCCTTCCCTCTGGGTCATGTACGGTAAACCTTTTTATCTTGGTTCAGCTCAGTGTCAGGGGCAAGAATGAGGACAGTAGCTACTACTAAGGACAGTTCATATTTCTATAGCACTTTACCGTTTACAAAGCGTTTCCTCACAGCAACCTTGTGAGGTAGGCAATGCAAGTATTATCCCCATTTTACAGATGAGGAAACAGGCTCAGAGGTGACATGACTTTTGCCCAAGGGACTTGAACCCCAATCATCAAATTCTAAGTCTAACGCTTCTTCCACCACCCCTTGCTGTCCCCCAGGAGCAGGTGATCTGCAACTTATTCCACATAAGCTGCTCTGGGGCTCAGTATTTGCTCTGATCAGGAATGCGTGCTCTGCAAACTCATCTGCTTCTCTGCTATTGTGTTTCTTTCCTTCTTCTGCCCCAGGGTTTCCTAGTAAAAACTTCTTTTGAAAAATTCCAACCTTGTCGGTGCCTGAACTTGGGAGAAGAGGGTGGGAGGGTGGGGTGGAGGTGTCAATACAGTTCGGATGACGGGTTCAAGGGTGGTGGAGTGGACTGAACCAGTTCTAAAGCCAGTGAGAACCCACAGTACTGAGGGAGAGAGGGACACCCTGGGGATTACTGACCAATTGATTAGCTAATTAATCCCAAACTCTCTTTAACTGTCTTCACCTCTAATCCAATCACCTCTTCACCTGGGCATCCCAGGATGGGATGCTTTTTATCCAAAGGCTACCTTTTGGGGGCAGGAACTCAGTCCAGATGAGAGGGAAACACAACAGTCTTTGGGGCGTGTAAGGGTGGGAGATGGGATAGGACCTATGAGGACAAAACAGCAATGTAATCTACACAAGAGTTGGACCGTGACTGCTTTGGAAATCCTTTGCACCCAGGACTAGTTTTCACATACCAGGCACTGTACCCACCTAATACATTCTTCCCTGGTATTAATGTCAGCATGTTAAACAGTTGTTTGAATCTTGCACCCTCTCAAGTGAAAACCAGAGCATCTGTTCTGGCAGAAGTTTAGGTGCAGCCAGAAACTATAGAATTTCACTGTAGGAAGTGACTTTGGAGACAATTGAGTCTTCCTTTCCTTTATATCTTCTTGGGGATGGGGGTGTTAATGTCAGCTGGAATGCTTCCTTATGGAGAATGAACTCAGTAACCTCTAAATTGACTATTCTTGACAGCTTTGGTTTTTAGAAAATTCTTATGATTTGAAAACTGCTTCCCTAAAACATTTAGTCATTAGATCTAGCTTTAACTTCTGGACAGAATCAAATCTAAATGCTTCCTAATGATATTTCAAGACAGCAACAATGAAACTAGAAATGGTTAATTTCGCTGGGCTTTAGCTTTCTCCTTTGAAAAATGAAGGGGTTGATCTAAATGATATTAATGAACTCCTTAATAATTCTGATATTTTTATTTTAAAAATAATTTTATTGATATCTCTTGTAATCACCAGAAATTCTCCTAAGAATTCTCCTTTCCTGGGGCAGCTTGATGGTGCATGGATAGAACACCAGCCCTGAAGTCAGAAAGACCTGAGTTCAAATCTAGTCTCAGACACTTAACACTTCCTAGCTGTGTGTCCCTGGGCAAGTCACTTAATCCCAATTGCCTCAGCAAAAAAAAAAAAAAAGAATTCTCCTTTCCTCCTTCCAGAGGTCAGTCCCGTGCAATAAAATACATTTTTAAAAGAAAATGTCAAAGTGAAAAAAATCAAAACTGACTAATACATTTAGAAAGTATGAAATATATGCAGTGTGCCACACCTGTGGACAGTCCACTTCTGCAAACAAATGGAGTAAGGATGTCCTTGATATATATATATATATATATATTTTGCAGGGGGGAAACCATGCATGTTCTTTGTAATTTTGTAATACTTAATTATTTTGTGGTGGTTCCAAAGCATTGGTCTACAGCCCTCTAGAGGGCCTTGAGACCCTTTCAGGGGATCAAAACTATTTTCATAATATTAAGATATTTGCCTATTTAAATATCCCTCCCTATTCCAACTATACACGAATGAGGCTAGATTTTCTTCAAATATTTCAATTAAAACATATCACCATAGATTGACAGCAGAAGGAAATATGAAAATCCAATTGTCTTTTAAGGCAATCATTAAGAGGGATCTGCAAAAAATGTTTGACAGTACCATTCTTTTCACTAAATTTTTGCTTTGTAGAATACTTTTCATAGAAAATATCCAGTTAACATACTTTAAATGAATAAATATTTTTTAAATTTATCAGTCTTACTTTATGATATAATAAATATCAATGAATACCACTCATAAACAAATGTTCTTGGGCTAGTAACAAGAGTATAGAAGGGTTGAGACCAAAAAATTTGAGAATTGTCTATTGTTTTCTTGGCTCTTATTTCTGTCTGCATTAGTTTGGGCAAATCTTTCCATGTTTCTTTGCATTCATCATTTCTTACAGCACAGTGATTCATTACATTACATTCATGTATCTTCACTGGATGGACCATTTCCCATGGACCATTTCTCGGTGGATGATCCGAAGTTCTTTAAACAAATTCTCACATGACAGAGTCGACAAGCCTCTCATGTCTGGTCAGTCTTCTGGACACACTCCAGTTTTTCACTATCTGAAAATAATTCTTAATTTGTAGTTTGATGAGAGCCGGATACTAGATTCTCAACTCCATTCTGTACACTGGAGTGCTGCTCCCTCCTGTCCAGCATTCCTGTGTCTCTCTCTGTCCCCTAAGCTTGTGGGCTGTTCTTTTTTATGGGCTCTCTTTTGTGGTCTGGGGTGTGGGTATATGTGTGGGAGGCAGTTCCAGGAGAATTAGGTGGCTGCAGAAGGGGTCACCTTGGAATTCTGTCTATTTGTATCCCCTGGCATTTTCACACCTGTATAAATTGTGTTCACCACAGCTGGCCATACCTTTGTCAGAGGAGATGAGAGCAGCTCTTCTCCAGAGATCTCCCTTCTAGCAGTTAGGCCTGAGATTCCACCCTATTTGGATAAGAGCAGTTTCTGTTTCCTCACCTTCAAGCCCAAGCCTGGCTGACCTTCAGGGAACACCAGCAGCATGGCCCTTATCTGAGAGCTCCAGACAAAGAGAGGAACAGAGAAGGACATTTCTGTCCCTCCCCCCCCAGGGACCTGACTAGTCTATATTTCTATACTTACTATCCCAATAGGGCACTTGTCTGTCCACCAGGCTGCCCACATCTGTCCCTTCCAAACCCATCATCTTAAGGTATTCATGGCCTTCCCACCCTCACTTCTTGTCACTAATGTAAATAATCATTTCTACACATTATTCAGGTTGTGAACTTACTTCTGTCAGTAATCCAGTTCTTTCTTCTCCCCTCTCCCACCCCCCATTCAGTCTTGACTATTAAGGGGGATGGCTGAGGGAATTGTGATCAAATCAAAGTTTAAGCTCTCCAATCAATGACCATTAGCTCCAGGAAAAATTATCCCCCAGATTTTCTCAGAGATAATTATTAGTTCACTCAATGCAGGATCCCTCTAGTGATAGGGTGTTGTAATGCTCCAGTCTCTAGTCAGTACTTCTTTGATGAGCAAATCATTGGTAAGTGTCGAGCAAGCCCAGGCTGGCAGGTCAGTGGGCTGAGTAGTTAAGTAGAATAAAGAGCAAGGCAAGTAATAGAAGGGGCAGAAAGATGAGTACCAGTCCAAACACCTCCAAGGCTACCATCATCAGCAAGACCAGGCATCGGGTGGAAGGTCCCCTTTCACGAAGGGCCCAGAGCCTGGTGATCAGACAGGGTGGGCAAGGCAAAAAGGGGAGGCAACCCCGGTTTCCTCGAAATTGATAACGATGCTCCAGGGAAGCTCGAAGCCCTGTCCCATGGGGAGGAAGAGCTGGGGGACTGGGAGGTGGTGGGGATTGGGGCCCATCAGCCTGGAGCAATTCTTCCTGTAGTTGGTAGATCTCCCATTCCAACATAGGAGTCTTCTGACGGCATAGAGGGCAACGCACACGGCCCAGATCAGTGCTGGGAGCTGTGCCCATGAGCCTGTTTAGGCAGTGCTGGCACAGGCCATGCCCACAGTTCAGCAACACCAAGAGGTGCTCATCTACCCCGTAGGGCTCTGTACAGATAGGGCACTCATCTTCCACATCCTCCAGAAGCTGGAGTGCCCACTGAGCTCCAGCCCCCAGTAGAGGCTCACTATCCACAGGGGCAGCTTCAGGAGGGCAGGGGTTTGAAGGAGTCAAGCTCTCCATTCCATCCTCTTCATCTGGGGACCTAGGCACAGACTCAGTTGGCTCTGGCTCCTGGCTGCCCATAGTCATATCTTTCTAGGAAGGCAGGACCAGAGTCAGAGGTTAGAGATTAGGGGTTGTTTCAGGAGTTTGAAATTTAGTAGGAAAAAGCAAAAACATCTATTCTTTCCTGGCTGACTGCCTCAGTTCCTCTGAGAGTTTGGCAGTGGATCCGACTGCTTAGCATGGCAGAGGCTTGAGGCTTCTATGGGGATCACCCCCCCCAAGCACTTGACAATGTTAGGGCCACCAATTTTTCCCTCCTTAGAATCCCAGCACCACCCTCTCCAGAATTAGAGCAAATCTCTAAAAGCTTGTAATCCCAAACACCTGTTGGCGCTGGCTCCTGGTAGTCCTGATTCCTTGTGAGCTTGGGTTCCTAATTTTTGGCTTTGGCCTCTTAGTTCTTGGGTCACATCCAGCTGTAATTCTGACTCCTGCCAAATCCAGAGAGTTCAAATGTTGAGGGAGGCCGGGAAGAAGTCAGCCGGAGCTCAGATTCTAGTAGTATTTCTCTCTTTAATGGCTCACCTGACTTTGAACTCAGGCTCCTCCCAGGGCTGGGGGCGGAGCAGGTAAAGGACAGCCTCAGATGGGCAGGCCCCTCCTTGCCAGGTGAATAGTAGGCTGGGAGAAGGCCCAGGAAACCCGAAGCTAAAGATTCTTAAGTTTAGGTGCTCTCCAGACTTAAGACCCCTTCCAACCCCATCTTGAATCTATTCAAGGCACAAATTCTGGAAAATCCATTGTTAGTGTTTCTAACAACCTTATTCTGTGCAAAAGACAGGAAGAATACCTATAGCTTCTGCAGTTTGGAGGCTCACAGTATAGTTGGGAAGAAACTTGGAAGAGAAAATGAGTAGTCTTAATTCTGCTCTTATAGGCTCTAGGATGGAAGTGAATAGACACTAGTTTTAGTGTTGAAGGAGCTGGTTTAAAATTCCAAATCTATTCAGCATATGTGATTTGGAGATCACCTAAAAATGGATAACCTTTCAGTCCTCTCCAGTGCTAAATTTATTACCCTAGGAAAATGAAGACATGGTACTAAAGGTTAAGCAATGTGGATTGTCAGGAAGGGGAAGATTACCCCAGATGATTTATTAGGAATTGAAGGGGGTTTCTTCTCAAGTTTTTTTCCTTGTAGATCTTATTTTTCTTGTACAGCAAGATAACTGTATAAACATGCATACATATATTCGATTTGTCATGCATTTTAACACAATTAACAAGTATTAGACTTCTTGCCATCTAGGGGAGGGGGTGGGGAGGAGGGAAAAATTTGTAACAGAAGGCTTTGCAAGGGTCAATGTTGAAAAATTATCCATCCATATGTTTTGCAAATAAAAAGCTTTAATTAAAAAAAATAAGGAATTGAAGGGGGGGGGGGAAATGTTACTCAGAATGTTTCTGCCCTTTTCTTTTTGGTAGAAAAGTCCCAGTAAATTTAGAAAAGGAAAATTAATTAGGTTGTAGTTTTTCTCTAGCATTTAGCACAGTGCTTTTACAACTAACAGGTACTTGATAAATGATTGAATAACAAATGAATGACTGAAAGTGACTTGTGCCAGGTAAACAGCTTAAAAAGGTTCTCCAAATTCAATGGTAGGCAGTTGACTATTGAATTCAGATTCCAACTGAGTCTTATTTTCTTTTCCCTCTTAATCTAGTACACTAACTGGAGGTAACCCAAATTGAATTCAGACTGAATATGCCGAAATTTTTACAAATTGACTGGTCCTTTGAGCTGACAAATTAAGCAAACTCCTCAATGACCTCTCTACCAATAGTCTTTCCTCCATCCAAACCCGACAGTACAGTCTCTTCCCATTTCCTTAAAGATAAACTAGAGATATCTTGGCTTATTCTGTGCGGGCCTGGAAAAGAACATAAAAGCATTTTGTCATTTAAGCACCTTATCAGAGTTAAGATTTTGGCATTTAGTTTATAAGTATATTGTTTTTGTTGATTAAATTTATAACAAGTTTAAATTTCTCAGCACTACATTCAAAACTCTCTTCAATCTCCCTCCCCCATTTTATTTTTACAAAACATCAATTCCTGCCTTTTCCATTGATCAACATTTATTAAGCATCTACTACATGTTTGATATGGTGAATGAAAGTATAAAGAATAGAATAATTCTATTAGTAAGGAGCTTATATTCTCTGAAAGTTTCATTGGGAGTATAGTAATCTTTCTTTTAAATATCTAAAGCACTTGATATCAGGACCATTTATGGTTCAAGGTCTTAAACATTGACCAATGAGACTAATGTCTGGTATGATTTTTAACTTAAATTTTTTTTTTCAGTACCAAATTCTCTTTTTCCCTCACCCATTAAAAAGGTAAGAAAAAAGCCATTTCAAATATATATATCGATATGAAAAACAAATTTCTGCATTAAGCATGTTATGAATTAACTTTAACTGTTTACATGCTAATCCCTAATCTAGTGGGTTCTCAATAAATGTTTTAATTCAATTACCAAGAATTCCTTAGATTAGCACCTTAGATTAGGAAGACTTGACTTCAAATCTGGTCTGACACTTCCTAGCTGTATGACCCTGGGCAAGTCACTTAACCCCAATTGCCTCACCAAAAAGCAAAAAAATAAAAAAAATTATATAGGCTGTCAAGAAATGCTTAAGATTTCAATTTTAAAGTGTTCAGATACCTACTCCAAATATACATCAGGAATGAGTATTACATAGTTGATTACACACTTTTCAGGAAGACAGGGTGGAAAAGGTACAACTAGATTCATGTGTCACATTTGCATTTACATGGGTGTATGTTCTCAAGACAAAGAACACACCTCTTTCCTCATTTTTTACCTGGCTGTGTACTTCTTTGGGACTTCTCCCATACACCCCCTCATTGGGTACCTTTACCCACTTTTTGTTTTATCTTCTCCCATTAGATTGTAAACTCCTTGAGAGCCAGAACAGAACCCTGACCCTCTCTTTCCCCCTCCTCCTCACTTAGCACAGTGCTAATCACTTAGTAGGCACTGATCATATATTTATTGATTGGGATAGAAACCAAATTGCAAGAGATTGAGACTAGAGTTTGAGATGAAAAAATGAAGGCATATAATCTTGTAAAAAAGATGGAATGATGCAGACTAGAGGATAATTAGACTGATTTGAAATGGTAAAGATCATTAATGGTTAATGCCAATTTGATGGGTCTCCAGATATGTTGGACTTTCCATTCTATCCTTCAAGACCCTTTAGATAAAGCTGTGACTCTTTCGTATCTCAGAAAAGCAACTTTTAAGAATAGGCTTATTTCCCCCTAGCTGGGAGTCAGGCTTAGTCAGGAGGGATAGGGCAGTTTTATTTGTCAGGTAACATCTAGCCTTCTGATCCTTATAGTCTAAAATTGTAGATTGTTTACCATCCGATGTCATTTAAAAATGGCAGCTTTGGCAGGATTTGTAAGACAGGCCTGGGAGGATGAGAAGATAAATGTCTTGTTGATATGTATCAACATTACTATCCCTTAACTTTACCCAATGAGTGTTTTTGAGATGACAGGACACTCAGCTCCAAAGAACCCTAGGGGAAGGGGTGGTAGTTTTGTCCCCAACTCCATGTCCCAGTCACTTCCTGGGTGTAGCCATGATGGGGAAAGCCTTTCAGAGGCTTCCTTTTCAGCCTATAGCACCTCAAGGACTGGGACTTATTTACAAAAATCCTTTAAGCTCCAAGTTCTCAATAATAGCACTGATTAAGTACACTTGCTTCATTTTCCATTGTCATGATTTAACAAATTGTAATTCTATTTTCAGCCTGACTCTCCAAATCAAGGCAGCCTCATCTTTATCCTACCCAATGTAACTGCCCACACAAAATAACCCCAAACAAGCCTGGAAATATCCCCAAATCCAAAGACTCCTTTTTAGCTCAGGGATCGGGGAGTGACTCTAGGAAATGAAGTTTTGTAAGGAGTGATGGGAAGGTTGATGCCAATGAACAATGTTAACATCTCATGTAAGACAGAGAATTTTGGTAGTAAAAGGCAGGGATTCATCCAGTGATATAATTAATTGGAGAAAATTTCCTACAGGTGGTAAGCCATGGCTCCTCTATGGCTTGATGGAGAAGGCAGACATTCTGGGCCCCTAGGATGTCCTAAGCCATGTCCTACAAGAAGGAATACCGGTGTAAGGAAGGCTTTCTGGAGTCACCCCTCCCTGCTGAGTCAGGGCAAGGAATCCCTACTTGCTGGTCTGACCAGAATATAGAGATGGTCCTTCCCAGATCAGGGGATATTGCTCTTTCCTGAGGGCCCTCTACTTAAGATGACTGGACCTTATGGATGCACACCTATACAGGGTTTAAGGCATTGGGATCAGGTGAGGAGGCAACTTCTCGTCTCCGACCCAGGTTCCCTCAGGATAAGCCTTGGGGGAGCCTTGAAGACATAAGTGATTGTTTTAAGAGCTCTGGTTCTTCCAGTTCTTCCACCCACAAGCTTCCTCCACTTTTCCCTTACCTCCCTCCATCTCCAAGTTAACACTACTCTTTCCATCAATTGATGATCATTCAGAACTTCCTCCAGGAAGACTTCCCTAATTTTCCCATTGAAGTCATTCTTTGATTACGTATTCACTCCAGGTTATTTCTCTTTTTCGAAGTAGAAGGCAGGAGAGGGGAACTCTGGCCAGGTGTTCTTAAGCCTTGAACTTCAGAGAAAGTCTGAAGGAAAAAGTTTTCTTTTGTAGCTAAAATAGGATCTCCATGGTTTGAGATCCTTGTCTAGCAAACTCTTAAGGTCAGAGCTGAGAACCATTAGTGCCCTGTTTTCTGGATCAGTCTCAAGCCTTTTCCTTCATCGGGCCCTCACACTGACTACTAATGGCTGAGAAGTGTGTCTGTATGTATATATGCACATCCTCTCTAAGCAAGGGATCAATTTGCCATATTATTATTGCTTTGTCAATCATGTCTCAATCCCACTTCCCCAGCTAATCACAAAATCAAATACTCTGGCCCTGCTCCACCCCCCTCCTTCTCACAGTGAATGAAGATCTTCAGTTTCCCCAGTGGAAAAGGGAAAACATCCAGGTTTCAGAACAGGGTGAAAATGGTGAGATCTAGTCCCAGGATGGGGAAGATATGAGTGGATAGAGAGGGCCTAGAGAATGGTGGAGGACGGATGGTTAGTCTCAGGCCTGAGCCCTTGTAGGGGAAGGGGAATTGTGAAGACCATCAAGCCCAGGTCTCAGCTTGGAAGCGCATGGTTCGTTCCAGCATGGTGAGGTAGGCAGCAGCATCGGGGTCTGAGAGTCCACCCTCTGATTTGAACAATGAGGTCAATGCCTCAGACACACAGGCTGGCATGGATTTGGCATTGCTGAGGTAAAGGAGAAGAAGGGAATTACCACAGGATTACAGTAGATCCCTCTAAATGCCCCTCTCCCCCACCCACTGGCCCTCTTTGGGTCCTCCTATGTCTGGTTTTTCCAAAGTAAGAATTTGGTCAATCAACCCCCATGGAATAAGAAAGATAGGTTGATCTGTATCCAGAAAAAGAACTATGGAGATTGAATGCAAATCAACACATGCTATGTTCACTCTCTCTTGTGGTTTTTCCCTTTTGTTCTGATTTTTCTCTTCCAATATGATTCATAAAGATGTATTTAAGGGGCAGCTAGGTAGTGCAGTGGATAGAACACCAGCCCTGAAGTGAGGAGGACCTGAGTTCAAATCTGGTCTCAGACACTTAAGATACTTCCTTGCTGTATGACCCTGGGCAAGTCACTTAATCCCAATTGCTTGGAGGGGGGGGGGGGGAAGATGTTTTAAAAAATTTGATATATATGTATAACCAGAAAAAAAAAGAAAAAATAAAGTTTGGACTTTATAAATGGTAAAATTGTTATTTAAAAACAAAAAGAAAGAGAGACTGGATCTTTCCAAACATGAAGGGCAAAGGGAAGGAGGAGTCACAGAAGAGAGAGAAGGATGTGGGGGAGGGGAGACTCACCCAGCTAGGTAAAAGTAAGCTCCATGCTGATTCAGCAACTCCCAAACCAGTGCTCTGTGCTCCTGGAGACGGTGCTGGACATAAATCTTCTCTTCCTGCAGAGATGCTGCATTGTTTTCTCAACCCTCTGGGGCCATGGCAGTCACTTGTGATACCTTTGCTGGGTCCAGCACCACCTACCCCATCCTATCTTCCATTTCTCCAGCAGCCCCTCCCACTTTGATTTCCACCACTTTTCATGCCATCATTCTCATGACTCCCCTCCAGACTCCCACTCACTTGGTCCCTGGAGAAAGCAGTGATGAGGGTCAAGAAACCTCTTTGAATGAGTTCTTGCCACTCTGCTTCACAGTAAAAGTCTTTATCCTTCTGACGACAGCCAAAGAACAGATAGTTTCCTGTTGGCACATGGGGTCAGAACGGAATGAAAAAGACAATGATAAAAGGGCAACTAAGTGGTACAATGAATAGATAGAACACTGGCCCTGGAGGCAAGAAGACTTGAGTTCAAATCCAGCCTCAGACACTTATTAGCTGTGACTCTGGTTAGTAGCTTTACCTTGATTGCCTCCAAAAAAAGGAAAATGGTACTACAATGATAGGATGTTGGGCTTGACCATCAAATTTGGAAAAGCTACTTTAATTCCCCCTCCAGATCTTTCTGGCCATGAGTCTCTATGATTTGGGATTCTGAAGGGATGAGGATGGAGGCAATGATCCTTTCCTTCCTGCTGGACAAGGAGAATCTAATCATTTGGGGCCCTTCTCCATTAGGCTGCTCAGGGACACTTACTTTTTTTGTATCTGATTTTTCTAATTCTCACTTACTAGGTACTTGGAAGTACGAGGATGAATTTGACTGGATCCTACATTCCAAGACCTTATATTTTTGGAGGGACATTCTAGTTGGGACAGGAAATACAGAAAGACAGGAACACACAAAAGAACTTTTTCCAGGGAAACTTTTTATATGCAGTTGTTGTCCAATGCCCTCCCAATTCATGTCATCCCTCCTGCTCACCTGTCTGGCCCTGTGCCACACGTTCCTGGATGGCTGCACGGAAGGGGGCAACCCCAGTGCCAGGACCCACCATGATCACAGGGGTGTTAGGCTCTGAAGGGAAGGTCAGCCCACTGTTTCGAACCCAAAGGGGAACTCTTACTGGTTCTGAATAGAGAAGAAGAAATTGAAGTGACATCCAAAGACAGGACAATCCCTGAGAGTTTCTAAGTTCTGATCTGAAGGGAATTGGAAGGTAAAAGGTACTAGCATGAGGTGGCTCTAAGCTAGGGCAAATCCAGAAAAAACTCCTAGAGGAACAGAGGAAACAAAATGTTTTGCATGAGATGTGTTTGACACCTAGTTTAAATTTCCCCTGCCTTTCTTGGAGCCCTTCAATACTTCCCATGTCTTGTGATATTTTAGCTCAGCTGAGTGGAAAGAGTAGGATTGGAAAAAATTGGAGGCAAAGAAGAAAAAGTCGATGAGACTAGGCCTAGGTACATAAACCGATGCTGGGCTTACCTTGGCTTGGATCCAGGGAGGCCAACCAGGAGGTACAAAGGCCCTGACGGGGTTTACGGAGGCGAGTCTGGTATTGCACCACAGCCATGATGATTTGTACCCTAAAAGGGTGAGCCTTGGGGAGGAAACAAACTGGATCATATAATGCTTTAGGGAGTAAAGGGGAAAGAATATGGGGTAAGCCTTTGTTTTCAAAAGCCGATGGATAGTTTATACATAGCAATTTGCTTCACAGAATTTACAAAGCTTCTCCCTTCATGTTTCTCCTTTGTTGATCAAATTGAAAAGGCCATATCTGCCTCTAAAACCAGGGAGCAAACAAGAGACAAGAGGCAGTGAAAGGCATTTTTCTGTATTTTCATTTCCTTCAGGGCTGTAGCCTGTGTAGAGGCATTGTTCACACCTTTCTGGTTGGGAGGTTTACACTATGCCTAGACTAATCTAACTTTAGATAATAACTGTGTTCCTAAAAAGGTATAAATCCTTTTTTCTTATTTATGTCATTGTGTTTGTTCTCAAACTGTAAACAGACACTTAAAGTATCCAGAGAGGACTAAAGATGTTTCTAAATGATGTCTCTCAGTCCGGCTGTGGATTTTTCCCAAGTGGAAACCTATCCCCTTGGCCCTTCCTTTCTTTCAGAATCCCTGGGGTGGGCATTTTCTCTCACCAGCAATGAAGAAGCAATGGAGTAGGCCCTGGGACGGATTGGGGGGATGAGGTCCAGCAGGTAGTCTGGTGGGATGGAAGCTGCTGAGTGAGGGAAGTCACCCAGGATCTGGAGGTGGAAGCAGAGCAACGTAACATTTATCTTGGAACTCAACTTTACTCTTCCCAGATGATGAAGGTTGGGGACACGAAAGCATGGTAGTATTTCAGGACCAAGTCCTTTGCTGTCTATGGAGGGTCTCTAACCCAAGGTGCCAGTCAGACCCTAGTTCTGATCCCTCACCTCTAAGATGGTCCTTCGAGGTCTATTACAATAGTTGTATAGTTCTTCCTGGCCTTGTGCAGAACTGAATTCAAGCAGCTTCTCACGTTCCACCTGATGTTGAGAAAGACAGGCCAGGATCTCAAAAAAGGAGCGATGAGGAACACGGGTGATGTCCAGGTAGTGGGACACAAGGTGATGGACTGTGCAGGGCTGAGGCAGCTGAATTGGGCAGGTGACATCTGAAACAGCAAGCAGGGAATCCAGTGTGGCTTATGGTGAGTGAAAGGGCAGGGGCCCACCCTCCCTGAGGGATCATTCTTACTTCAAGGGTAGTCAGACTCCATAGCCAAATCTGGGAGGACCTAAAGAAGTCCTTTCCAGGTTATACTCTAGGAACTAATGGAGGTTCTGAAAACCAACTGTATCTCAAAGCCCCTAAAACAGTACTTAAACTTCTCTGGATTTTTGAGGGAAAAAAGGGAAAAAAAAAAGAAAGTCAGGTGTATAGAGGGGAAAGTGAAAGATGGACAGGAGAAAGAGGCAACGAAAGACAGACAGGGAAGAGAAAAGTAGAATGAAGAAATGGACAGAGAAACGCACCTGGCTCCCGAGGTTGCAGCACAAAATGCTGGTCTGGGTCCAGATTGAGCAGGTGACAGAATTGCTTGGTATCACTGACTGAGTTCTGAGGTTGGATCATCACAATGTCACCAGCAGTAAAGCTGCAGGAAAAGTTCCCCACCCCAGTTAGCCCTGAGCACCTGCCTGTGAAAGCTTCAGAGAAGCTTTGGCCTAGATATGGTGAGGTCTGGATATGATAGTAGAGAGGCAGAAGCAGAGTATGGGGGAATTGGAAACTTTGTGGGGAGATAAGTAGAAAGGGTAAGAAAGTACTAAGTTGAGGGGACAAGGGTTGAAGTAACTCTTTAGGATTCTAGGTCTCAGAATTAACATTCCTAAAATGATTTGCTGAAAACTGGGGGCTAAAGGCAAGGTAAAAGTTATTTTTGACTCTTCCTTTTTCCTTGCCACATCTAACTAGAAATGAAATCTGTTGATTCTACATCTCAAATATACTTGTATCCTCTTGTTCTTCCTCTCTTCCCATCTTTACCACCTTAACACAGTCCCTTAATTTCTCTTACCCTGGTATACTGCATAAATGTCCTGAAGGATGTCCTGGTCTAGAGTATTGCATAAGCCTTCTAAAGAATCTTCTGGCCTCTCCACTATAATCCAGTCTATACATCATTGCCAGAATAATCTTCCTAAAACAGAGCTCTAATCCTATTACTCCTCTGCTTAATTGCTCCAAATTATGAAATAAAAGTTCCAATTCCTCAGTTTGGTAGGTCTCTGCCTACTTTTCTAACTTCATTTCACATTCCTTTCCCTTCCTGAATCTGGTACTCTTGCCAAATTGGTGTTCTCACTGTCTCCCAAAATGGGCCCCATATATTCCTGTTTTTGTTCCTATTGTTTGCTGTTTCTTCTCTTGGAATAGCTTCCTCATCAAAACATCCCTCCTACAAATAATTACAATAATTAGCCACAGAAGCTCAGAGATTTTTAAATTTAGTAAAATCTAGCATTTATTACCTGTACCACTCATATAGCACTTGTATTCTGTCTATCTCAAAAATTAATAAATGCTTACTGAATGAATGTCTAACTTGACAAGATCTCCTCTGGGTGACTAAGGGAGAATCCCAGTGAGAAATTGGGGTGGATCTATGGGACAGATGCATCTCACCTGATTCCAGAGCCTGTGATGTCAAATTCAATTAACCGAACATCCTGGAAGTGTGACTTTGCAGTCACTCTTTGATTGGAGACCATAGGAGCCAGGAAGGGCTTGTGGTCAGAGGGGAGTTCCTGAGGCCTTTGATTCTCTGCATGTTGTTCCTCGTAGGAAATTCCTGGGGCTCCATCACAAAAGTTCAAAATGAACCTTGAAGGCAAACTAGAAAAGGAATGAGAAGGTAGCAAAGAAAGCCAGTGAATTAGGATGCTACTACAGCAGCAGAGGGGGAGGGAAAGGAAGAGATTCACTTTATTGAAGTAAGTCACTAAAGGACCCTTTTTCTCCCCAAGAATCTTTAAGGAAATGCCATGCCTTCTCTCCCTACTGCCAAAGCTGGGGAGCAAAGGGAGCTCACAAGAGATAGTGGGGTAGTTTTCATGATGAATTTTTTTCCTAATGACCAGCAGAGGGAGTACCTACATTGAGCCAGAGGGAAATGTATTTGGGTCTGTCTCAATTACAGATTTACTCCTGGCCAGAGCTCATCCCAAGAAAGGCCTAGAAGATCTCTGGATCAGAGATGTCAAATCCAGGGAGATCCTACAATTGGCTACTGAAAGGGAGGAGAATTAAAGATGCTGACTTCCTGCAGGAGGGATTTTGGCGGGGAGGGTGTAAGAGTCACAAAAACCTTCTAGAAAAGAGCTAGCAGTTTTCCCCAACATCTGATCCTTACGGTTTATCAGCAGGTATTACACTAAGGTCAGAAGGCACAGGATACAGCCCCAAAACTTTTCCCCACAAGTCTAGAAGCCAGGGATCAATAACTGCATCAGGCCTGCCAGAGAACAGAGAAAATCCAGGCTAAGTTAGCATGTTCCCTTTTAACTACTCTTCGCCCATGTCTACCTATGTTCCCTTCCTTCCCCCTGAAGCTAGTCTGGCTCTGGGACAGATACTACTTGAATACTCACTGTCACTGTCAGGAATAAAAAGTGACAAAGTTCATTCTTAAACCATAGGGCAGCCGATCTACGATTTACAATAATTACCGTTTCTTAGGAGTCATTCAAACCAGGACTTTAGGGAGGAGATAGATGTAATCGACAAAATCTAGAAGCTTGGTTCACTATCATTCTTCTTTGCCCTTTGATCTACTCCCAAATCAAGACTCAAACAATTCCATAGTATGTACTCCACAGGATCAGGAGAAAAGCTATGTGAGGGGAAGAGGTTCAAGAAGGCTTTCTTGTGGTCTAGGTTGAACTTCGGCCCAGATATCTTTCACACAGCATAGGGGTCTACTGGCAGACAGCCTACTACTTGCCCAACCTAAAACTTCTTGAAGATTCCTACTTTTTTTTTTTTTTTTGCTGAGGCAATTGGGGCTAAGTGACTTGCCCAGGGTCACACAGCTAGGGAATGTTAAGTGTCTGAGACCAGATTTGAACTCAGGTAGTTCCGACTTCAGGGCTGGTGCTCTATCCACTGCGCCACCTAGCTGCCCCAAGATTCCTACTTTTTGCAGATACTTATACTGTCTCCCTCAATAGAATTTAAACTCCATGAAAATAAGGGCTGTTTAATGTCTGTATTTGTATCCACAGTGACTGGCACATAGGAGGTACTAATAAATACTTGTTGACTGACCATTGTGTAATTGGAATATTAGCCCAGCCTGTAAAACAATGGAGTTTTCACTCACCCCAGATCATGCTGGTCATCACCCAGACCAATGGGCAAGAGTGCACTACCTCCAAGCTGTAGCAGGCGCCGGTGTAATTTCTTGGCCACAAAATTAAACCTATTGAGAGAAAATATATACAAAGAAACCTATGTGTAAACAAATGTAAAACTCCTATCAGGCTATGGGGGCTCCTCTTCTCAGGTGATCCTACCATTGTTCAGAAAAAAATATTTTCCTTCAGCAGAATGTCAGTCTGGTAGTGTATGTTTATCGGTTGTTATTCCCATTTTTTCAGAATTGATTAAAAATGTGTCAGGACTTGTTTGTGAATGGGTAAGAATGGGACTAGCGTCTAGGCCCTCTTAGTCCCAGCCCAGTGTTTTATCACAGCACCATGCTTTGAGTTCTCTTCTGTTGGGATGTGATCAGGGAGTCCCTACAAAAGAGGTTTTAATGAGGTTTGATTTCAATGGAGTCATCTTAGGTTCACATTCCCAAACCTGTTCTAAGGAATAGTGCTAGAAATGGGCAAACTCTCAAGCTAAGGCAGCCCCATGACTAGGACTCAGGAGACTCTTAGAGAAAGAAGGAGCCTAGATCCTAGACAGTATGGTAGCACTGGTTTGCAGTGTAGGAAGGAGTCTAATTTTTTGGTCAGTCTCTAAGCCAGCAGAAGGCTATTAGCCAAAACACTAAAAAACCTAAAAGAATTAGTAGGACTGAAATTTTGTAAAGGGTGGGCACCTGTTCATCTTGGCAAAGATATCTAGCCCTGAGTCCATCTTTTTCTGAGGAGTACAAGTGGGTCACAGGGTGGGGTCAACCTCAGAAGACAGGTTGTCTTTCATCTTCTCCCACTTCTAAACCACTCCACTCACTTGGCATAGGAAGAATCACCGAGACCCAGCACAGCATAATCCATCTGACAGAGGGAGGTAGGAGGCAGGTTTTTTCGGAATATAAACTTCCAGAAGTTCTAAAATTAGAACCACTTTTTAGATACTACAGGCCTAGATAACTGAGACACTCATAATCCAGTATAGCCCTCAGAGCAAGCAGACCTCCCTGATCTGGGCTCCAGGGGCATAGATTCAGGTGGTCTGGCTATAAGGGCAATCTGAGTATTCCAACTCTAAGAAATGACCCCCAAATAACAGGCTGCTACTTTAATGTAGGGTAATTTTAAGTTAATTTGCTTTTCTTGAGAAACACTTCATGTCAGTTCATGTAGTTCAGATCTTGGGTTCAGTAAATCTGGAATTCTGAGTCCAGCTTTGAATGCTGAATCTCAAAATAAGTATAACAGAACAAAGTCCAGCGGGGAGCTCATATGATAGATCATTAGAGATAAGGCTTCTTTAGTCTTCACTTAGGGAAAATGAGAAGAGATGGGATCAGTCTATAATCAGAATCTCAGAATTTGAGAGTTGGCAGGAACCAAATCCAACCCATTCATGAAAGAACTCCACCTTATAACGTGCTTGAAAAGTGATCCTCTAGCCTCTATTTGAAGATCTCTAAGGAGGAAGGTAAGTTATTCTACTTTAGGATAGCTCTGATTTTTAAGTTTTCATGAAATCTAACAAAAATTTACCTTTCTGTCACTTCTACTAACTAGTTCTATCCTTTAAAAACAATGAGAAGTTTACAAACTATTGAAGGAATTGGAGAGGAAGAACAGATTTGTTCATAGATTATTTTGTATACTATATTCTATACATATGTATGTGTGTATATACATGTATATGTATATATATATTATGTATACATAAGGCTTGAAAAGAAGTAAATAAAAACTAAATCAAAGTTGAGAGATGATATGGGATAAAATATACAATTAAGACTTGCATTTAGATGAACCTCTCAGATGACAGCAGGTCAATAAAAGAAGTCCCCAATCTGTGGAGTGATGTCAAGAAAAATTACTATGGCTTTCCCAAACCTATTATTATATTGACCCATTCAAAATAAACTGGGTCTAGATGGATCTAGAATAGCAATTCTTATGTCTTTAAGACTTATGAACCCAGTAACCTAACCAGTTTTAATAATATGTTTGATGAACTGAACTGCCCAAGACAGATTCTTAGGGCTCCAGAGAGAGACATTCACAAGTATTCAGAAAACCTTACCTTCATGTTGTCAGGGGGGTCTCCTTGGCCTGTAGTTGCACAAACAAATATCACCAGTGGTTCATTAATCAGATTCACCTCAATATAAAAGAGAGCAATATAAGGATCTCTCATAGTGTCAACATGAGAAATCTTCCCTTCCTTTCCTCTTTGAGAGGTACATGGGAAAGAAAGTACTACAGATGTGGCTTGCAGAATGAAAGGGATGATTCCTTACAATGTCCATTCTATTCAACAGGCAAAACTCCTAGAATCAGATTTGGTGGCTCAGATGGATGAAGAATTGATAAGAATCCCTAATGCTATTCTTTAATATATCCCCACTGGTCAAATTCATTTAGGTTAATGTAGAAAAAAGGGGATTAATATGGGCAGAAGGGAATTTATCAGATTATGTCAATATATATTTGACATTTTCTTAGTTCTCATTTTTGGCCTCTTTTCCTACCTGATTATCTTCCATATAGCTTTCTACTGTCTTACTGATAAAATACTTCCAAGTATGAGCTCTCATGGCAGCTCCTTTTATTCCCAAATGTTTTCCCATTCCCTACTCCCAACATAATCCAAGGACCTCCACTATCGAGTACCACTCTATTTTTTCAATATTATCTTATATTACTCTCCTCAATACACAGTATTTTACTGCCAGTATGAATTACTCTGTCCTTGAAACCTGCGTGATGTTTTCACTCTTCTGTAACTTATGTCATACTGTTTTCTATGCCAAGAATTCATTCCTTCCCCATTTTTCATCTGATGAACTCCTATCCATCTTTCAATACTAAAGTAAAGCCATTTCTTCCACAAAATCTTTCTCTTCTGACCTCATTTAAGACTTTGTTTTACAACTATCAAATGTTTGGTTAATATAATATTCTGTATTATCATATCTGTGTTGTATCCTGCAATGAGACTGGAAGCTTTACATCTTGTTCATTGATTCCTAAAATTTGAGCATCTAATCTCCTCCAGTAGCTAGTACAGTCCTCTGTACACAAATGAGGCTTAATAAATATTTACTCAATTATACTGCTATATTGTTTAACTGTCTTGTTCTTAGCTACCCACCAGAGAGGAAAAGTCTAACAAGCTAATTTCAAAATAAAGGGTTAGTAACTAATGGCTTAGTGTTTTGCATCTTTCAGGAGCAGTGGGCAAGAAGTTCTAAAGTTATCATCTGAGGCCCCAATGACAGCTAAGTGAGAGTAAGATTTGTGGTTAAGATGACCTTCCTGGAGTTCTTTAAATCACCCCCTGTAGGAAACCCAGGTGCAGGAGTGTCCATCTCTGCAAGCAGGGACACACACATTCCCAGGTCCTCCCCCCATTGCTTTCTGCCAGAGGCATTCCTGTATACAAAGCTGGGAAGTCTAGGTCAGCGCAGCACTCCCGACCTTACTCACCACATTATAGGAATCCAGAGCCTGAACCCTACATTGGAGCCGCCGCCTCCGGGCCTCCCTACTGATCCTCTCTGCCACGTCCTGGGCAGTCCCTGTCTGGCTCCCGAACAGGATGAGGAGGCTTGGGGTCAACATCTGGAGAAATGGGAGCAATGGGACTGGTGTTGGGGAGAGTATCGGACGTGAGGAGGATCAGAATTGGGGAAGCTGGCGTTTCTAACGGGGAATCAAGTATAATTGGAAAAGGTTAAAACTGAGGCTGGGGTCACAGAGTCGAGAACGAAGGCAGGACAAGAAGAAGCGTGGGTTAGAACTTAGGAGTCAGAGTAGAGATGTCAGTGAAAGTGGTCCGGATGACACCTGAAACAGGAAGAACTTGAGTTTAGGACACAGCGGCGGGGACATGGATTCTAGGATGTGGGGGTGGGGGACTCGGTCGCGGGGCCCCAGGTGTCTGGGCAGGGCGAAGACCGGGGTAAAGCAAGAACGAGTAAGTAGGGCAAGGGAGAGGAAGGACTGAAAGGGAGATAGAAAAAAGACCACCACCTCTTTAAGCGACTTGCCGAGGGGATGACTTCCGGTGCCGGAGGAAGTGACGCCATCGGTGAGCGACAGACACACCATGGCGGCGGCGGCGGGCGGAGCCGCTCAGACCACCGAGGTAAGTACTGGGGTCTAGGTCGGTATGGTAAATTATCGACACCGGGTGTGACGGTTCGGTTAGCAGGCGGGCTGGGACCAGGTCCGACTGCATGACCAGGGGCGCCGTAAGGTAATGGAGGGCCGCTGGGCTGACTTCCTTACCCTCGCTGCTGACCCTCTGTCCCTGTTTCCGCAGCTGCAGCCGCCGCCGCCCCGTCCTTTTTGAGGAACAGCTCCGCCGAGCTACGCTGCTCTGGGAGGGCAGGAACGGGCCCTGCCGGGAGCGGAGCTCCGGGCCCCGCTGGTCTCCGAGCTCGCACCGGCACGATGTTGTTCTCGCTGCGGGAGCTGGTGCAGTGGCTGGGCTTTGCCACCTTCGAGATCTTCGTGCATGTGCTGGCGCTGCTCGTGTTCTCTGTGCTCCTGGCGCTGCGAGTGGACGAGCTGGCCCCGGGCCTGTCGTGGTGGAATGTATTTGTGCCCTTTTTCGCCGCCGACGGGCTCAGCACTTACTTCACCACCATCGTGTCGGTGCGCCTCTTTCAGGACGGGGAGAAGCGGCTGGCGGTGCTCCGCCTCTTCTGGATCCTCACTATTCTCAGCCTCAAGTTTGTTTTTGAGATGCTGCTGTGCCAGAAGCTGGTTGAGCAGACCAGGGAGCTCTGGTTTGGCCTTATCATGTCCCCAGTTTTCATCCTTTTGCAACTGCTCATGATCCGGGCTTGTCGTGTCAATTAACCCTGCTCGGAGGGGAGGAAGAAAGGACACCGCGTTGCACTGGAGAAAAGGAACTCCAGCAGGGAGGAATCTGTCCCATTGGCTTATGAAGGCCTCAGTTTTTCTTCATGCTTTGCATCCTAACTCCAAGCGGGTGGGCAGATGTATGAGAGAAAGAAAAAAACAAAACAGATCACTAAATAGAGGTATTCCTTTTTTCCGTTTTTTTTTTTCTTTGAATTTTATTCCCTCCATCCCCATTTTCAGTCTCCTTGATTTGAGATGAGTTCTGGATTGGACTGTTTAATTGCCTAGATTATAAAGGAGTTTTGCCGTTAGAAATTGCTTTTTAATAAAATGTACTGTTGGAATATGAGTATTTCTTTGGACTGGGAGAGGGGGGATGGTTAGCTATATTGCTAAATTCAGAAATCTTCTCTTGGTCAGTGGTATTTTATCAGGGAGCTTTGTATTAGGAAAGCTGCCCTGGGAGCAGGCCATGTGTTTGACTGCATAGTTCATTTCCCAAATATTATATCAAATATTTTATGTACCTCCCTTCCTAAAGAGAAAAGAGACAATGAATTCCTGAGGATAAAGCAATTAGTGAGATATAATTTTAATTTTAGTTAGTTCATAACTAGAATTATACTTGTATTTTCCTGCCAGCTCCTGTAATTTCTACATTCTCATTTCCATTCTTGAGCTTTTACTGTTTCCCCACTTAACTTTTCTGGCAAGTATTGTGTGATCTGGGAGTGGTCCATTTTCAGTAATCCTAGATAAAGGAAACAAGTCTTTGCTACCTTTTCTTTTAAAGATTGGTAACATTACTAAAAGTATTGA
Organism: Myrmecobius fasciatus; assembly: GCA_023553655.1. Classification (NCBI taxonomy): domain Eukaryota; kingdom Metazoa; phylum Chordata; class Mammalia; order Dasyuromorphia; family Myrmecobiidae; genus Myrmecobius; species Myrmecobius fasciatus. Next base: position 113,616 of record JAJPUD010003867.1, read on the forward strand.
TGACTTAGATTACATAATGTATGTTTGCGTATTTCTGTGTAGCTCTTTACTAGGTAGTTGTGAGGCTCAAGTGAGATAATGTATTCAAAGTACTTATATCTTAAAACTACAAATCCTATGTCAGTGTTCTCAAATTTTCACAATCCTTTTACTCAGATATTTCCATGTCTCATTACTTTCCTCAGCTCACTGTAATCAGCTAAACACACTGACGCAACTTGGAAAGATATGGTGAGATCTAGGGCATCCTGTCTATTGAAACCGAGGGTGTGGATGTTTTCCTGGTCAACCTGTGGTCCTGGCTAGAGGCAGATAATTATGAGGTTACTATATGGCCATTTTATTTTACTACTAAGACTTTGGAATGGGACATGAGTAATTTTCCTTGATTGTAATAATGTAGAGGTAAGGCTTCCTAGTAAATGGGAGAAAATGAAATGAAAAGTTCACAATTGTAGGAGCACAGCTGGAGTTAATAACTTTTGATTCTTGTGGCTTGGGTTCCTCTCACATCAAGTTCTTTGGTTCACAATCCTGGGCTTTTCCCACCATGGAATTTCACTTGGAGTAACTATGAAGGAAACAAATCTATCTCCTTGTCAGGATATTTTTTTTCCTCTGGATTAAAAGGGATCCCAGAGGACATTGTGAACTCAGAACTGGAACTTCTCATTTGCAAAATGAGAGCGTTGAATGCCTCCAACGTCTGTTCCCACGACCTGGGCAAAAATTCATTGCTTATATTTAATGATAAAAACAAAATGCCATGAGAACAGAGCTAATTGTCGAGGAAGTGAACTGTCCACTCTTCCTAAATAATCTATGCTTGGGCAGCTAGGTGGCGCAGTAGAACACCGGGCCTCAAGTTCCAATTCGGCCTCAGGCTACACTAGCTGTTTCTCTCAGGCCCAGACACTTAACCCTGAAGCTTCACTTCCTCTTCTGTAAATTGAGGACACTCTGGAGAAAGAAATAGCTAACTCCTCCAGTATCTTTGCCAAGAAAATCTTACGGACAAAGTCCACAGGTCAAGTAGAGTAAGATACCGACAAAAACCTTTGCCACCTTCTGTCCCAGTAATACACACTGGAGACACCCCGAGTTCTACCCGTGCCATCACTGGGAAATGGTGTTAGTATCATGTCAGAAAACTGGGCTCATTCTGATTCCTCCCAGTTAACCCAGGACCAGCAAGAACAAGGTTCACGGTCACACCGAGAGGTGGAATTTAGGTTTAATCACTCCTAGCTAGAAGCTGTCTTCCTCATGGAAGTTTCTGGGCTCTGGGCCAGGATTCTCCCTTTTCCACCCTGGTACGAACACTGCTGCCTACAGTAGAGGGATTCCTAGGGAATTGCTGGAGGAAAGTAATTATGATAGATACACCATAACTACCCAAAGAGGAGGGTCTAAAATGTCTTTCCCCAATTGGGCGCCCGCTTGGGTGATGGAGTCTCAGCCAATTAAGGGTGCTTTTTCCCAGGGGGTTGAACGAGGGTAATCGTCAGCCAATAGGAATAACTCTTGCCGGGGTGTATGGCGAGGAAAGGGCGTTCCCCCTCCTTATCCCGCCTCCACTTTCCCCCATAGGTGGTGCGGGCACATACAGGGCGAGTTTATGGGGTCTTTTCCCAATAAGCACCGGCCTAGGAGATGATCGTATCCCCCAATGAATAGGGCTTTATCTCGGGGGGGGGGAGCAAGAAAGGTCACTGGCCAATAAACAGAATCCTTCCTCCCATGGGCACCCGAATCAACCTTTCCCCGTCTGTTATAGGTGGCTATAGCCCACATGGGGCGGGTCCTGAGGGGCCTTCCCCAATGGGAGCCGGCCCTGAGATTAGGGGCGTGGTCACAGACGGGAAAGCGGGCCGCTGTGGGGCGAGAGGAGCTGTTCTATCAGTTCACTGGCCCGCCAGCCCGCCAGGCCGGTTGCCGGACACTGGCACTTGGGCGGATTTGCCGGACTTCGCTTCACTTCGCGCTGTACTATACCATGACGAGCCTTGAGCCTCGGCGGCCGCCGGGCCTCGATGGACTGGCGGGGTCCACCTCCCGCTCCGTGCTGCCCTCATGGAAACGAGAGATACTGGAGAGGAAGCGAGCCAAGCTGGCGAGCCTGGGGGCCGGGCCCCGGAGCTTGGCTGGGGGGGCCGACGGAGGGGTTGGAGTCGAGGCTGCAGCTGGGACTGTGACCGGGACTGGGGGCGAGTGCTCGGGGGAGCCAGCCCCGGCGGAAGAACGACTGGTGCTGGCCGATAGCTTGGGCCCCCTGCGGGAGAACCCCTTCATGCGGCTGGAGACGGAACGCAAGCGGCAGTGGAGGGGGCGCGGCACGACGCCCGGAGCCCGGTCCTCGACGGGTCGACCCGTGCAGCAGCTTCTGGAGCTCTATAGCCGTGTCCCGGGCATCCGCACCATTCGCGCAGACAACATTCTCATTATCGAGTCCGAGCCCGGATTTTTGCCCAGCCAACGACCCTACGAGGTGAGCTCCCCCGGTTCGCGCCCGGGCCCGGACCCATTGCAGCAGCTGTTGGTCCGGCGTGGCTGCTCAGTGGCGGAGATCCGGGCCGCCGAGGTGGTCATCTATGAAACGCCCCGGACTGCCGTAGAGGCGGCCGCGCAGCCAGGCACGGTCAGCCGTCTGTTGGAGAAGTTCGATTCCCCGATAGCTATCGGCGAGCCCCGGCCTCAGGCCCCATCCCAGCCTCGGCGCCGCGGGAGCCCTGAGCAGAGCCAACCTCTGGTGCCAAAGCCTTCTGTAGTCGAGCAGCGGAGCTTGACGACTTCCTCCTCCCTGCCCAGCTCCGGACCCCGTACTCCCAGTGTCGGAGAGAGAGCTGCCTGGTTTCAGGCATCGGCAGCTGCCCCATCTCGGCTCAATGACTTCCTCCAGAAGACGGGTAGCAACTCTTTCACTGTTCACCCTCGGGGTCTGGCCAGAGAAAGCCGGATAGTAGTACCAAACGGACCTGTCATGGAGGCCACTTCAGAGCCTCGTCTGGGTCCTGCCAATGGCCTCCCTACAGTGGGTGGGCCTGTGCCATCCTCTTCCAGTACTTCCAAAGGCACCAATATTCGGAAGCCAAATGCTGAGAAGGAGGCACCCATCCTCCACCTTTCCCCTGGCACTTGTCCGATGGGCAGTGCCAATGGGGGACCCAGTGCCACTCCAGCTGCCCCTTCCACATTCCCCAAACACAGCCTGGCCAGTGCCACTCCCAGTCAGCGAAGGTGGGTTTCTGCAACCACCAGTTCCAATGACTCTTTTGAGATCAAGCCTGCCCCCAAGCCAGATATAGAGACCATCCCTGATGAGGATGTCCAAGCTAAGGCCTTGGCTAACCTCCGGATGAATTCCAAAAACTCCTTTATTTTCATCCCTAAGCCCAGGGTGGAAGTCGTGGGCTCCAGGGCTGGCCATCCAGTGGGGAACAAAGCCTTTGAGCAGCCAAAGGGAAAGGTCACTGTTTCTTCTCAATCTGACCACTTAACCCACATACCTCTGGAAAACGGAGGCCAGCACTCACCAGAAGTTGTGCCTCCCTATGGAAATTACTTAGGGGGTGAGGCCTTGCAGGCACAGGAAGAAGGGGATCCTCAGAAACAAACAGCAACGGTTCTCTCTGAGGTGAACCACAAGTGGCAGGGGGAAGTAGTAACAACCCCCTCTATAGAGAGACCTTCCAAACAAGAACCTTGTGGAGACTTTGAGATTTCTGACACATCCCTCAGTTCCTCTATCATTCAGATTCCTGAAGAACCCAGTAGACCAGGGCTTCCCGTTACTTTTATTGATGAGGTAGATTCAGATGATGAATCCTACCAAGAGGCCAAACCAGCTTTCAGATTCTCTGATGCTCCTCATTATCGACCTCATCCTTCTCTGCCCAATAGCAAATCTGAAGTTCACTACTTGAGCAACAATACATTCACGGTGGTACCTAATAGGAAACCAGCTGCCTCTGAGGCAAGATTTAGCCCACCAAATAGGGAACTGTATACTGAGGAAGAGGAGGAGGAAGACCAATGGAAAGGAAAAACTCTTGAAGATCCTGAAGCATCCCATGAGAATGTGGGGTTGTTACTCAAGAAACGTTACCCCACTGTCGATGAAATTGAAGTGATTGGGGGCTATTTATCCTTGAAGAAGTCCTGTTTAACCAAGATGGGGTCCTCAAGAAAAAAGGTAACATTGAAGGAGAGATACCAGAGGTCTGCCTAGCAAGGAAGAATAGGAAAATTATGTCTAGGTGATAGTTTGATAGTTACTTAGACTGCCTAGCACTTGGTAAATGGTTCCAGTCTTTTTTTTTTTTTTTTTAATAAAAGAACTGCTTTATTGATATTCTTTTCTGTATTTCCTTCTCCTTCACAGTCATCTTCCTCATTTGGTACTTTTAATCTATCACCTTTCTGTTGAGACTTGGGAATCATGCTTCAGCAAAAGTTCTCTGAAGTCATGATTGATCAGTATTATTGATTAGAGTTCTGTAGTCTTTTGAGGTAGTTTTCTTTTAATTGTTGTGATCATCATGTAAATTGTTCTTCAGTTTCTATTTATTTTAATCTGCATCAAAATAAGCCATTTCAAGTTGAATTCTTTCATCACAGTAATATTCCATTAAGTTGGTATGCTACAATTTCTTCAGCTACTTTCTGGGTAATAAGCACCCACTTGGTTTTCAGTTCTTTAATTGGGCCAGTTTACAACTCTACCAGTTGATTAGTATTGCATCTGTCTAATAGCCCCTCAACATTCACACTTCTCATTTTCTGTCTCCTTTGCCCATATTATAACTGAGAGGCAAAACTTCCAAATGGATTGAATTTATTTGTCATAAGAGAGGGCTCTGTTGTAGCTGGAATGATTAGTGGAAAGTAATAATGAAATTTTAAAAAAAAGAGAGAGAGAGAGAAAAGATCAGGATTTTTCTTTGTTCCAAATCTGTAGTAAGGTCATAAATTGTTGCGATTGGTTGGAATTGTCATTTAGGTGCCTTCTTCTAAATGGTCAGAGGCCATGTTAGTTTGTTCTTGTTCTGCTCTTGGCTGTTGTGCCCAGTTGATGGAAATATTTGGATCGTTAAATACTGTTGTTTGATGAGAGAAGCAGGCCTCCCTCAATTTATTAAGCAGTTGAGCTTTTCCCCATGTTGTCTTTTTCCTCTTGGCAGACAGCTGTAGGTATAGATTAGAAAATTCCCTAGTAATGGTTTAGGGAGGAGTCAAAATATCCCATACTAACTATTTTATTGTTGCAACACTCCTACATAAAATGGAACCTGCTCCTTTTACAGCATGGTGGTAGTGGCTGCCCTATTGATTAGAGATACAGGTGTACCTATCCAAGGTTTGCCAGTCAAATGGGAAATGGGGCCTGCTTTAAGATAGAACTTGGTAGGCAACTCCCAATTACTTGAAAATGTATGAGGCAGTACAGTACTTTAGAATTAAGACTGGCATACAAGGATCAAGGTTGAAATCCCATTTTTATTACTGAGTGATCTTCGGTACATGAATTCACATCTCTGGCCCTCACCTGTAAAATGAGGAAAGAGATGGGACTAGATAACCTGATGACCTCTGAGTTCCTTTTAGCTCTAAATCTCCAATCTTCTGATCCTGTGACACATAGCCTCATCCCAAGGAACAAAGCCCAGCTTTTTAAGTCTCTCAGGAAAGGAAAAAAAAAAAAAAAAAAAAAAAAACAGGCAGGAGAAGTCTCTGTAGGTCTTACCTGGAGCTACTGCCAGGTGAAGGTAGGCAAGCGGGACAGTATTTTAACTGTTTTTGGCCATAAGCTGTGTCCAGTTCAGTGACTGTAGGACAGGAGGATAGATAATAGACCTCAGAATCAGAAAGACCCAGATTCAAGTTCTGAATCTGAAACCTGTTGGGCGATTCCCTTAACCTCTCAGTATTCTAGGCCAATTGTAGAAAAGGTGCTGTTTGTATTAATGAAAGGGAGTTTCTGTATTTGGAAGTTCCCTATACTAATGATATAAAGATACAGTTCCTTGCCTTTAAAGCTGTGATGCAATGTCAAACTCAAATAGAAATGGGGGCCTCTAAACCCCATTTGGACTTCATAATGACTTAGAGAACCCTCTATTAACATTATCTATGTTCCATTGCATTTTTAGTTTTTAAAATATTTTCCAGTTACAATCTGTTTTGGGATGCCTCTGCCTTAAAGGATTGTCATCTGTAAGTGGTAAAACTTACTGACCTTATATGAATTCACAGCGACCTTTTGGGCTCTTTACTTGGTTTTTCAGCTAAATCTAAGTTCATGTTAGAGATCCTAAGGAAATCTGTTGATTCCACAATTAGAAATTAGGGCAGGTTGATTCTCTGAATAGCATTCAGAGTGGAATTTTATACATTTCCTCATCTTTAGGACCTACCTTCCTCCCTCCCCTCCCTTAGGAAACTGGGTACATCTGCGTTGATTTCCAAAGCTGGGGGTATATTTTCTCTTTCAACTTTTACATAGAAAAATATTGTAGAATGTTTCCTTTCTGTGGGAGGTTTTTTCTGTTCCTACTACTAGTAGTGCCAGCTCTGGCTGGTAAATCTATAAATCTTTCTTGTATGTAGAATCTGAAATTTACCTGGGCGTAAAGCCTTAGCTCTGGAGCCCTCAGAAACAGGAGTGACCACTTGGAATTAACAACTTGGTAATTCTTTTCTATTTTATGCTGTCGTCATGGGGCAGGGCAAGCACTGGACCTCCTTAACTACATGCTCCATTGACCTTTCCCTGTATTGAGTGTTGAAGGCTCAGAATTATGAATGGATCTACATTATTTCCAGATCCATTAAGGAACATTGTTATAAAAGGGCTTATACTCTTTACCTTCTGTGAAGAACTTTTTGATTACCTTTATTCTCTACGATTTGCCAAAATGGGAAAATTGACTCATTGTTAGCTGAATCTCAGTGGTGGAACCTGTTCTTAAAGGGTTGGGCTTGGTATCCTTTCTTGGACTTCATCCTCACTCCACTGTTGACTGTCCCTTTCTCTTAGTTTCTTACACTCCTTCTGTGAGCTCCCATGATTCACCCTACCCCTAAGCCTCTTTTGTATTTATGAGATGAATGGAGGAGAGTATGTTGTGCCAGACTCGGGTACTTTAGGGGGAAGCAGTACTGCTATAAGTCTTGATCTCTTGAAGGAGTTAAAAGGAGTGTATTGATCCTAACTGAATAAGAAAAAAAGGGGGGGGGGGAGAAGCTGTGGGATGTATAATGAGAAGGGCACTGGGATTTAGTTAGTCAGAGGCCTTGGGTTCAAATGTAGGTTAGCTTCTTGCTCTCTGTGTGATCTTGCTTGAGTTCCCTTCAACTCTCTGGTCTTCCTTTTCTTCAGGAAAGATGAGAGGGTTGGACAAGATGGTTTTTAAAGTCTTGAAATTCTATGAATGGCAAATACCATAAGCACCAGGCTAGCTAACTAGGTAGAGATTTGTCTGACTACCTTTCTGACTGGAAACTCCTTCCCAGCCCTGCTTGTTCCTGGGGGTGGGGAGGGGGAAAGAAGTAGTGCCAGCCTAACTCTTTGTACCCTGTACCTGAGCTTAATGTTTCATAGAGTCCTTCCCTGCCTATTCCTTTTACAGACTGGCTTCTGAAAAATTTCCAGGTTGTTTCCGCTTCTTTGTTTAACCTTGGGGCAAATTCCAAGGCTGACAAATACCATATCACTTCCCTGTCGGTGGGGGTGACAAGGGGCTCCTTTGGGAGTAAAATCTAGACTGACCGGTACAGGATACTTTGGTCAGTCCTACTCATCTTGCCAGTGGTGACTTCTCCCATTCATTTCAGAGCTTCCCGAGTAAGCCATTTATTTTCAGGGCTTCTCATTTTTTTCCTTCTAGATCCTCCTACTGTGACTTCTGCTTACATCATTGTGCCAAAGGTTCCCTTGTTTAAAACCTTTAGCAGCTTTTCCAAGACTAATCCAAGATTCCTTTTCCTTTCTCCTCTCCTGGTTATTGTATACGGTCCTGTGACTTAGAGGCTATTTCCTTCCTTGGTTCTCCTATCCATATGTCCTTCTTCCTTTTCTTCTTCATCTGTCTTCCCTCTAATTGCTGGGGTCTTTTTTAGGAGCAGTTCTTGCCCTGTTCTCTCTCTATATCTCTTCTTTTTCTGCCATTAGAGTTTGATACTATGTATATGTTCAAAGTACCTTTCTCTCCCTTGGTCTGTTATTCCATTCTGTGCTTCCTCATATCAGCAAGACACCTCAATGTCCTCTCAGTATTTGTACTTCATCATAGTTTAATAGCAAATAAAACCCAACCCTTCTTTATCCTCATTGTTGTGAGTTCTATTGTTCCAGTTGGTAGCAGCACTTCCTGCCTACTGGTCCCTCTCACTTTCTGTTCGAACATCCTCCCAGTACTGTGTCTGGTCCCTTATGTCATCTCTCATACCTGTCTCTTTCTTAGCAAAGGACTTGTCTAAAATCTGGTTATCTCACTGCTCAACTATTGCAACCTCATTTTTGTTCCCATGGGGCTTTCCCTCCTACATACTTACATTTCTTATCACCCTCATATCTAATTAATTTTTTTTTCAGCCTCCAATTTAGCAGACAAAAATTACCCACTCTCTTCACTCCATTTCTTTCTTTTTAGCTATGCTTTTTACCTTCGCTCTCTTGGTTTTGGTGCCCTATCCTTGTCAACCCCCTTTTCCCCCTTTCCCCTTATGTCTCTCCAGCTTCTCCATTATCCCAGATCCTTTATTGCCAGATGTCATTTGACCTTGGGCTAGGGTCTCTCATTTGATAGTAATTTATATTTATATGGCATTTTAAAGTTTATAAGAAGGTATTTTCCTCATCATGATCCTCATTATGATCTCTTTTATGGTTAAGGAATTTGAAGTTTGAAGTGGATAAATTAGTTGTTGGTTGTTGTACAGTTAGAGAATAAGGGATTCAAACGAAGGTTTCCAATTCTAAGAATGGTGATCTATCCACAGGGCCATTCTTACTTTTCTTTCTTGTTTTAAGACAAAAATGGAAGGAACCCAGGACTTTGTTCAGCCATCTCTCATCTCTAGGACACAGTGGTCTAATGGCATTTGAGACCATGAGCACAGATTGTCTAGGGGCAGAGTCCTGAAAGGTAGGATGTGCATGGATAAATTTCAAGGACTCCATGAACTTGGATAGGAAAAAAAAATTCATTTTTATTGTCATCAACCTCGAATTGAAGTTTAGCGTTTCTTTCAGTGATTTAAAAACATTATAAAAAATAAAAATAAAAACATTATCCTGAGAAGAGGTCTGTAGGTTTCACTGGACTGCCAAAAGGATCCAGGACCCAGGAAAGGTGAAGAACTCTTGATTTAGGGTGTTTGGCAACTGAGAAATGGGGACCAAGGAATCTGAGGGAGATTTGGGGTCTTGGGTTGTAAAATAAAAATTTTAGGGAGGTGAGAACAGAAGGACAAACATTCCTGGATAAGGAATTCCTGGGAAGGAAAGGTAATGTACTTCCAGTTAAACTAGATTGGAAGAGAAGAGGTTAATAGAGAAGTAGGCTAAAGCCTGGGCCAGGACAAAAGGGGGTATGACCTTGGGAAGTTGTGGAGGTGACCAAATTGGCAGTCATTACTTGAATAGGTCCAGAAAATGAAGGGAGAGGCCAGATGGCTTCTCTCAGGTAAATAGGCAGGCCTGGCCAGGGCCCTACTGGGAGCAGTACCTTCATTCCCAGCATTGATTCAGGGCAACTGCTTCTGCCCTTGGACACACAGCATTACTTGTTTACTTCACATTCATCAGAGGCAGCATTTCACGCTGTGTAAAGAGTACTTAGCTTGAAGTCAGGAGACTTGGCATTGAATCCCATTTTAAGCATATATTGTCTGTATAAATACTGGCAAGTCATTTACCTTTTCTGAATCCATTTCTGATAATGATAATGTGAAAAAAGTGTTTTTTAAATATTAAAGAAGATTTTGAAATATGAATTATCTATTCACAAAGCTATAGCCAACTGTGGTAACATCCTAAGTCAGCCAGTGACATCCCTGACTTGATCAGTGGGCTCTGATAATGGGGGAATGAGTTTATGTTGATACCTTCTTTGTTATTTGTTTTAAATCCTTATTTTATTTTATTTTACTTCTTTCCATTATTTTAAAATATATTTTATTTATTTTTTAAATATTTCCTAGTTACATGTAAATGGTTTTTTTTGACATTTTTAAAAAATTTTTAAGTTCCAAAATCTCTCTCCCTCCCTCCCTTCTTTGAGAAGACAAGTACTTTGATTTCAGTTATACATATGAGATCATGTAAATATATGTCCATATTAGCCATGTTACAAAAGAAAACAAACCAAAAAATAAAAATAAGGTTTGAGGGTTTTTTGTTTTGTTTTGTTTTTTAATGCAGGAAAGATTTATTTTACATTCTTGCAAGTATGGGTGCCTAGGTTAGTAGACATACCTTTGAAATTCCAAAAGCAGTAGATAAAGAAGGTTTTGGAAAAGTATGCTTCAATCTGCATTCAGAATTCATCAGTTAGTTCTTTCTCTGGAAGTGTATAGCATAGGCCCTTTGGAATTATCTTGGATCATTGTCTTGATCAGAGTAGCTGAGTATCACAGTGATCATCCTTAGACTATTATTGTTGATGTGGATGATGTTCTCCTAGTTCTGTTATTTTATTTCTAAATCAAATTTTTTTTCTTTTCTACTTTCCCCCCTTCCCCTTCAACTGGGAAAGCAATAAAAATAAAACCTATCATAAATATGTATAATCAAGTAATACAAATTCCCAAATTGGTCATATCCTCAGTGTTTCCTCTGAGTCCATCAGTTCTCTATCTGGATGTGGATAGTGTATTTCATCATGAGTCCTGTGGATTTGTGGTTAGTCATTGTATTGATCAAAATTCCTAAGTCTCTTATGCTTTTAAAATTTAAACTGTAACTTTTAAAGGACTTTTTTCTTCTTTTTTTATATTATCTGTCAAAAAAGGACTTTTAAAGTTCTTTGTCTTTATAATGTTGTTGTATAAATTGTTCTGGTTCTGCTCACTTCATTTTGTATCAATTCATACAAATCTTCCCAGGTTTCTTTGAAACCATTCTCTTCATCATTTCTTACAGCACAATATTCCATCATATTCAAATTCCATAACTTGTTCATCTGTTCTCCAATTAATGGGCACTTGACACTCCCTCAGTTTCCAATTCTTTGCCACCATGAAAAGAGCAGCTATTTTTTTTTTTTTTTTTGTATATATGAGTTCTTTTCCTCTTTCTTTAATCTCTTTGGGGTATAGAGATAGTAGTGACAGCTCTGGGTTCTGACTGGATATGCACAGCTTAATAGCTTTTTTGGTTGTGGTTCCAAATTGCTTTCTAAAATAGTTGGATCAATTCATAGGTCTAGCAGTGTATAAATGAACTATTTCCAGTTATGTGCATTTGTGAAGTGATTGGCTAGACTCAGATTTTATAGTTTGTGATTGTGGGGTAGAATAGTAAGGGAGAAAGGGTGGTGGCTCTGCAAACTATTTCCTTTGGAAAATACACAGAACCACTTATCAATAATAATCATAATTATAAATAATGCCATTATTAGCTATTATTTATGTAGCTCTGTAAGGTTTGACAAACTCTTCACAAATATCTCATTTGATCATCATAAAGACTGTGGGAGATAGATGTTACTATTATTATCCTCATTTTATAGTTGAGAAAACTGATGTAGACAGGGTTATACAGCTAGAAAGTATCAGAATATGAATTTGAACTCATGTCTTTCTGACTCCAGGCCCAGTGGTCTTTTCCCCACTAACACAACTTTACTGATTTTGAAAAAACAAACAAGCATTTATTAAGTGCCTGTTGTATGTGGTAGGTGTTAGATACATAAAGACAAAAGTGAAACAGTTTCTGTTCTTGAGGAGTTTATTATCTAGACAGGGGAGGCTACAATTACACATCTACAAAATACAAAGTTATTTTGGTGAGGGAGGAACCAGTAGCAGGGGGCAGGAGAAGTATTAGATTAGGAAATTTTTCATGTAAAATAGAATTCCTAAGCCTTTTCTCTTTTTTGACATTTTAAAAAAATTTTTAAGTTCCAAAATCTCTCTCCCTCCCTCCCTTCTTTGAGAAGACAAGTACTTTGATTTCAGTTATACATATGAGATCATGTAAATATATGTCCATATTAGCCATGTTACAAAAGAAAACAAACCAAAAAATAAAAATAAGGTTTGAGGGTTTTTTGTTTTGTTTTGTTTTGTTTTTCTCTGTCATATTTTGGTGAAGTCTATGAACTCCTCAGAATAATGTGTTGAAATGTAAGTTCATGGACCTCAAGTTAAGAACCCCTGATGATATTTGAGAGCCGGACTTTGAAGAAGATGAAAAGGCTTCAAAGGGGGTCTTTTTGTCCCTTTTTAAGCTTCTCATAACTTATCCTACCTCCTTTTCAGCTAAGAACATACTAAATAGTTCATTCAAAAAATTGAGGCCATTCCCATTAGAAATTTTCTAGGATTTTTCTCCTTCCAAAACTAATCTCTGGCAGTGAATGCTATGGTTTTGGTTCCCCTGGCCCTCTCTAATTGGTGGAGAGCCTAGGTTAGAATCCTTTTTAATGCGCTTTCCACTACTCTGTGTCTTTTCTTGGAAGAAAAGAAATTAGAAGCCAGAAAGAGTGGCAGGCAACTTTGGGCTGGCCTACAGGCCTACAAGAGACTTCCCCTTCTATATCTTCTATCTCTGAACTAAGTTGAGCAGTTCTTTGGCCTTAAGAGAGACTCCCACCTCAGTCTCAGGCTGTTGCAGCTTTAGGTCTTCAAATGTCTCTCTGCTTCCTTGGGGTTATTATTGCTTCAGATTCTAGGAGTCTCCTTTCTAGGCTATCTGGGCCAGGGGACTGTTGTCCAGAGAAAGATTCTGCTATGGGAAGAATTGTTCCTTCTGAGCAGATCTTTGGCTAATGTAGCTGCCTGCAATTTGTGTTTTATATCTGTTCAAGCTGCAGGAAAGGAGTAGAGACTGGTGACTATTCCTAAGAGTGGCATTGGCCTTTTAAGTGATTTTTTTTACATGCTGTCTAAACCTCTGTAGTTTCCTTCTGCTTTCTCTCCTACACACCTGAGCCAGGGTGGAGCCCTTGGGCCTTATGTGGGAGTAGCGTATGGCTGGAGGAAGTTTTTCCAGGGCTGTTGTTTTTATTGTGGCTTCTGAGGGCTGTCCTATCCTCAGTGAAGGAAGTGCTAGATAACCCAAGAGGCTCTTTTGAACAGAAGCTTTTCCCCACATTATCCTTTCCCTCCATTCCCCTCCTCTATGGATAGTGCTGGACTTAGGAAGATCTAGGGCACATTCTGCCTCTTGATGCTTAGTTTATTCTGAGGCCATGGGAACTGTACTGTTTTTACAAAGCTATTTGAGCTTGGATTTCTTCATCTGTACTTAGCTCATAGCTTTGTCATGGGGCTTAAATGAGATAATGTATGTAAAATGCTCTGTAAACTTTAAAATAAGCATAAAGTCAGTTGTTGATGCTACTGTTATTATTGGCAGCTGTAAGAATGAATATTGGTTAAAATCTGGCCTTATCTGGACATAGTTGGCCTCAGTTTCCTGGCACAAAGTCTCTAGGTTGCAAATTCTATGTTTAGCTTAAGGTTTAGCCTTTTTGCAACTGTCATCTGCCAGCCTGAATCTCAGTATCATACCAACAGCTCTCCTGATTTTTACTATGCAATGATTGTATCTTGGGATGAGACAATTCACTGCTACCCTGTAGTTTCCCTTTCTGTCTTTGGAGAGAAAAATTTCTCTTTCTGCCTTGTCTCACATAGGGATATTTGAGAATATCTTGGTATTTATACTCTTTGGAGAAAAGATGAGATAAAAGTGGTCGAGGTAATGGAGAAACAAGTGACCCCTAACTACATGGGTGTTACTGCAATTTGTTATACATATTACTGAAAACTTTATACCTTGGGGTTTAGTTATATGACAGCCAATATTGCCTTTATGATTGATGTCATAGTGTAAAAAAATCATCTGTTTGTGGGAGAAAAAAGTTTGTTGGATGTTTGCAGAGGTAGACTGAGCCAGCTCCTGTGAGTAGTTTCCCAGGAAGATGGGAAGGGAAGGGAATAAGCATTCATATGGTGCCTACTATATGCCAGACATGTACCCTGCCAAGTAGAAACTGTTATCCTCATTATATAGTTTAAAAAGCTGAAGCAAATACAGGTTAAGTGACTTGCCCAGGATGACACAGCTAGTACATGTTTAAAACTAAATTTGAACTCGGGTCTTCTTGACAGTAGGTCCAGCATTCTATCTACTGCATCACCTACAAGACTGGGAGGCCTTTTCATTTCTACACTAATTCTTTTCTCTTTTTGTTTGTGATTCTGGAATACATTTATTTAGTGGAGCAATCATCTAAATCCTATTATGCCCTCAATTTTGTCACATAGGCAGGTGGTGGACCAAGTGGGATTTCATAATCAACATGTATTGGTACTAGTTCTTGCTGTGGATATATATATATATATATATATGTATATACATATACATATACATATATAATATATATGATGGTTGCTTTTCAGCACATTTTTTTCTGCATATTTAGGATCTTGTTATTATTGACAGAAAACAGTTTATTGTCTCATGTTTGAGAATTGACATGTTCCATCCATTCTTATTTTGCTTATTGACAATCCACAAACACCAACAAGTAATCATCTCATTGCCTCATTGAGCCCCACACTATGTGTAATCAGTGACTCATTTTCCCAGTCATACTTCCTGAGGTGCTCTGAGGCCAAGTTCTTTGCAGAGGATACTTCATCTTTCTGTTTTGCTGGATCAGCTGAAGGGTACTTTCCACACAGTAGCTTGGGTGAACCTCTACAGTTGGGAGGGAGGGTCTGAGCACCAGGCAAAAAATGGGGAAGTGAATTGGGTAAGAGTATCTGTAGGTTTTCTCATTGCTGTTTGATGGTTAGAGGCCACTTGGCATGTTACAGCTGGGGAGAGGGAAAGGGGTGATGCTGGGAGGAGAGCCAGTGTTCTGAACTCCCAGCTGTCCCCTGAAGTTAGGGTTGATGTTTGGCTCAAGAGCCTAGAATCTGAGGGTAGGAATGTAACACAAGCTGGGGCTTTGTATAGCTTGTACAGAGAACAAAAAGGCACTTGTGAAAGCTGGGAAAGCTCAGCTTTGAAGCTGAGGCTGAGCCGTGACCAATCTGCCCTGGTGCGTTAAACGCTTTTGGTCAAAGTCCCCATGGGGCAGGTGATACTGTTTATATAAGCACACAGCAGTGCAAGCCAGCAGAAGCTTGCCTCTTTTAGGTTCTTCTCTCGAAGCCTCCCCCTCCCAGGCCTATAACCCCTTTTGACTCTTGAGTTCTTCATCTCTTTCCTTCTTCTTGGTAGAGACCTAGTTGTTTGTGAGGCATTTTCTGCTGTGGCTGCCCAAAG
This sequence comes from Myrmecobius fasciatus, assembly GCA_023553655.1. NCBI lineage: Eukaryota > Metazoa > Chordata > Mammalia > Dasyuromorphia > Myrmecobiidae > Myrmecobius > Myrmecobius fasciatus. Next base: position 129,121 of record JAJPUD010003867.1, read on the forward strand.
CTTTGAGGCTTGGCCCAGAACTTGGAGTGCTGCCTGTGGGGGCAGCCGGAGCCTCACTCCATTGCCCTGTGGTGTAATTGGAGAGGCACAAGAATAGTGGAGTTGTCAGGGGCCCCCTGCCCCCCAGGTTACCTGGCCCTATGTTAGATACCTTGTGAGTTTTAGAGGTTCATGTGTACAAGCTGATTGAAGCAGCTGGTCAGGCTTAGTGCTAATCCTCTATGTGGGAAGGCCTATTTCCCTGTTGAGATTTTATAAATGCTTAGCCAAGAGGGAAGCAGCAGTCAATGTTCCAGGTGAATGGCTGACTGACTTATTTCCTCCCAGGAGCAGTCATCAGTGATAGGCCCCACCCAGTGTCAGGCCTTGGTTTCTATGGTGAGTGAAGATGGTCAGAAGAAACAGATCAGCAACCTAGCTGGTCTCATTACATCTAGAGAATGGTTTCTTTTCCTTTTGAGTTTGTATTTTAAAGGGATAAAAGGACAAAGGACAGGATCCGTGGAATAGGAACACCCATCTAGATGATGAAGACAAAGAAAAGTCCTTGGGGAAGTAGGAGAGGCATCAGTGGCCATAATCTAAACTATTGGGATAAGGCCAGGACAAATTCTAAAAAAAAAAAAAAATGTCTTGGAGCTAATGCTCAGCTATTCCCTCGGCCCTATATGCATCCCAATAGCATAATTCACTGACCATCCTGTGCCCCCTCAGACACCAACTAGACAATAATGTGCTTGTAGTTTGTATATAGAGATGACACTGTTTATTCAGCATTAAGTGTTCAGCAGGTGGGGTGACCAATAGCCATCAATTGTGACTTGGCTGGCCATCTTTTAGGGGCACAGTCTGTGATCTTGAAAGAGTGATTTGTCCTCATAGCAGCCAAACTATGAGTTGGAAAGCAACATATATCTTTTTTTTTTTTTTGCTTTTTGCTGAGGCAATTGGGGTTAAGTGACCTGCCCAGGGTCACACAGCTAGGAAGTGTCTGGGACCAGAATTGAACCCAGGTCCTCCTGACTTCAGGGCTGGTGTTCTATCTACTGGGCCACCTAGCTGCCCCCAACATATATCTTTTGATAATTTCCAAAAACCTGTAATAATAGGCTAGTAGCTTGAACTGGTAGCTATCTCTTGATATGGGTTCCCTGTGTGTGCCTCCTTAGGAGGGAGTTGAGACTGGGATAACTCTTCCTTCCTTATCCCTTCTGTTTAACACAAAGGGCTCCTGAATTATATGGTACTGAGGTTCTTAGTAAAGGCAGGGGGCTAAGAGACATCTTGAGCCAGTTCAGCAGCACTCAGCCTTTAGTATATCTGTCCTTGGAAACTTTCCACCAAGGGCTGATCATTTGGATGAAAGGGTTCTCTGACTAGTTTTGGACCTTGATCTTGGTAGGGATTCTCAAAGAGCTAGAGCTCTACTTAGCTTCAACTCAGAACTGGCATGATGTATGTATGTGTGTCATCTGCTCACCATGATATCCTTCTGGGCATGCATGGAGAAATAAAGAACCTCTGTTTCTGAGGGGGCACATGATGGTCAGTGAATTATGCTATTGGGGATGCATATAGGGCCGAGGGAATAGCTGAGCATGAGCTCCAAGACACTTTTTTTTTTTTTTTTTTTTTAGAATTTGTCCTGGCCTTATCCCAATAGTTTAGATTATGACCACTGATGCCTCTCCTACTTCCCCAAGGACTTTTCTTTGTCTTCATCATCTAGATAGAGTGTTCCTATTCCACGGATCCAGAAAAGGAGCAAGTTCAAATTTATTGCTCATCCTGTATGTGGGGGAAGCCAAATGTTATATTGAGATTGAGTAAGCACCTATCTAAAGGGAAGCATCATTACTGGTTTAAGTGACTCAAATTTTCCTCAGGGCTCTTGCTAGCCAGGGCAAGATTAGGGGACTGTTCTCATGGAATTAGCTGTTCTGACTTGATGAGCAAGCCCAGCCTTAGATCAGTAAATATGAGGGATGCATATAGTGATATCATTCATGAAGGATTCTTTCTAGATGTGACTGGTTCAGTGAATAGTTTTCCCTTAAATTCAGGAAGTTGAAAATGCCCTGGAAGTTTCTCCTTAACATTAGAATGCTTTGTTTTTGTAGTCGTTCGTCAACACTTTAGGTGTTTGTTAGAAAGAGCTTGCTTATGGCACTGGGTACATTGGAAGGCTAGGGCTGATCATTTTGGTAGGAAAATTGATTTGGACTGGCTTTGTGCAACTTTAAGCATGGAGAAGCCCTTATCCCTAGACTGGTAGGTGGTCTGAGACTAGTTATTTAAGAGTTAGAGATGTGACTCCTAGGACCTGGGGATTCCTAGGTGCTTGGTGAGCCTCAGGAGCCTCTCACCCTGAAGCCTTTCACTTGGGAGAGAGCTATTTACTCTCTAAGACCTCACCTTTGCTATTCTGTAGCCTTTGTCCATGGCCAACATCTTCCTATTTTTAAAGCCTTCTCTGTAGAAGATCCCAGTGAGTGTGTAGGCTTGTTGTGGTGTGTGAGCCTCTTTAGAGCTATTAACGTTCTCCCTGTGACCTTTCTGCTAGGACAGCCCACGGTGAGTTAACAGGTGTGGGTCCTGCTGTTCCATGGTGTGATCTGGGCTAATGCTCACGTGAGAGAGCTGTTCCTTTCTAGGACTGCTCCTCCGAGACGTGATTGTAACCTTAGCCCTTGCCCGTGCTCATGGAGCAGCCAGACAGCTTTGCATGGGGAGGGACAGTGTCCCCATTACACCAGGCTCCCACCCGGAACTTCCATTCCAAAGGGGCACTGCTAGGCAGTAATCCTGTAGTACCTTTGTTCTTATCAATGGAGGCATGGCTGGAAGCTGTGCCCTTGTCTCTTGGGGCTCATCCTACAGCTTCCTTGATAAAGTCCAGCTCTGATTGAGTGGAAAGCCCCTGCTGGTTGCTGGAATATTTTAGCAGTTCCTTCCTGGTTCCTGGCGCTGGGCCTGCCACATTTTTCTGCCTTCCATTGTGGAATCTAGATCGTACTGTCTCTCCTCCCGAGGAATTTGAAACCGTTTGTGGTATCCTGTGCCCAGGTGGAGTTTAATATTTCGAACCTCCCCTGTGCCGCTTCCATCTGCCATGGTCTGAGTGTATTCATTACCGAGAGAGATAGTGAGAGCAGGTAGTGTGGGCGGACCCTGGGGCTGGGAGATGGGATCTTATCTTGGAGCTGCCCCAGAACTGAGGTGGGACTACTCACTTGCCCCTCACCTTGGCATCCCCCTTCCCAGAGGCTTACAGATCCTCGGGGGGAGGGGGGTGTGCAGGGCCCAGCTCCCGTTGCTGGCAGTTGGGGCTGGGTCTCATGGAGATGTCTCTAGCAGAGGAGGGTAGCAGCTCTCTACTTGGCCCTTGTAAAGTCCTCTGGGATCAAAAAGGTGCCTGGGTTAGAGTGCCCATCTACTCTTAGGCTAAATCAAGGAGCTGCTGTCCTGCCATCTCCTCTGCACTGGCCCTCAGTTACCTCTGACTACCTCTCTTAGGGGATTTTGGGTAGAATTTGCTTTAATATGACCTTTGAGGAAGTGGAGTAGAAGGAACTCGTTTGTTAACAGCTCATTTATCTGCCTGTAGATATTCTCATCACTCCTGCCCAAGGTTCAGAGAGCTATTTGGGGGGTGCCCAGAGCCAAAAAAAAAAAAGTTTTAAAAGAAGGCTTATAGTAATGCACATATCAAGTTACCTCTGACTTGTAAAGAGCAGAATCCACAGGTGAAAGAAAGCATTTAGGTGAGCTGTCAGGAAAATGATTTCCAAGCTTAAGAAAAGAAAGACATTTCCTCTTAGATTTGGCTTTGTTTATTATGCTTAGCTGAAGGGAAAGTTGATCTTAATGGTTTTTTAAGTTATGAATTTAGGCAACTTTACAGAAAACAAAAGGCACTAAGTTCTTTCAGTCTCTCTAGAATCTTTTCTGTCCCATTCTTATATTTTATGTACACTATTACTATCTTGTAGTTTCTCCCCCCCCCAGTAAACATAAATTTCAACAGCCACAAAGTTGGCTTTCTAATCACTGATCCTGACTCCCCAGTATTACTAGTTTCACCATCTCTCCACTGTTCCTGTGGGAACCTTTAGCAGCTTTCTCATTTTTTTTGTTCTCATAATGATTCTGCCTATTATAATGCATTAATACATTGGGTTTGGAATTAGAGAAATGTAGGTTGCAATCCTGCCTCTGACTTGGTGTAGCCGTGTGATCCTGGGAAAGTAATTTGGCTTCTGTGCTTCTGGCTTAAGATTTATCTACTAAGACTTACCTACTAAATCATAGATGGGTTGGGATCAATGTTAAGGATTTTTTTAAAAAAATTTTTTAAGCTTTTTTATTTTTAAAACATATGCATAGATAGTTTTTGACATTCACCCTTGCAAAACCTTGTGTTCAAAATTTTTTTTCCTTCCCTTTCCCTCACCCCCTCCCTTGGATGGCAAGTAATTCAATATATGTTAAACATGTGCAATTCTTCTACACATAATTCCACACATCATGCTGCACAAGAAAAATCAGATCGAAAAGGAAAAAAAATGAGAAAGAAAATAAAAAGCAAGCAAATAACAACAAAAATAGTGAGAATACTATGTTGTGGTCCACACTCAGTTCCCACAGTCCTCTCTCTGGGTGCAGATGGCTCTCTTCATCACCAGACCATTGGAACTGACTGGATCTTTTTAAAAATAACATCTTATTTTCTCCCAATTTCATGTAAATAAAATTTTAAGCATTCCTTTTTGGGGAAAACTTTTGAGTTATGACCATATTTTTACAATTTTTTTTTGTTATTTCCATAGTGTTTCCTGAAGCATGATTACAGAGCTTTCAAAGGTTATAAGCAGTTACTAGCTTTTAAGATTGACAGAGTAAAGACCCTGGTGACTTGAATAGTCCAAATATTTCTTTCCTTGAGTAGGTTCATTTAAGTCCTTAGTTTTGAAATTCAAAGATTTCTATTGAGAACATCTTCCTTATTTTTCAGATGAAAAAACTGAGGTAGAGACAAGTTAAATTACTTGTCTAATGGGAGTTGTATGAGGTGAGATTTGCCTCCAAATTAACCTTTTTAAATCCAAGTTCTGGTTCCTTGTCCACTTAGTGGATAATAGGAGTTGTAGTAAGATGCTATGAATAATGTTAAGTAATAATTATTATTTGTTAAATGCCTACCATTTGATAAATACTAAGACTGAACTTTTGAGTGTTTCCTCAAAGAGGTGGGTGGCTTTCAATTTGACTATCATTGAGTGCTAGGCATTGTATTCAGCAAAGGAAATTTAGAGACAAATAAAACAGTTCCTGCCCTCAGACAGGTTCTATGCTCCCTGGGGAAATGTATACACAACTAAAGATTAATAAAATAGACACAGAGTAAAGGCAGAGTAAGTTTGGCAGAGTAAGTAGCAGGGGACCATTAATATCAGAAAGGGACTCCTAGAAGAAGTGGTTCCTGCATTATGTTCTATAGGAAGGTTGGGATCCTTGAGAAAGGGAGAGCATCTCAGACCAGGGAAACAACCTTTTGTAAAGACACTGAGGTGAAAGATGGAACACTGCATTGTAGCCTCCTCTATCTTTCCTCATGGGTATGCTTTTTCCTATTGAAGTAGCTTTTTATTTTTATCTATCTGTCTTTATTTATTAAAGCTTTTTATTTAAAAAAAAACATGCATGGGTGATTTTTCAACATTGACCCTTGCAAAACTTTCTGTCCCAAATTTTTCTCTCCTTCCCCCCATCCCCTCCCCTAGTTGGCAGGTAGTCCAATACATGTTAAATATGTTAAAATATATGTTAAATCCAATATATGTATACATATTTATACAATTATCTTGCTGCACAAGAAAAATCAGATCTAGAAAGAAAAAAAAACTGAGAAGGAAAACAAAATGCAAGCAAATATCAACAGAAAAACGTGAAAATGCTATGTTGTGGTCCATACTCAGTTCCCACAGTCCACTCTCTGGGTGTAGACAGCTTTCTTCATCACTGAAAAATTGGTACTGGTTTGAATCATTTCATGTCCATCAGAATTGATCATTGTATAGTTCAAGTCAGTTTTTTAGGACAGAATTAAACCACAGGTGAGTACAAGTAAGATACTTTATGGCACAGGTGACAACTTTAAACTCTGAGAAATGGGTGACTTAGAGTCATGGAAAAAAAAATTTTTTTTGAGGAAAGAGCATGTTGACAGAGCAAAAAATGCTCCTGGATGAGGGAATCCTTTCCTCTGGGAAGAACAGATGAGCCTGGCCTTGAGAAGGAGCCTCATCCCTCTCTACTCCACTACATTTCTTTTTTTTTTTTTTCCCTCTTTTGCTGAGGCAATTGGGGTTAAGTGACTTGCCCAAGGTCACACAGCTAGGACATGTTAAGTGTCTGAAGCTAGATTTGAACTCAGGTCTTCCTGACTTCAGGGCTAGTGCTCTATCCACTGTGCCACCTAGCTGCCTCTCCACTACATTTCTTTTGGGATTTGTGAGTTAGAATATAGAGGAAGGAGGCCCCAGTATCTCTCATTGAGCCTTATTTCTTTTGGGAGCTTGTGGCCACAGGTGCTTGGATATGCTTCCCTCGAATGCCATGATTGATCAATCAAGTCATAACATTTAGTTCTTTTCATCAAATATTTAAGTACCTATTATTGATTTTAAGGTTGAACTGCATTAAATTGGGGATCAGAGAATAATAGATTTAGAGCTTGGAAGGATATTAGAGGTTTTCGAGTCAATCCTTTTCATTTTGCATATCAGGTTAGGTGACTTGCCAAGGTCACAAAGAATAAGTGGTAGTCAGTATTCAGATTCAGATCCTTTGCTTTTCTGATACAATGTTCTTCACTACTTCCTTCTATAACAACAACAACTCCAGGAAGAAGCTTTTATATAGAGCCTCTCTTAATAAAAAGATCAAAATTGGAGGAGCTAGGTGGTACATTGGATAGAACACCAGCCCTGAAGTCAGGAGGACCTAAGTTCAAATTTGCTCTCAGAAACTTAACACTTCCTAGCTGTGTGACTCTGGGCAAGTCACTTGACCTCAACTGCTTCAGCAAAACAACAAAACAACAACAACAACAACAACAAAAGATCAAAATTAAATGTCCACAAAGAGTTTACTTTCTTTCAGGCATACAACATGTACATAAATAAATACAAGGTAACTTGAAAAGACTATTTACTAATAAACTGGTGGGGATACGATGGAGAGGATTAGGAAAAGCTTTTTGTAGGAGACCCATCACATGGAGCTGAGCCTTGAAGGTTAATTTCAGATCCTTACAGGTGGAGTTGAGGAGTATGCATTTCAGTTTTGGGAGATAACTTACTCAATTTTGATACATTTCACAATTGGAAGGTCTTTCTTTGGCCATTTATTCTAATTTGTGCCTTATAAAGAATTCTAATATACCATACCCTACAAGTACTCACTTAGCTTTTTTGTTTTAAAATTTTTTATTGACACCTTTTGTCTTTACTTCTTTAAATTTTCCATTCTTGTGAGTCTCAACTCACAAATTCCAAAAAAAAAAATGTAGTGGAGTTGGGAGGGACCGCCTTCTCCTCAAAGCTAGGCTTATTTGTCCTCCTCAGAGGAAAGGATTCCCTCTTAGTCAACTTGTTCTTTCCTCAGATCCACACAGAATCTCCCTTTGTGATAAAGAAGAGCAGTTAAGCACAAATAACTCAAATGAAGGCCATGTCTGACAATGTAAATAGACAGTATTCTGTCCCAACTTCCCCCAAACCCCATGAGTAATGAGATATATTTCATTATGTCCTCTTTTGCTTTTAAGTTACTAAGTTTAACTTCTTTTTTTTAGTTATTTTTTCATTTATATTACTATAGTCTGTAGTTCTCTTGATTCTGCTTCTCTTGTTTTTTATTAAAGCTTTTTATTTTCAAAACATGCATAGATAGTTTTCAGCATTCACCCTTGCAAAAACTTGTGTTCAAAATTACCCCCCTTCTCCCCTCCTCCTTCCCCTCCCCTAGATGGCAAGTGATACAATATATGTTAAACATGTGCAGGTCTTCTATGCATATTTCCACAATTATCATGTACACAAGAAAAATCAGATCAAAAAGGAAAAAAAATGAGAAAGAAAACAAAATGCAAGCAAACAACAGAGTTATTCTTTTTTTAAAAAAAGTTTTTATTGATAGTCTGTTTCTTATATTACAATATATTTCATACAAATTCTTCCCCTCCTAGAGAGCTATCCCATGTGATGAATTTTATGTTTTAGAGAGGGGAAAAAAAAAAGGCAGCACAAGTGATTGAATATCTTGTAGAAGTCTGGAAACATGTGCAATGTGTAATACCTATGGACCTCCCACTTTCACTAAAGAATAGGTTGGAGATGTCTTCTAGTATCATTTCATTAGAATTCTTATCTGCATACAGATTTATACAGGTTTCTCTGAATGCCTCTTATTTGTCATTTCTTACTATACTGTAATTTTATATCACATTATATACCATAGTCTGTCTCTGTCTCTTTCTGGCCAATTGGGGTTAATTGACTACCATGAGGTCACATAACTAGTAAATATCTGAGGCTGGATACAAACTTAGGTCCTTTTGACTCCAGGGCCAGTACTCTGTTTATTGTGCCACCTAATTGTCCATACCATAGTCTCTTTGATTATTCTGGTTATTCCCTCATCAACTGACACTTGCTCATTTCTACCTTTTTGGAATGAACCAAGTGTTACTATGAAGTTTTTGGTACCTTTTTTTCTGAATTTGACATCTTATGGTGGGAGGGGGGGAAGAATATGCCTAGAAGCAGAATTTCTGGGTTAAAAGGTATGAACAGTTTAGTTCCTTGTATTGCATAATTCCAAATTGAAATCTAGAAGATAGATCACTTCATAGTTCCACCAGTAGTGGATACCAGTCTTCCCCTATCTAGTATGTGGGGCCTTAAATGCCAATCCTTTCTTTTCTTTTTTTTTCTTTTCCTCCCTTCCTTCCTTCCTTCTTTCCACTTTCACTTCCTTCTTTCTTTCTCACTGTTTGCTAGGTGTGTGTGTGTGTGTGTGTGTGTGTGTGTGTAATTTTGGGAGGGGGGAGCAGTAATAATTAAGAAGATCAGGAAAGACCTTTTGTAGATGGTTATGCTTGAGGTGAGCTTGAATGGAGCAAGGGATTTTAAGAGGCAAGAGTGAGAGGAAAGAGCACTTCAGGTTTGGGGGAAACTGTTTACAAAGACATGGTAGCTAGAAATGGAATGGCAAGTAGGCTAATTTGTCTGGAACATAACGTGAGAAAGAGTGATGAGAAATCAATTTGGGAAAAAAAATATTGGAGGTAGATGGTGATGGGCTTTAAAAGCCCAATACAGGCATTTGTATTTTGTCCTAGAGGCAACAGGAAACTGCTGGTGCATTTTGAGCAGGAGTACGACTTGGTCAGACCGGTGCTTTAGGAATATCATGTTGGCACATAAAAAGCTTTTTTCTCAAGGACAGCATGTTTACTTCTGTCTAGATCTGGCCTCTGAGATGTATTCTGTGCCTGGAGAGGACAGAACTAGGCCAATGACCAGTCTTCCCCTGAATTCCATGAGCACAAGATGATTGTGTCTCCCTGAATCTTGCTGATTTGGTGATTGGACAAGGAGAAAAATTCAAGAATCAGGGAAGTCAGTTAGCCAATATGCTGGTCTTGAAGAAGGGAATGGATGCCCAGCATGTGCGGATAGTAAAATTGACAAGACTTTGTTACTGAATAACTATGAGGGGTAAGGGGAAGTAAAGGACTGAGAATGAAGCAGAGGCCAGAAACTTAGATAAATAGAAGTAATAATGATCTTTTTTTTTTCAGCTAACAATCATTATTTTTATTTAACACTATTTTTTTCAATTACATGTAAATATAATTTTCAACATACTTTTTTTTTTTTTTTTTTGGCTGAGGCAATTGGGGTTAAGTGACTTGCCCTGGGTCACACAGCTAGGAGGTGTTAAGTGTCTGAGACCAGATTTGAACTCAGTTTTTTGTAAGATTTTTGAGTTCCAAATTTTTTCTCCCTTCTTTCCCTACCTACCCCTTCTGCAAGACAGCAAGCAACCTGCTATCAGTTAGACTTGTACATTCACCTTTAAACATTTCCATATTAGTCATGTTGTAAAAGAAAAATGAGAACAAGATGGAAAAAAAGAGTTAAAAAAAAAAAGAAAATTGTATGCTTCTATCTGTATTGTCTCTATATTCCTTTCTCTGGATGAAGATGGCATTTTCTATCCCAGGTCTATTGGAGTTGTCTTGGATCACTGTATTCTTGAGAAGACCTAATTCTATCATAGTTGATCATCACACAATGTTGCTGTTACTGTGTACAATGTTCTGGTTTTGTTTACTTTACTCAGCATCAGTTCATATAAGACTTTCCAGGTTTTTCTGAAATCTGCATTTCTTATAGAACAATAGTATTCCATTCCATTCAAATAGTACAACTTATTCAGCCATTCCCCAGTTGATGCCAGATCATGGTACTTTTCTAAAAGAAAATAGGGAATTTAGGAGGAAGGGTAGATGTAGGAGGAAAGATCGTGAAAATGTGATGCTTAACAGCATATCCAGGTAGGGATGTCTAGCAGATTTTATTTCATAGGTGAGAAAATTAGGACTCAGGAAGATAAATGAATTGCTTCAGAGGTGGGTTTTAAACTGGAATCTTCTACCTCCACTAGTAGTGTATTTCCACTGTTATCATGCTGACAATTCAGTTCAATTCAATAAACATTTGTTAAGTGTTGTATTAAGCACCATGCCAAGTACTAGGAATAGCCCCTAGAAGGGATACTGGGTCAGGAACTTTGATGTCATCTGTAGCCTCTTCCTCTATTGGATGGAAATCTTTGGCAGGGAAGAGGAAACAGACTTTTATATGTGGTAGTAATCTTCTGAGGGAGGACAAATCCAGTTCTATTCCCTCAGAGTGGGCAGGAGCAAGCAGCCAGGATTAACTTTTGTCCTATCTGCCCTCCTTCTGAGAACTCCCACTATTGGCAGGTCATTGTAAGGGATATTGTCTGTTGTGTTGGTTGAGGATAGAATGCTGGGCTGCCACTGTGGCCACTGCCTGGGAAGCTGGCTAGGCTTGGGCCCCAAAATATTACCTTGCACCTGAAATGCTTTAACTTGACCCCTTGGGCAGATATGAATCTTATTTACCTCTGAGTGAGTGACTTACCCGTTTACCTCCTGATGATCAACTATCACCATCGTTTGTGCTTCACCTGATAGAGTTATTGGCTATTAGAGCTGGGAGAGACCTTATCAATGATCTAGTTCAAATCTCCATATTTTATAGATGAAGAAACTGAGGCTCCAAAAGGGGGACTTGTTTAAAGTCACACAGCTAGGATGTGGTAGAACCAAGATGTCATGTGACTCCCAGGGCAGTGGTTTTCCCATTTATGCCATGTTCTTCCTATACCTCCATGGATAACTGGGAGCTACTTTTCAGAACCCAAGTGGATTAGAGAGGCAGCTAGATGATGAATTGGATAGAGGGGCAAAGCTGAGAGTCAGGAAGTCATATCTGGCTTCAGACACTCAATGACTTGGGAAATCACTTAACTTTTATTTCTCTCACTTTCCTTAACTTTAAAATGGGGACATAATAATTATACTTATCCTGCAAGATTGTTGTGAGGATAAAGTGAGATAATATTTGTAAATATTTGTAAAATTTGTAAAAAAAAAAAATTTGCAGTGCCTGACATATATAGCAGCTACCATATAAATGCTTATTCCCTATCCCTATTCTTCCCTAATAGGGTTCAGGCTGAATTTTAAGGGGGCTGAACGATTTCTGAAATCTGTGAATAATGGAGAAAACAGCTCCTTGGAATTGTTTGGTGGGCTACGGGACTATCTTCTCTCCTCCTCCCCACCCCAATTTTTTAACATGTCAATTACCTCCCAATTTTGCCTCCCCCATGGCACTCTTTTTTTTTTTTAAACACAATTGCTATTGTTTTATTTTCATTTCATATTCCTGAAAAAATAAATTCCCATTTTAACTGAGATATCTCTACGCCAGAAAGGCAATTAGTGTGAGAAGCGATAGTGCAATCACACCATTAGATTTATATAGTATTTCAAACATAACTGTGACTATGAACAACATAAATAAATGAATAATACAAAGTATGATTAAATAATGCTTTTGAAGCTCTAAGAGCTGTGCAATATATATTTTTAAATTTCATTTTATTTGCAAAACATATGTATGGGTAATTCTTCAACATTAACCCTTACATAGCTTTCTGTTACAGATTTTTTCCCCCAATTCCCCACCATGGCATCCTTCTTGAGCGCAACCCACCCAACTATGCCTGGCGGCATTCAAAACATTCCATACCTGGAGTCTCCTACATTCCTGCTGAAAAGACCCAGGAATGTTTTCTCTTCTTTTTTCCTAAGAGGGCATTCTAAAGAACCTTTTTTTAATCCAAGAGAGGTTGAGGTCGGAAGCTTCTTGAGTTTTTCTGAATATAGCAGGAAGAAGTGCAGCTTAAGCCAATCTAGTAGGTCAGGAGGTAGTGTGCAAGTCTGAAGAGTGGGATTTTTCCTAGTTCCTTCACTGACTGGTTGTCAGCTTCCGGCAGTGTCTCTGCACTAGTCTCTCTGAGGTGGCCCATGGTCTTTCCCTGCCATGACTGTGTCCTTCCTTCAAGGCCAGTTCAGGGCATCTGCCTGAGTCCAGGCCAGGATGCTGGATGAGCTGGATGCTTTTCCAGCTGGGACATGTATCTGGGAACTGTTCCTGGAGAAAGACCAGGACAGGCCTGTTGCTTCTTGCTGGGATTGTAACTTGCTCGGAAGTGGGGGTGGTAGCACATAGGGAGTTTGGGATGTTTGTTTGCTATGACTGGAACTCAGCTGGGACAGAATAAACTCCTTGGGCTGGGCTTTCCTCTCATACACTAGGGCTGGTATTTGAATGGGGGGGGGAGGGAATGAGGTGGGAAGTCAGGGTTATTCAACTCTCATTTGGGCATTTTCTTAGAGGAGGGAAAGAATTTAGGGGCTTCAGGGTGTAAAGACCATCTCATTGGCATCTGAACCAAAATCTAGGGCAGCTCAAATTGTTCTCCCTGAAGTCAGGGCAATAGCCAGCTCAACAGGTACATGGGTCCCCACTCCCCCACCTACTAGAAGTCTTCAGGGTCTTCAGAAGTCTTCATGACTCTGCTATATATACTCTCTTCTCCCCCCATCCCCATTACCATCAAGGCCAAATGGCATTTTTCCAGGCAGGAATACACACCCTGTACAACATGCCTAAACACCAATTTCCTCTTCCAGAGCCCAGGATATAAATAATTGTATTTCTGAGTTGGGAGTGGCTATTTGTGAGGAAGGGTTTAGGCAGTATTGGTGCACATGAAATCACCAAGATCCAAATATATGGCATTGGTCATGCCCTGTGGGCCCAGGGGGAATTGAGTGGAACCATGTCATTAGTGAGGGATGGACTGTCCTGTCACTTTTCGTACACTGGCTGTTTTTTCCTTTCTGTTCCTAGGGAGGGTTAGGGGAAGTGGTAGCTATTCTTCCCTAGGCATAGTTGGTAGACCAAGGCCAAAGTCCACCTCCCTTTATGGGAGGCCCCTGAATGGCCTGTGCCTGTTCCCAGGAGACAGAGAAAAGATGGATCACTGAACTGGAATGTCCTCTGTGCATTCATGTGACCCTGGGAACTTAGGTTGGGGAGGCAGGCCAGGGCATTCAGGAAAAAGGGTTGTGGAGGGGAAAGACCTGAATGGCACATCTGCTGGGAACATGCACAAGGTCAGGACTCTGGAGCTGAGTTCGTGCGATGTTTTCCTTCCTTATAAATAGCTTATTATTGGCTTAACTTTAAACAAATATTGAAAACTGTTTATGTTTGAAAAAAGCGGTCACCTCCAAACTATGGTGAGGCTTTAGAGGAGGACTTTAGTGGACTAGAAGATTAACTCCTAAATAGGCCTGTGGATTCAGTTGGAGGAGTTCAGAGGGGAGAGGCTATTGCGGGCTGGATCTGGTAGAGAGGACTGTGGGGAGGTGGGACTTGAGCTAGATCTGGAAAGCTAGATAGGATTTATCTAAGTGGAAAGGATTGGGGTTTATTCTAGGAGAGGAAAGAAACAGTATGAGCAAAGGTAGGAGCTGGGGATGAGTTCATGAAAGGGGGGAGGGGTTGAGATCTAGCTGGTGCTGTCAGAGGCCAAAAGGAAGAGAAAATACTAGAAAGATAGATATATGTGGTGGTGGTAGGGGGAACTAGGGGAGGAGGTAGGTGGAGCTGGACCTTGAAGGATTTGGAGAGGACGTTCCAAGGTTTAGGGGAGAAGCAGCATGAATGAATGAATTGGGGGAAAGGGTGCAAATAAGCATGTGCAGGGTGAAATGAGGAGATTCTTCTTTAGGCTTGAGGGGGAGTGGGTCTGTTAGGCTCTAGAAAAGAGGCAAGATTGGAATGGTGGGTGGGGTTAAAGAAGATAGAGGAAATGCCACTTCTTGGGAATCCTGACTGGCCACCAGAAGCAGACCCACTCAGCTTTGCACTTGGGTAAACCCTGAGCACTCCCCTGGCTTGCAGAGGGGATGCTGTTTGGCCTGGGGCCCAAAATGAGGGGGGGAATCTACTGACAGAACATAGACAAATATGATTGGGTGGGAGCTCATTTTGTAGGAAAAAAACACTGCAAGTTGTCACAGTTCTGGGTCATTTAAGCATAAATAGCACTTATGCAAAACACCTTACATTATCTAACCTGAACCTTACAACAATCCTTCAAGAGAAGTACCACAGGTATTATCCCTATTTTACAAATGAGGATACCAAAGTTCAGAAAGATTAAACATTAGCCCATGGTTATACAGCTAGTCTGTGTTAGAGGCAGGTTTTGAACCCAGGTTTCTCCCACTCCAAGTGGCATTGTTCACGCTGATGCCCTTCTTCTCTGGATCTTTTTCTTCTTAGAGAGTGAACCCCCAAGTTTATATACACGGTTTTGTTTGTGGGGTGGGTTTTGGCTTTTCTCTCCAGGTTGTCTTTTAGTAGATGCTGAAATCCTCTGATTTATATATATTAAGCAGAAGTTAGGAGTGGGATAGGGAAAGGAAGACCAGCATAGGTTTCCATGCACTGCTGTTGGCCTCATGGTCAAGTTGTAAGCCAGTGAGGAGCTGTGGGAAGCTGCCTCCTTCTTGTTCCCTGGATTGCCCATCCTTCCCTTTTTGAGGGTAGTGGCCATTGAGTAGAGTGGCTTCAATATGTATGTTTGTGTATATGTATACATGTATATATAGATATGTATGTAGGTATATGTGAGGTGAAGGAAAGTGTGTGAATGGAGAAGAACTAGTGTTTGAATTGAGTGCTCGGAAGCTGGCAAGTTAATTTGGAACAGTGGGAAGCAATTCAGCCCTTGTATAGGAAGGATAATTCAGTTTGTATAGTGTGAAGAGGGGTTTGATTGTTGGGACTTGGAAAGACTTGTCTAGGAAGTAAAGGAAAGAGGGTACAGTTTAGTGCAAATATTTGGGGCAGAAAGAATGAGATAGTGAATTCCATGGTAGAGTTAGAGTGTACACAGCCCTGATCAAAGAGTGTACCTATATCATCTTAGAAGAGAAGTGATGAGACTCACCCCATTCCCATTTTTTTACAGGGTTACTAGACTGGTAGAGTAGGGGGATATGTATAACTATGGCATATTTGTTGTTGTTCAGTCATGTCCAACTTTTCATGATCCCATTTGGGGTTTCCTTGGCAAAGATACTGGAGTGGTTTGCCATTTCCAGCTCATTTTACAGACATGGAAACTGAGGGAGACAGAATTAAGTGACTTGCTTCAGGTCACATAGCTAGTAAGTTTCTGATACTTAGACTTCCTGACTCCAGACTGTGCCACTTAGCAGCCCTTTGCATATTTAGGTTTTATCAGAACACTTGGCAAAGCTTTTCAAGTCATCTCAATAAAAAGGTCAAAATACTGTGCTTTGATCCACAATCAGTCTTCATAGTTCTCTCCCTGAATGTGGATGGCTCTTTCCATCAAAAATTTATTGGAACTGCCTGAATCACCTCATTGTTGAAAAGAGCCAAGTCTATTACAGTTAATCATCACATAATCTTCTTGTTATTATGTACAGTATTCTCTTGGTTCTGCTCACTTCATTCAGTATCAGTTTATGTTAGTCTTTCCGGGCTTCTCTGAAATCAGTCTGCTCATTATTTCTTATAGAACAATAATATTCCAGTACTTTCATTTACCATAACTTGTTCAGCCATTCCCCAATTGAGGGGCATACACTTAATTTCTAGTTCCCTGTTACTACAAAAAGGACTTCTGTAAACATTTTTGTATATGTAGGTCCTTTTCCCTCTTTATGATCTGGGATACAGACCCAGTAGAGATACTGCTATGCACTGTTTGATAGCCCTTTGGACATAGTTCCAACTTGCTCTCTAGAATGGTTGGATCATTTTACAATTCCACCAACAATGCACTAGTGTCCCTGTTTTCCCACATTCTAACATTTATCATCATTTCCTATCATCTTAGCCAATCTGAGAGATATGAAGTGGTACCTCAAGAGTTGTGTTAATTTGCATTTCTTTAATCAATATTTAGAGCATTTTTTTTATCTGATTAGAAATGGCTTTAATTTCTGTGTGTGAAATGTGTCTGTTTATATCCTTTGACCATTTATCAGTTGGGGAATGGCTTGTATTATAAATTTGAGTCAGCTCTCTATTTTAGAAAGTAGGCCTTTATTAGAAAAACTGGCTATAAAAGTTTCCCCAGCTTTCTGCTTTCCTTCTAATCAGATGGTGTTTATGTTATCTCTCCTAGAAAAAATTTTTTTTTCCTCTGTAATTTTTGTCCATGTATTACCAGTACCTAACACAACACTTTGCAAATAGTAAGTACATAATTAATGCTTGTTGAATTAAATATAGACACCCTGTTTGGTTAGAGGTAAGCCCACTTGCATAGTGTGTCTTGGTATTCTCAGTTCTCCCTTTTGTCAGCTTAAAAAGGTATTTAGCAGGATGGTTTCCTCTGCTTAATGCCCATTGGACTTGGTTGCATCTGCCTAAGTCTTTTTTTTTTTAGAACATGTCAGTGTTCAGAGAAATGGAGATACTGAAGGAGAAATAGGGTGGAGAAGAGCTCCCATCGCCTTCTCTTCTTGCAGCCCCACCTGAAGGCAAGGAGACAGAAAAAGGTGCTTTAGGGGAACTAGAATTAAACTCTCAGTTGAATATTCAGTCAATCAACTCAGTGATTTATAATAACCAGGGAAGAAGATGGTATAATATAGAGAATTCATAAAACTTTTTTTTTGAAGGAATACATGAGTTCACAGATGATTTCCCTTCTTGATGATTTTATTTTTTTTTAATTAAAAGCTTTTTATTTACAGAACATATGAGTGATTTTTCTACATTGACCTTTGCAAAACTTTTTTTTGGGTTCCAAGCTTTTCCCCTCCTTCTCCCCACCCCCGCCTCTAGATGACAGGTAATCTAATACATGCTAAATATGTTAAATTATATGACAAATCCAATATGTGAATACATATCTATATAGTTATCTCACTGCACAAGAAAAATCAGATCTAGAAAGAGAGAGGAAAAAAAAAACAACTTAAGAAGGAAAACAAAATGCAAGGAAATATTCACAGAAAGCGTTAAAATGCTGTGTTGTGGTCCACGCTCAGTTCCCACAGACCTCTCTCTGGATGTATATGACTATCTTCATCGCTGAACAATAGGAACTGTTTTGAATCACATTATTGTTGAAGAGAACCATGCCCATCAGAATTGATCATTGTATAGTCTTGTTGCTGTGTATAATGTTCTCCTGGTTCTGCTGATTTCACTCAGCATCAGTTCATGCAAGTCTCTCCAGGCCTCTCTAAAATCATCCTGCTGGTTGTTTCTTACAGAACAATAATATTCCATAACATTCATATACCATAATTTATTCAGCTATTCTCCAGTTGATGGGCATCCATTCAGTTTCCAGTTTCTTGCCACTACAAAAAGGGCTGCCACAAACATTTTTGCACATGTGGGTCCCTTTCCCTCCTTTACCTTCTTGATGATTTTAAGAGAATATTGAAATCAGCTATCTTTAAGATTTGAGGAGATGATAAGGGGGAGCAAATAAGATGAGACATAGCTATGGATCAGTCACTTTGATTTATTCTTTACTTCCAAGAGAGAATTGATCAACTCATTTATCTACCCAGGGTTTAACCATGGTTATTAAATTTTTTTTCTTTTTCTTTTCAGTTGACAAAGCATTTGTTTTCTCTTTCTCCTTCTCCACCCCTTGTTCTCCAAAGGAGGGAAACCCCCCCACAAACTTTAGTAACAAATATGCATAGTCGAGCAAAACAAAGTCATATTGACCATGTGCAAAATGTGTATTTTTCATTTTGCATCTAAGGCCATCACCTCTTTGTCAGGAAGTGGGAACATGTAACAACAATGATCCCCTAGAGTTGTAGTTGGTACATTGATCAGAGAGTTTTTAAGTCTTTCAAAATTGCATTTATGTTTTTGATTTTCTATGAATTATTCTCTTGGTTTTGTTCATTGTATATCAGGTCATACAAGTCTCCCCAAATTTTTCTGAGCCCATTCCTTTTATCATTTTTTAAAACTTTGGCACCTAATTTAAAAAAATAGCTTGTTATTTTTCAAAATACATGCAAAGATAATTTTCAACATTCAACCTTGCAAAAACCTTGTGTTCCAAATTTTCCTCCCTCCCTCTCTTTCCCCCACTCCATTCAATATAGATTAAACATATTGGTATCTAACTTTTAAAAAAATGATTTATATTTATTTCATTAAATATTTCCCAATTTCATGTGAAATTTTTTTTTAACAATTTAAAAAATTTTTGACTTCCAAATTCTCTTCCTCCCTTCTAATTCCCTCCTTCCCCCTTGAGAAGGCAAACACTTTGATTTTGATTATACATATGAGGTCATATAAAATAGCTGTCCATATTAGCTATCTTGTAAAAAAAAATTAAAAAAATAAAGTTTAAAAATGAATACTTCAATCAGAATTTATCATTTCTCTCTCTGGATGTAATTTTTCATTATGGATCCTTGAATCACTGACTGTATCAGAATAGCTAAAGCTTTCACAGTTGATCATCTTTACAATATTGCTGTTTAATGTTTAAAATGTTCTTTTTCATTTCACTTTGCATGAGATCATATAAGTCTTTCCTGGTTTTTCTGAAACCATCCTGTCCTATCATTTCTTTATATGCTTCTCTTTAATCTTGTATTTGAAAGTCAGTTTTTCTATTCTGTTCTGGTCTTTTTATTGGCAATGTTTGAAAGCCCTCAATTTCATTAAATATCCATTTTTCCCCCTTGAAGGATTATACTGTTTTGCTGGTTAGATTATTCTTGGTTATAATCCTAGCTCTTTTGCTTTCCAGAATATTATATTCCAAATCCTTTTCTTTAATAAGGTAGCTGCTATGGCTTCTTTCTGATTGCTTTAAGTATACTCTCTTTGATGTGGGAGCTCTGGAATTTGGCTATAATTTTATTCCTGGGAGTTTTCATTTTGGGATCTCTTTTAAATGGTGATTGAAGTTAATGAAAAATTTGAATGAGTGAAAAGAAGGAAAGAAAGTGAAAAATAGTATGCTTCATCATTAGTCTTTTGGAATTGTCTTGAATCATTGTATTGCTGAGAATAGTTGTCATTCATATTTCATTGTACAGTATTGCTGTTGCTGTGTACAACATTCTCCTAATTCTGCTCATTTCACTTTGCATCAGTTCATGTAAGTGCAGATTTTTCTAAAATCATTGTATTTATCATTTTTATAACACAATAATATTTCATCACAATCATATATTACAGTTGTTTGATTTCTAATTTTTAGCCACTACAAGAAGAGCTGCCAAAAATATTTTTTTGTACAAATAGGTTCTTTTTTCCTTTTTTGATGTCCCAAAGACATCCCAAAGACCTAAAAGTGGTATTTTTGGATGAAAGAGTTTTGCACAGTTTTATAGCTCCTTGGACATAATTCTAAATTGCTCTCCAGAATGGTTAGATCAGTTCACAACTCCATCAATAGTGCGTTAATGTCCCAGAAAAACTCATTAAAAACAAAAAAAACCCAAAACAGTGCATTAATGTATAACCATTGCTATTTTTCAACCTAAGAATTCAGGAGAAAGTATAGTTAGATTGCTGAGAGGGAGAAGGGTATGTTAAAAAGACATAGGAGAGCTATCTCATATCACTCAAAAGTATTACTTCACTATATCTTTCTTTCCTCCTGTCTCACATGAAGAATTGGCTTTTTTCCTTGGCAAGGCAAGTCCTTTTTGATTCCATTCTCTTCTGTTTTCTCTAAAAGATTGCCCTCACCATCATGTTGATTTTCTTTCTAATCTTCATTCTCTCCCTATCTATCTTCTTTGCTGTGTATAAACATGCTTTTGCCTTCCCTTATCCTTAGAAAGTCTCACTTGATTTATCCCCATTAGCTATCTTGCTTTATTTTTCTTCTCCCTAAACTCAACTCCTTGAGAAAGTAGTTTATGCCAGCAATCGTACACCTTCACATACTGTTTTCTCACTTGTTTCTGAACCTTTTACACTGTCTGAACCTCATTAGCTGAAACATTTCCCTTCTGTTACTGAATTGCCAGATTTCACAGCCTTTTCTCATTCCTCCTTCTTCTTGACCCTTCTGCAAGGCTTTGATACTGTTGAGCACTATCTCCTTCTAGATATTCTTTCCCTTTGAGGTGGTCAGGGTACTGATGTTTCTTAATTTGCCTCTTTGTCTGACTGCTTCAAATTCTCTTTTATGGGGTTTTTATTTCCCCACTAAACCATTAACTGTGTTTGTCTCCCAAGGCTGAGCCCTGGCTCCTCATCTTTTCTTCCATTGTACCAATTATTCACCTGATGATCTCATTAACTCCTGTGACTTCAGTGATCATCTTTATGCTGTTGATTTCCAGATCCTAGACTTTTTTCTGTGCTTCATTCCTACAACAACTGTGTTTTGGATTTTTCAAACTGGTGTTCAGGGGCATCTGGAACTTAATTTCATAGAAACAAAACTCATGATCTTTCTTCCCAAATCTTCTGAATTTTCCTGTTACAGTTGACAGTACTGATTGCTGTTCCTATCATCTAGGCTCAATCTCATTGTCATTCTTTACTTTTTACTTAAACTCATCCCACACATCCAATTTGTCAGATCTTGTTATTTCATATACACATAACATAGAAACATGTTATGTGTATAATACACATGTCATATATTCATCCAAATATCTATATCTATATACAAACATGTCTCTATATCTATGAAATCTACAGACTATCATCTAGGTAGCACAGTGAACAGAGTACCGAGTCTGGTGTCAAGAAGACATCTTCCTGAGTTCAAATCTGGCCTCAGGCACTTCCTAGCTGTTGCTTAACCCTGTTTGCCTCAGTTTCCTCATCTGTAAAATGAATTGGAGAAGATGGCAGCAAGCCACTCCAGAATCTTTACCAAGAAAACTGCAGTAGGGTCATAGAAAATCAGATACCACTGATTACTGTATCACAACAGCCTTCTAATTGGTCTTTGCATCAAGTCTCTCCCCAGTCCATCCATTCTTCAATCAGCTGCTAAAGCAAAAGTCTGGTGTGTCCAATACTACCCTTCTATTTAGTAAACTCCAGTGACTTATCTCCAGGGTAAAAAAAAACAAAAACAAAACAAAACAAAAAACCAAACTAAACTAAACTAAAACCAAAACCCTCAGTTTGATATCGAAAGCTCTTCACAATCTGGCTCTTTCCTCCCTTCCACATGTGGCTCAATCCAGCTGCACTGACATACTTCTTGCTGTTCTCTCCTAAGGCACAGCAACTCCTTTTGGTGCCTCTGCACTGACTACTCCTCCTTACCTCAGCCTTTTGGCTTCCCTGCCTTTTTTCAAGAGTGAGCTTTAAATCCCACCTCCTCTAAGAGCTTTCCTGATCTTGCCCCGCCCCTGTTACCTTTTATATACTGTATATTTTGTATGTATTTTGTATTATTTACATTTTGTCTCCCCTATTAGAATGTGAGCTTCTTGAGGTCTTTTGTCTTTCTTAGTAATCCTAACAGCACAATGTCTGGCACTTACTAAAGATTCAATGCTCATAGGCTGATTTTACTTCCACCTGTTCTACTTTCCAAGTTGGGGGCCTTGCAGGGAGGCTTCTGACTGTGTGGTTCCTTCCTGTGGTAACCAAAAAGGCTCAGTTCTGAGGCTTATTTCTTGGCCAGGCTCTGAATCATGAAGCCCTTGTTGCTGGAGGGAAAGGAGAGTGTGGTAAATGAGAGTGGCCAGCCATTCAGAAAATTCTGAAAAACCGGACCAGGCTAGGTAGTGATTGATTTGTATTTTTATTGCTTGTTTGAAAATTTACAAAGCACTTTCCTCACTACAGCTGTATGAGATGAGTAGTGCTGTTAATCCCATTTCACAAATTAGAATCGAAAACTAAAAAGGCAAATGATTGCCACAATTGCCCATCTAGTGTCCAGATAGATGAAAGGTCTTACACTCCTTTTTTGGCCTAAGGGCAATTGGTCAGTGCTGATTTTCCCTGGGGGAGAGACTTACACCAGAAACTCGTCGTTGCAGCTAAGTACCAGCTTCTCCTGGGGGGAGGGGAAGAAAGGGAGAGGTATTTATAACCGAAAGGCAGCTGGATTCTTTCCAGCCCTGGGAGAGGAGGTAAGAACAATTAATGAGGTACAAAGGGCAGAGAATGCCTTGAAGGGAGTGTCCCTGTGACTCTTCTGGTCACTCTTTCCTTGGATCTAGATGAAGATTTCCTTCAACGAGAAAAGCCTGGAGACTACATTTGAATACCCCTCCGAGAGCTCATTGGTACAGGAAGAAGAGGTGGAGGAAGAAGAAGAGGGGGCATCTGGCTCCGAGGGGGATGAGGAGGAGAAACCCTTTGCTGTCTTCCTTCCTCGAGCGACTTTTGTAAACAGCACTGTGATGGAGAGTGCCACTCAACCTCCAGAATCCAGTTCAGGTGAACCAGTCGCTGGGAAGAATTCAACTTTTAGCAGCGGGGGAAGAGATTAGCAGTAATTTATCTAGGTCTCCCTGCAGCTCGGCTCTTTTAAAATCTGGGGATCGAGTCCATAATCCCTGATGTGCCCATTTAGTAGACTGGGTATTTGGGGTACACGAGGTACAAGTCTGAAGGTATCCAGCTTGGAGAGGGCCTGTCAATGCCATTCTTGCATGGAGTAGGACCACTGTTTTCTTGCTGCTTATAACGACTGCACGTAGATGGGTCTGTGCATGTGTTATACTTTCTTCCCTAGGTCTGTCCAGTTATACTCCAAAGCATTCAGTGGAGTTCAGCAAATGGCAGGAGCAGAAGTATGATGCAGGCCCATTGGAATCTGGAGCTAGCCCTCAGAAAGAAGTCATGGTAAGAGTGTGGATTTGGAACAGGTTCCCTGGGATGCCTGACCCAGAGACCCTGGGGAGATTGGTAAAAAGGGGCAGGGAGAGGTCCCCTGTAGGTTCAAAGAGTCAGGCGGCCTAAGGAGCTCAAAGACCTGCTTTCAAGAGCCAGCTGAGCCACATAATCACCTAGATCCAAGGCAAAAGTCATTCCCCCTCTCAGCCTCAACTTTATCATTTAAAATAAGAGTTGGACTAATTGATCTCTTAAGGTTCCTTCCAGCTCTGAATCTTATTTTTAACCATTTTTTCCCACCCCCAAAGCACTTAATCCAGGGTCCAAAGGCCTACTTCTTTCAGGTTCTGCTTGGAACAGGGAGGAGCTAGTTTTATTTCCCCTTGGCAGATTTGTTGATTTACTCCTCTGTCCTGATCTTTCTAGTCTCTGCATTGGCCCCTCTCTTATTGCTCACTCTAAAGTACCTTAAGCTTCTGGCCTCTACAATGGCTTGATCATGGAATTTAATTAGGTCCCTTCGTAAGGTTTATAGAGAAAGATTGGGTAGACAGAATATCTTTCTACTCCCAGCCCTCATTTCATTTTTTTTTCCTTTCTCACTTATAGCTTACTCCAGCCAGCAAGAATGACCTCTCAGACTTCCGAAGTGAGCCTGCTCTCTATTTCTGATCTCCTAGCACCTTGGAGTGAGAAGTGGGACAGAACAATAGCATTCCACCTTGTTGATGGGCCTGATCTTAGCTGAAAATGCTGTGGAGCTGGAAATTCTCCAGATATTATCCTGCCATTCCCCTTCTCCCCCAGAACCATGGTGCTTGGGATGTTTGGTAAAGTCATAGGCAGCCAGTGCCAATTCTCCAGTGCTGTGGTTGGGGAGCTCAGCCACCGGGGTCCTAATTCTGGCTGCTGTTGGTTTCTCTGGTCCATATCCCCTCTCTCCATCTGGCTTGGCTCTGCCCAGTGACAAAGTACTCAGGATCTATGCCTACAACATTTCCAGATCTATACAACTTTACTCTTCTGCAGGGCCTCAGCCCTAAAAAGTTCCATTGCCACTTTATCCTTAGGGAATGCTGGGGCTTGGCCATGCTTTTTGTTCTACTACTGAGGCTGAACAGAACCTCTTCTTGTTGGCTCAAAGGGGGCTCACAATCTACTTCTTTTCCTGCCCCAAGGCTTCTTCCTGTCTTCTGGGTATAATTCAAGCCTGGGAGTGGAGCAGCTTTTTTTCTTGGTAGCACTGATATTGGCAGAATTGGGGGTATTGCTGTCCTGCCTTTCTTCTGTTTACTCCCAGTGTTTCACCCCCTATCCCCATCCACTCTATCGACCCTTCCTTGTCTAGTTGTCTGGGAGGGCAAAGGTTGATACAAAGAAAGGTGGTCATGACTGTACCTAACAGGACCTTCTTTTTCTTTTGCCCAAGGAAAACAGCATGGGCCTTTTAGCTGAAGACTAGGCCCAGAGCCAGTTTAGGGTGTTTAACCCTCCATTTGTAACTGCCTTGTGTGCCAGGTTCTGGTTTAGTTACCTGTCTCCTGTTCATTGTAGTAGTGCATTCCTCATCCTCTTCTGAATTTACTACTGAGTCTAGCAATGCCTAGCTGGCTTAAAGGCATTCCTTGTCTGCACTGGATATCTGGATTTTATGTGAAGGGGTAGAGTGGATATGCACATGTCAAGAGAGTGAATTTAACAAGGCCTGGCCTAGCCAGAAAACAGGGATTCAGTCTCTGTCCCCTGCCCTGCCCTCTCTGCCTTGTCCCCTCTCTCTGGGGCTCTAGGGGCTTATGAGTCCACAGGTGGTTCTTTCCTCTCCTTTCAGCCAGTCTTTATACACAGGGTTGAAATTAGCACAATTCACTTTGTAATTAACCAGAATAATTACTTTCTTGTCTGATAAATGGGACACAATAAACAACACTAGAGAAACTTTGCCTGTTTTTTTTCTTGTCATTCTCTTTCCCGAGGCTACTTATCACCATTGCTGTGGAATGATGTATTTGTAAATGCCTCAAGGGCAGGTGGAAAAATCTGGGGAGGGAGATGGAAGAATAATTATCTTTGAGCCAAGCAGAGGGTCTATTTCTCCAATACCATCTGGGCATAAATGGAATAGAGAGGGACATCATTGTCTAACCATGATGAGAGTAGGCACTTTTAGACTATAAAGAGTTTACCTGTGTTCCCATCATGAAGCGTGACACTTTCCTCATCTAACAAAATATATATATATATAAAACTCTAAACTGATTCATCAGTTTTTCCCAGCCTTCCCTCCCCCAGTTTTCTCCTAAGGACATTTCTTTTCTCTATTCTGTCAGAATTAGTCCCCTTTTGGTTCACATTCCATTTCTTTGGATGGTTAGCCAGTGACCTTTTTCTATCATGTAAACATTCAAGAGGTCAGATCTTAAGTTGCAGCTTCTTAAAGGGAAAAAAAAAAATCACTGTTTTGTAGGAGTTGCTCAATGTTCCCAATGTGCCTAAACTGTAGGGGAAAGGGATAGTTGATATATTCTGCATAAGTGAGGGTAATCAAAACAAAGACAGATATAGCCACAGGGAGAGTTGAAAAAATGTGAGTAGTGGGGGTAATATATTTGGAAAGCTTTCACTGAAGAGCTAAAACTTCAAATTGATGAGGGGAAAAGCAGTGTAAAAAAGCCTGCAAAAATTTAGTGCAATTTTGTAATTTGAAAAATACATTCTGAAAGCCCTTGTAATATTCACAGTGGCTGGCATTAAAAATTGATTAACAGTCCAGGAAGTGCAAAGCACATTTAAGACTTGATAAATGCTTTATTGATAAAATTTAGAAGAGTGATCTGTTGGGATCTATCTTTCACATTTCCCTTTTTAGTCTTCAAGCACAAGAGAGCAGATGAAAACGTTACACAGTCCCTCTGTTGCTTAAACTTTGGCTGTTCATAAATTAATTTTCAGGTATTCATTATGGTCTATAAACTTGTAGTTTCTACTTCTTAGGTGAGAATTAATTAGGAAAGATGAGGCTATGAGTCAATTTTTATTAACCTAAAAAAGACTATAAAAATGAAGACATGTCCCCCAATATTAGCACCAGATTGCTAAACAAAGACAGTTGAAACTGGGAAAATAAAACAAAGTAATGTAAGTGTATTCTCTCAGGATTTCTCCTGCTTAGAATAAAAGTAGGTTTACACTATTCATTAGATCTAAGACATACTGTAATATCATTAGTTTAATAATTTTTCCATAAACAAATTCATATCAAGAGACACTCGATATGTACTTGGATTTTAATTTGATGGGGAAACCATTATTAATCTGGATGGGTTACAAGGTCAAAATGCCTCTGAAGGAAGATGATGGACTCATCTTTTTTTGGTGGAAATTAGAACAAACATGAATAGGAAAGAAGACTTGCAATATTTCATTTCAACAAACATTTATTAAGTGCTAACTTATAAGGAACTAGGTTAGGCATTGGGAAAATAGCTAAACACTTTGAATTTCTGCTTTCAAAGAACTTACACATGTACTCAAGTAGATAACTGCAAATTATATACAAAATAATACAAAGTAATTTCAATGAAAATGTGCCAGTAGATCAAGATGTCAGAAAAAGCCTCTTCTAAGTGGCAACATATGAGCTATTATATGGAAGACAAGGATTCTAAGAGAAGGAGGTATCAAAATGTGGGGGACCACTTGTGCAAACACAGGTAGGCAATAAAAATGTATAAAAAGGACAAGCTAGGTCAATTTGATTGGAATACAGGACATAAAAAGGAATAATGTAAAATGAGATTGAAAGCTCAAGTTAAAATATGGATTACTTATATAGTCACACAAGGCCTTCCTTGTTCTTAGTATTTAATAAACATGTAGAAAGAAATGAACAAAGTTTAGTCCTTTACTCCTAAGGCCTCTGCTCACCTCCTCGTAGGGAAGTGTCTTGATCTCTTGGTCAAGTGGCCAAGGTCTTTCCAGCCTCATCTTGTGTCTGCTTCTCTAGCTCTTCATACTCCCTACTCCTGAGACTCAATTTCCTTGGTAGAGTGGGGGTAGGGTAGGGAACCACCTTGGGCTAGATTGTTGGGCAAAGACTGTTAACAATGAACAAAGATTTCTGGCTCTTGGTTTAAAAAAAAAAAAAAGTCGCCCCCCCCCCCCACCCTGTGACACAAACAGTAGGCTCAGAGATAAAAGTCATAAGGAAATCTTTATTCACAC
The DNA here is from genome assembly GCA_023553655.1 of Myrmecobius fasciatus. Lineage (NCBI taxonomy): Eukaryota > Metazoa > Chordata > Mammalia > Dasyuromorphia > Myrmecobiidae > Myrmecobius > Myrmecobius fasciatus. The sequence continues at coordinate 156,888 of JAJPUD010003867.1, forward strand.
ATAAAACTGCAATATGGTGACTACATGTATATTAAGGCTCATGTCCCTGATGAGGGTTTCTGGCCACTCATTCCCACTATTACTGGCTTTGCCTGGCCACCTCCTTTGATGGAAACACATGGCCTGGGAAGAAATATCCTGAAGGCTGATCCAGGACAGCAGTGACAACTCTCAGGCAAAACTGCCTCTGGAACTCTCCATGTTTCCCTCTCCCCCATGTTTCCTTCTGCCTGGAAGGCAAGGAAATGTGCACAGCATTACTCACCACTACCCCAAGTGGCTGGGCTGTTATTACCTCTTTAAGACATGTTAGATGAAACAGTGAATACCCATGAAGTACTGGGGAACTAAGTTCTCCTCATATGCCTGAAACAGCAAGAGAAGGGAAATGCAGTAGCTATGAAAAACATGATATTTTATTAATAGGTTCCCTGTCAAGGATGTCAAAACCTGCAGGCCTACAAAAGGGAGTAATAGACAAGCCCCAGGATCTGGCTCAGGGTCCTAGTTCAGCAGTCCTTGCCCGCAGCGCTCTTCTGTTCCTGGGCTGCAGCCTTGCTCAGATTCCCTGCTTCTCGCTTCAGGACATTGAGCAGTGTCTGAGAACTTTCCAGAATCTAGAATCAGAAAAAAAGATTTATGCTTGCTCATCTTGGAAATGTGCAGCTTTTTAGCTACTTGGGGTCCTTTGTTCTTAACACTACCCACCTTTTATTGTATTCTCTAAGTATTGTAAATATTCTTCAAACAAGTCAAGGGCCTGGACTGCCATTTTTATATTTATAGGGTCAGTTTGAGTTGTAAGGGACCTAAGAGATCATCTAGTCCAACTCCCTCATTTTACAGAGAAGGAAACTGAGGCCAAGTGAGATTATGGAACTTTTCTAGGCCCACCAGGCAGCAAGTAGTAGAAATAGGATGCAATTCTCTTGAAAATCTGTTCGTCACCTGGTTCATCTAATGCCTAGCCTAGCATCTAGTAGTACACAGTATGGGCTACCTGGGAGGGAGCAACAGCTCCGGAAAGGGGGAGGATAAAGATAGTTCTTGGGGAGCATTTTATTTGGGGTTGGAAGGTTTGGTGCGCTACACTTTAAAAAATGCAAAATTCAGACCTCTGGTGAGCACTCCTGATAGACTCACTGACTGGTGCTGAGACTTCAGAAATTTGTTTTATCACCAGCAGAACGATTTCAGAGAGGCCTGGAAGGACTTGCATGAACTGATGCTGAGTGAAATGAGCAGAACCAGGAGATCATTATACACAGCAACAACAATACTATATGATGATCAATTCTGATGGACATGACTCTCTGCAACAATGAAATGTCTCAAACCAGTTCCAATTGTTCACTGAAGAAAACCATATACACCCAGACAGAGGGATATGAAATATGGACCACAACATAACATTTTCGTGCTCTCTATTGACATTTGCTTGCATTGTGTCGCCTTTCTCTGATTTTCTTTTTTTTCTTGCATAACTTGTCAAGTAATTCAACATTATTAACATGTCATGGACTTCCTGCCATCTAGAGTAGGGGAGGGGACTGGGGGTAAAATTTATAATGGAAAGCTTTGTAAAGATCAATGCTGGGGAACTACCCATACATATGTTATACAAATAAAAAGCTTTAATTTAAAAAAAATTGTTTTATCCCGGAGAAATTCACTTAAGTGACTTGCCCAGGGTCCTACACTCCAAACCCAGCCTCCTGCCTGCTCTCTGAACAAATCACCCAGCGTGTGCAAAGGCTAGGAGTTTTTGGCACAAACTTGGGGGGTCCTTTCCTCTCGGGGTTGGGTGGGAGTGCGGCTTCTGGGGCTGGTCCCCCGCCCCGATTAAGGCCAACCTTAAGGTAAGCGGCTTCAGTCTCGGCAATGGTGCGGTCAAACTCGTTCCGGGAGGCGATCTTGCGGGCCAGGTTCTCGTTGACCCGGGCCAGCTTCTCCGTCAGCTGCCGCACCTCGCCCTGCAGCCTCTGCTTCTCATCCTCCTCCTGCTGGATCTGCCGGCACAGCTCCTCCCGCTTCTGGCACAGTTCTTCGATGCCTGCGGGGGGCGAGAGAGGGTTGTGGGGGTCCGGGCGGGGCGGGGAGCAGGACCAGGGGCGCGGGGCTGGACATCGGGGAGGGGAGGGGCGGGGGACCGGGATAACTCGGGGTCAAGGCTCCGCCACTGCTTGCGGCTCTCACACTTGACCAGCTCGTTGTTGTAATTCTGAAGCGCCGCTCCCTGCTGGCTCATCCTCCCCAGCTCCCGCCACCGGCCTCCTCCTACTCCAGCTCCAACCGCCGCTACCGCATCACCGGGCCGGCTCAGATACGCCCCCCAGATCGCTTTGCGCGCCACTGAGGATGTGAGCTCATCAAACAGCGCCGCGCATGCGTGTTACGTCACGGTACAGCGTCTGGTGTCATCGCGACGCGCGCCGAGACCAACTTCGCAGCCTCAGAAGTAGCGGGAGCTGGGAGCTGCAGCTGGTGCGGGAGTGGGCGTCGGAGCTGGAGCTGGAGCTGGAGCCGGAGCCGGAGCCAGAGCCGGAGCCAGAACCGGAACCGGAACCGGAGCGGGAGCGAGGTCCAAGCCTGACAGCGCAAATGGCGACGGTGGCGGCCATGGTGGAGAGTGCAGCTTGCAGGGCTCCAGGGGCGGAGCTGTCAGTGGCTTGGAGTACTGTGAGCACCGGGCTGGTGCCGCCCGCCGCGCTGGGGCTGGTGAGGGCCACTCTCCGGCGAGCGGGCTCGACTACCCGGGCCCATCTCTCCCTTCTCTCGACCACATCCCAGTCCTCGGCCCCATCTCTTCCTTCAGCCTCCAACCCCATCCCTTTTCTTAGATACCTCCCCCGCCTTAGCCCCTCTCTCCTTATCCCCATCCTATTTCTCAATTCCTCCTGCCCCTCAGCCCTATCCCTGCCCAGTCCCCTCTCTCTCAACCTGGTCCCTCCGCCTCTTGGCCCCTTCTGCTTCTCAGTCCCATCCCCCTTATCCAATCCTCCCATCCTCATCCCTCCTCTCAGCTCTGGCTGCCTTTAGCTCCTGTACCTCATCTCCCACTCACAGCTCTCGCCCCTCATACCTCTAAGAACCCAACTTGTGACTCAGGTTCCACCCCTTATTTCTGTCTCTCCTTAGATCCCCTCCCCTCATATCCTGACTCTCAGCAGTCTTCTCCCTCCTCTGGCTAACCTTTAGAGCCCCTTTACCCCTTGTTTTAGAGATGCTGAGGGAAGCACATACTTTTTTCTGGCCCTTCTTGGCCTTGTTCTTATGAGTTCTGTGCTCTCCAGGCAGCTTCCAGGCCAAGTGGAGTGGTGAGTTTGAAAGAAGAGGAACTTCAAGCTGCTGTGGAGGTGCTGAAGTGTTATGAGCTTCACTCAATCCTGGAGGAATGGTTTACAGAGGTGCTTCAGACTGATCTGCAATCTAACATTGCCCCTGAATTTTGGAATGCCATTGCTCAGTATGAAAATACTGTTGAAGAGCCCCCGTGCATCCTGCTCCTTCTTGAAGCCTTTGGCTTGCTCAAGTGTCGGCTAGACCCCTACCTCAATAGCTTGGATCTGCTGGAAAAGTGGACACAAATGGGCTTGTTGCTGGGGACCGGCTCTCAGGGTCTTCGAGAGAAAGTCTATACAATGTTTAGAGCCATCTTGTTCTTCTCCACCACAAAGACCTTTCAGGAGATGATCCAACAGTTCTATGGGCGTACTTTTAAAATTTACATGCACCAGCAGAAAAAGAAGAAAGGGGAAGAAGGGATGAGTGAAAGTAGCATGAGTGAGCCAGAGGTGGACCAAGGTGACTTGGAAGAGAATGGGTCTCCAGAGAGCCAGGAGTGTGGTGGCTGCAACAGCGCTAAGGAATTGTGCTGGTGCTCAGTGGCTTTGGAACAATTCCAACAGCTTAGTGAGATATTGTAAGTGATTACAACTTGGAGCTGCTGTGACATTGGGCAGATGCCTCTGCTTCTTTTGGTTTTAGAGCTCTCCTCCATGGAATAAAGCAATCAGGTTTAATCATCTGTTAGGTCCCCTTTTAGCTCGAAATCATATTATCCTATAATAAATATCCTCTAGCCTAATCACTTCCCTAATATCAGGCAGGACTTAACAAAACTGGAGTAGAGTGGGTGGGTAGTGGAAGAGGATCTTATGACAGCTTTTTTTTTTTGTTTGTTTTTGATCTTATGACATCTTAAGGCCCTTTCCTTATTCCTAATTGCAGGGAATGCATCAAAAAGTAAGAGGTGCTAAATCATTAGTAGAAAATAGAATAATAAATTCACACTTTTAGGCATTGACTGTATTATCATGTTTTCATTTCACCTGTTCCTGAACTTGAATTACATTTAATAGAGAATAAGTCATAAAAGTTATTTGTCTTGTGTTGCCTGTCATTGGAGAATTTCAAGTGAATGATTGATGACTGCATATTAGCAACACTATAGACATAATTCATATTATAGTTAGTTATGGGACCAGGTAGCCCTTGAGGTTCCTTGTTTTGTATTCTGAAACAGATGATTAGTGCATGGCTTTTATTTTCATATCCAAAATTACTAACATTCTCTAGAAGTACTTAAAGGATATCAAAGAGTTTTGGGGAGAGAATTTTGCTTTATAGCAATATGTGAGATGTTTTGCTAAAATGACTAAGATTTCTAGTTTGACTTTTGGGGTTCCTGTTGATTTTCATGGATTAGATTTTATTTTGATGAAATCCAAGTGGTTATCAAAGTTCTTTTGTGCTGAATTTTTTTTTGTATTGATAAAACTACTTTAAGTAAATATGCTCCAGAATGGACTTGGAAGTTTTTTGGTCCATAGATTTTTACTGTAATGATATTAGTTATACCCAAAGTGAGTCTCTAAATATGGTTCTTTGAGGGACTCCCTTCTGGGCCATACAAGGCTCATAGAAAGAGCAAAATAAATACAAAATATGTGGTTGATTGTTTTTAAGAGTGCATTTGTCACTACAGTTTAGATCTACATTAAAAATCACAAAAGTTAATCATATTTGAGAATTACCACAATAAATATCTTTAAGCAGAATTTTTACAAATTTTTTTTAGTAGTAGGAAAGAGCAAGCGGGATAGTTATCTTTATCCAGAAGTGCCATTGCATACGTTGGAGTCATTTTTACTTGTCTGTTGCCTGATCTGTAGGGACATCTGGTGGTCAGACCTGTGTTACTTCATTATTCAAAGCTAAGAAATTCTACATTCTCAGTAGATTTTCTGATCCTTTATCATCCTTGAGGGCAAGTCCTTCAGCAGAAGTAGACCACCTCTTCTGTGCCTCTCTCCTTACTTTTAACTTCTTCCAACCTGCTAATTGCCTAGAAACTCCCACAGCAGTGTTTTTCTTGGATTTTATCCCTCAACAAAATTTAGTCTGTTCATCTAATGCTGTCAAAACTGTTTTGCAGGGGTGTTGATGAACCTTGGGAACTTTGTTCTCTTTCAGATTTAACATATTTATTTTAACAGTGACCATTTTGTTAGTAGTAGTGAGCTATAAATTGAAAGGTGAATCTAATGGTAATGAATTTTTTACTGGAGGATGAGGATGGCTTAAATATTTTGGGGTAGAGAAAAGAGCATATAAAGGCTGGCAACTTAATCTGTCTGGATTTAGGTCCAGGTCCTGTTTGAGGGATTTAACTTCTCATTTGTGGTCTCACATTTGATAGTTTCTGAATCTCTTTCCTTGCATCCCTTGCTTCAGCTATCCCTTCAAATGGCTTGGGATAAGATTTTTGAACACTGGCTTCCCTTCAGGCACAGGCTAAACTTGCTGGAGAGAGTCAGTGCTGATGCAGTTACAACTATCCTGCACCGGATGATTGAGGAAAGGATGGAACATCGATGTCGAGGAGAATATGAAAGATCTTTCTTGAATGAATTTCAGGAGGTAAGTTCTCTTTGTGACTTTGTATTTCTTTGGGGAACACAATTTTAACAAGTAGAAGAGAGTGAATTAAAAATTGGACCAAGATGTAAATTTATAGTGGTAGAATGTACATATAATTGTTTTTGTTCATCTTGTAGTTGAACAGGTTTAGGAGGATTTTTGTTGTTGTTCCTTAATGGTTCTTGTCCAGGCAAGCGTTATTAGCTATGGTCTAGGTTTCATATAGGCTTTTGTGAGTGTGATAATGTTAATCATTCAGTCACTTAACAAGCTTATAAAGTATTTGCCATGTGCTAGACACTGGAAAATGCTGAGGATACAAAGAATGCAAAAATATAATTTCTTTCTCCAAGGAGCTCTTATGCAAAGGTAGGAGGGAATAATAGTGACCCTGATGAAAATCTAACAAAGGAGAGTGAAAGGGGGTAGTCAGACAAAAATTTATTATCCTCCTATAGGGGAAAGAGTTTCCAGTAAAAGAGTATGATCAAGAGTGTCAAAGGCTGCAGAGAAGCAAAGAAGCATAAGAATTGAGAAAAGGCATATTATATTTGACAATTCAGAGATTATTGGTAGTTTGGGAGGGAGCAGTTTTAGTTTAATGATGAGGTTGAAAGTCAGTCTACAGATTTAGGACTCAGTTGTAGGAAAAGAAATGGAGATATAGATGTCTCTCTCAAGAATTCTAGCTGTGAAGAGGAGGGGGGTGGTTGGTTCAAGTGAGAGTTTTTGAAGGATAGAGGAAACATGAACATTTTTGTAGGCAGTAGGGAAAAAGTGATTTGCTAGGGAGATGAAGATTAGTGAGAATGGAGATGATAGAAGGATTAGTCTCTTTGAGAGAATAAAATAGAATGGGATCAAAGGTGCATGTAGAGGGGTTGACTTGGTAAATTTTGAAAAGGACAGCCTTTTCATCTGAGATGGAGGTAATATGGCATGTAAAATTACATTTTTGGTGAAACAAGCATAGCCAATCCTTCCTCCCTAGTAAGGGGGGAGGAAAACTTGGATTGCTAAGAATTTGAAACTTGAAACATGACATAACCCCCATTTTCCAATAAAAGCCTTTATGCTTTAAAAACTAGGAAATGCCTTTTTAATATAATATTAAGCCAGCATGTGCTAGGTATTTTTTTCTTAGGCTAAGTTTAAATGTTAATTTCCTTAGGTGGCTTGCTCTTGGTCTAAGATAAAATACATTGTCCAGGATGAAACAAAAGTAAATTATTTTTGATAACCCAGAATATTGCCACTTTGTTTTTAACCTCAAGTATTCCTAATCTTGGTTGTTAGTACCTCAAATGCAGAAGAAACTTTGTTTCTTTTTTGCTCCTACTGCATGGTCTGGACTTGAACGAGTCTTTTCCCTTGTCTTTATTTGGGGCTACAGAGAGTTGGAAATGACTGAATAACAACTACCTAAGGAATCTAAAACAATACTCAGCAATTTTTTTTAGTTTTGAGTACCACTAATAAGACTATAGCATAATTAGAAGAGAACCAGAAAAAAGGAAGTTATAATAAAGAATAGGAGATATATGACAGTCTCCTAACAGATAAGACAGAGCTCATACCTCCAAACAAATTTTGTCCTTTGAAAACTATTGCTCAAAACCTTTTTGAAATTCCTCCTTTTGAAATTCTTGAGGAAACAATTCATCAGCTAAAATGAAAAAAAAAAAACAAAACAAAAAACTACTAGAGTAGAACAAATAGGTAAGCTCTGTGTTTGATTTAAATTTTGTATCTTCCTCGGTTTCTAATGCAGTATACTCTACAAAGTATGCATTTAGTAAATGTTTTGTAAATCTTATTGAAGTACTTTTTAGTTCAAAATTGCATTAGCTATCATGATCACCCACTGTAATCGTCATAGAAATCTTTCAATGACTTTGATTTCACTAAAAACCTAATCTACTCCCAAAGGATAAAGATTTTTCTTCATTGAGGCTATTCAGAAGAATGTGCTAAGACTAAAAAGAGCATTTGAAGAGTATTTCTAGAAATTCTTTGAGCAGTGGCAAAATTTTTGAAATAATCATTAAGGGAACTTCTCTGAATAAATGAAAATATTTGGAAGGTATATATTTTGGTACATCTGTTAGCAAGCTAGTCATGATATTATGTTCACAACTTATCTATAGGTGTATAATGAGTACATGCAAGTGTGTATCGGTATATAACTTTTTAATGCATTTTATGCATTGAAGTCATTATCTCTGATACTGTCAGAGCTAGAATATCAGCCAATTAGTAAATATTTATTAATCATTTGTGTCATTAATCATTATGTGTCAGGGATTGTGATTAAGCCCTGGGTATATTAAGAAAAAAATAACACTCCTTGCTATCAAGAATTATATATTCTGTTGAGGTGGGGACAACATATATAAGTCAAATCATTAAGCATTTATTAAGCATCTACTATGTGCTAGGCACTGTGCCAAGTAGTAGGGATGCAAAAAAAGGCCAAAACAGTCCCCGTTCTCAATTCATAATCTAATGGAAAAGACAACATGCAAACAAGCAATAGACAGGATAAATTGGATGTAATCACCGGAAGAAAAAAAAATACAGAATAAATGTAGAGTACATGGAATGTAATGTTAGAGGTAATAATGTAAGCAGCTAGGGGCATCAGGAAAGGTCCCCCAAAGGAGATATCATTTTAGCTGAGTTTTAGAGAAATGCCAGGAATTCTAAAAGTCAAAGGAGTTTACTGAGTGGAATGGAGTGTGTGTGTGTGTATGTATAATGGAGACAGAGAAATTGAAAGACAGACAGACATAGTCATATCTGTAGTTTGGGAAAAAAAGACTAGTAGCTGTAGAGCAGGGGTGGAGAATGTCCCATATGGCCCATGAAATCATTTGGTCTGGCCCTGCCAAGTCATCTGCAGGCTATAATGAGCTGAAAGCTAGATATGACAACCTTCTACTGTTTGAATTTTTAAATTGATAATTTTATATGATCCTTAAATGATGTTATAAATATCTAAATGGCCTTTGGCAGAAAAAAGATTCCCCACCACTGTTGTAGAGGATAGATTGGATAGAATAGGGAGGGAGGGAGGGAGAGAGGGAGGGAGGCAAAAAGACAAATTAGAAGGATGTTGCATTAGTCAAAGTGAGAAAGGTGATGGAGATCTGTACCAAAATAATAGCTGTTAGAATAGAAAGGAGACATATTTAAGAGGTATTGAAGAGAAAGAAATTACAGGATTAATAAACTAATTGGGTAAGTAGGATGAAGAAGAGAAAAGCCAATGATGATGCTGAGGCTTTGAATGTGAATGATTAGGATAGTGTTGCTCTTAACAATAATAGGGAAATTCAGAAGAGAGAAGGTTTGAGAGAGAATTTAAGGAGTTCTGTTTTGTATATGAGATATTAAATTGTTGAATTTGAGATATCTGGGGAACATTCGGATCAAAGTGTCTTACCAGGCAATTTGTGATGCATGACCAGGAAAGATTAGGATTATACAAATAAATCTGGGAATTATCTGCATAGATAATTAACTCCCCAGGTAGCTGATGAGCTTACCAAGTGAGAATATAGAGATTTAAAAAAAAAAAAAAAGACTATTTTTAGAACCTTGTGGAATACTTATATTTAGTGGACATGATACAGATGAAGAAGGAACCATGAGAAGTTATTTATGGAAACTAAAAGAGCAGAGAGGAGAGACTTATCCAAGTGCTGCTGTTGAAACATTATCAGATGCTGAAGAGAGGTCAAGAAGGATAAGGATTGAGAAGAGTTCTTTATATTTGGCAATTCAGAAATATTGGTAACCTTGGAGAGTTGTTTCAGTTGAATGCTGAGGTTGAAAAACAGAATGCAGAAGATTTAATTAGAAGAAGCAAATTCCTGATTATAGATGTTTTTTTCAAGGAGTTAAGCCAAGAAGGGAAAGAATGATATAGAACACTAGCTGGCAGGCATGATAGAATCAAATGAGGGTTTTTAATTTTAAATTTGTTTTTCTTTTGAGTTTAACAAACCCTAAATAAAAATGGACATTTCCACATACATAGTAGAACACAAAGAGGATTGAACCAAAAACTACCGGGGTCTATTAGGTATTACTTGTTTTTCTTTTTAAGTATGTGATAAATTTAGTCTTTTTACTTAAGTTTTCAAAGTTGTCTTGCTTATCTGTTCTTTTTGGCCTTCTGGTTTCTTTACTGCATTTTTAAAAAAAATGTATTTTTTTCTCCTAAAGGGTAGGGGAGATTTGGGCTTATAGGCAGCAAAAAAAAAGTGCTAATAGATAGGAAGAGACTGAAGATTAGAAGGTGGAGATGAAAGCAGTCTGATGGTGAAGACAAGATGGAATAGGGTTATGGATAAATGTTTAAGAGTTAGTCTTTGAAATGGCCTCATCATCAGATACTAGAATGGAGAAGTAGATAGTGGGGGAGGGAGGGAGCAGAAATGTCACAAGGATATGGGATGAAAAAAGAGGGAACTCCCAGCAAACAAATTCTCCACCCCCACCCCCCCAAACCGGAAAATGTGAGTGGAGATCCTAATCATGAAGAGTGAGGGTAGGGATTGCATGAGAGATTTGAGGAAAAAAGACAAAGACTGAAATAGCAATTGTAATCAGTGTGATAGGGAACCAATTAGGGAGAAATAGTAGAATTGCTTTGCTGAGGTGGGAGCCTAGTTGAAAATAGTTAGCTTAAATATGTAAATCAGCAAGGTTTGAGGGGCAGCTAGGTGGCGCAGTGGATAGAGCACCAGCCCTGAAGTCAGGAGGACCTGAGTTCAAATATGATCTCAGACACTTAACACTTCCTAGCTGTGTGACCCTGGGCAAATCACTTAACCCCAATTGCCTCAGCAAAAAAAAAAAAAAAAAAAAAATCAGCAAGGTTTGTGAGTTTTCTTATGAAAATAGAAACTTAGAGTAAAGCTTACAGCTGGGGCCAAAAAAAAAAAAAAGACAAAAATGCAAAAAACCTGGGGCAGCTAAGTAGCACAATAGATAGAGCACCAGCCCTGAAGTCAGGAGGACCTGAGTTCAAATCTGGTCTCAGACACTTAACATTCCCTAGCTTTGTGACCCTGGGCAAGTCACTTAACCCCAATTGCCTAAGCAAAAAAAAAAAACAAAAAAATGCAAAAAACCAAAACAAAACAAAAGAAATTGTATTGTAGGCTAGTAATCTGGCCAGGGCTTTGGTCATAGATACTGAAAGTCATGCATAAGCATTCATTTTATCAATTGTTGTGTTACATAAAAAACAAGTTATCATTATATATTAGTATATCTCCTAAGATCAACCAGCAAAGAATTTTACTTTATTTATTTATTTATTTTTGTTTTATTTTATTTTTTTTATTACAGCTTTTTATTTGCAAAACATATGTATAGGTAATTTTTCAACACTGACCCTTGTTAAAGCTTTCTGTTACAAATTTTTCCCTCCTACCCCCTACCACCTCCCCTAGATGGCAGGAAGTCTAATACATGTTAATTATGTTAAAATATTTGACAGATTGAATATGTGTATATATATTTATAGTTATCTCAGCAAAGAATTTTAGAAGCCTCAGTTTCTAATATTGCGTTAAAGTCAATGAAACTTGTTAACTAACTTCTTTCTGTCTTCTTTTTGACAGTGGATAGAAAAGGTAATTGGCTGGCTCAGCAAAGTATTCCTACAGGAAAACCCTATGGGGTCCACAGTCCCTGAAGCCAGCAGTACCTTGAGACGTTGGCGCTGTCATGTACAGAGGTTTTTTTATCGAATCTATGCCAGTATGCGAATTGAGGAGCTCTTCAGCATCATCCGTGGTAAGCATCAGTTCAATTCAGTAAATATTTACCAAGTGCCTACTATGTGCAAGGACTGGGGATACAAAATACAAAAAAATCTCATTACAACACTGGAACATAGCATGTAAAAGATGAACCAGATCATCAATGGTTTTAGATGCCAGGTTGAGAAGGTTTTGTATTATCCTCGAGGTTAAGGGGGAGCTACTAGAACTTTTTGAATAGCTGGCAGGCATGATAGAATCAAATGAGGGTTTTTTATTTTAAGTTTGTTTTTCTTTTGAATTTAACAAGCCCCAAATAAAAATGGACATTTTCACATACATAGTAGAACACAAAGAGGATTGTACCAAAAACTACCGGGGTCTATTAGGTATTATTTGTTTTTCTTTTTAAGTATATGATAAATTTAGTCTTTTAACTTTAGTTTTTAAAGTTGTCTTGCTTATCTGTTCTTTATCACTGTCTCAGTGATACTAATTTGACCATATGGAGATGACACATTAGAGAAAGAAAGAGATTGAAAATAAGGTGACCAATTAGGAAGCTATCACAATAGTTTAGTGGAGAAGTAATGAGAACCCATACTAGCATAGGAGGCTTGTAGGAATGGAAAGAAGGGGGTGAGATTCAAGAAATGTGGGGATGTATAATCACAAGGCTTGGAATGTGGAGGTTGTGTGAATCAGGAATGACTGAGATTGCAAACCTGAATAATTGGAAGGATGTTGGTACCTCAACAGAAATAGGAAAATTTGGAGGAGGATTAAGCGGCATGAAGAAAATAATGGATTCTCTTTCAGATATGTGGAGTTTATGATGTCAGGGGGACATACAGGGTGATATTCAGCAGTTTTGTGGCATTTTAAGACTGGAATTTTCAGACAAATTAGGTCAGGATGTTTAAATATGGCAATCATTTGCATAGAAATGCTTCCCTGAGAGTCAATGAGATCACCAAGAAAGCCAGTTTATTGAGGGAAGATATGAGTGCTTAGTATACATCTTTGAAGTATTCCCATAATTAGGAGGTAAGATATAGAGGATGACCCAACAAAGGAAAGAGGAATAGTCAGTCAGGAAAGAGGAAAATAAGAAGAGTGTTATTAGCGTCACCAAGGGAAGAGAAAATATCCTGAAACAAGGAGTGATTCAGTGTTAAAAGTTGCATACTGTGTCAGGTAGGATGAGGGTAGAAGACTGATGATGAAGCATGTTCCTCATCTCCTGTTAGGGACTCAAGATAAAGGAAAAAACATATTTTTGGACACATCTATTTGGGAATTTGTTTTGCTTGGCCTTGATTATTTGTTACAAGGACTTTAGGAAGGAGAAAAAAAGTTAGAGCTTATTGAAAAAATTTTAATTTAATTTTTTAAGGGCAGATTTAATGGGTTTTTTTGTTCTGTTTTGTTTTGCAAGATAATTGGGGTTAAATGACTTGTCCAGAGTCACACAGGAAGTGTTAAGTGTCTGAGGCCATATTTGAACTCAAGTCCTCCTGACTCCATGGCTGATATTCTATCCATTGTATTGTCTAGCTGCCACAGGCAAATTTAATAACTAAGAAATCACATGTAACCTTGGAGAAAATAAATTTAATCAAATGATGGTGTCAGACACCAGATTATCAGAGACTGGAAAATGAGTGGGAGATAAGGAAATGGAAACATATAAATTGACTAATTATAGGAGTTTGGTGCTGAAAGGGAGAAGAGATACAGCATGATTGCTTAAGGAGACAGCAGGGTCAAATGAAGAATTTTTTTTTTCCTTTTTAAAAATTTTTTTTATTTTTATTTATTTATTTTTTTAATGTGCTTTGCAAATCTTATTGTACTATATAAATGCTGGCTATTTTATTTTATTTTATATTTTTTATTATTATTTTTTTTAATTTTATTTTATTTGCAAAACATATGTATGGGTAATTCTTCAACATTAACCCTTACATAGCTTTCTGTTACAGATTTTTCCCCCCTACTCCCCACCCCTCCCCTAGATGGCAGGATATCCACTACATGTTAATTATGTTAAAATACTTGACAAATCGAATATATGTATACATATTTCCACACTTATCATTTTTGTGCAAGAAAAATCATATCTACAAGAAAGAAAAATAAGATAAAGGAAACACAATGCAAGCAAATATCAATAGAGAGCCTGAAAATGTTATGTTGTATTCCACATTTCACATGCCTCTCTCTGGGTGTCTATGGCTTTCTTCATTGAACAATTGAAAGTGGTTTGAAACATTTCATTGTTGAAGAGAGCCATGTCCATCAGAATTGATCATCATATAGTATTGTTGTTGCCGTGTATAATAATCTCCTGGTTCTGCTCATTTCACTCAGCATCAGATCATGCAAGTCTCTCCAGGCCTCTCTGAAATCGTCCTGCTGGTCGTTTCTTACAGAACAATAATATTCCATAATATTCATATACCATAATTTATTCAGCCATTCTCCAATTGATGGGCATCCATTCAGTTTCCAGTTTCTAGCCACTGCAAAAAGGGCTGCCACAAACATTCTTGCACATGTGGGGCTCTTTCCTTCCTTTATGATTTCTTTGGGATATAAGCCCAATAGAAATGCTGCTGGGTCAAAGGGTATGCACAGTTTGATAACTTTTTGAGCATAGTTCCAAATTGCTCTCCAGAATGGTTGGATCCGTTCACAGTTCCACCAACAATGCATCAGTGTCCCAGCTTTCCCTCATCCCCTCCAACATTCATCATTATCTTTTCCTGTCATTTTAGCCAATCTGACATGTGTGTAGTGGTACCTCAGAGTTGTGTTAATTTGCATTTCTCTGATCAATAGTGATTTGGAGCACCTTTTCATATGACTATAAATAGTTTTAATTTCATCCTCTGAAAATTGTCTGTTCATATCCTTTGACCATTTATCGATTGGAGAATGGCTTGAATTCTTATAAATATGAGACAATTCTCTATATATTTTAGAGATGAGACCTTTATCAGAACCCTTAAATGTAAAGATGATTTCCCAATTTATTGCTTCCCTCCTAATCTTGACTGCATTGGTTTTGTTTGTATGAAAACTTTTAAACTTAATATAGTCAAAGTTATCTATCTGATGTTCAATTAAGAGTCCCATTTCTTCTTTGGACATAAATTTCAAATGAAGAATTTTTAAAGATATGGGAGATCTGGATATGTTTTAAATATCAAGCCCGCAAATAAAGAGAAATTGAAAGTGAAAGGGGAAAAAAGAATGATTGACAGGACCAGCTCCCAGAAAAGGTGGGATTAAGGGACCAGGTGATTGAGGTGGATCAGGTGAATCTAAAAGGAGAAAAGGGTGTTAAATATTGGCCCTAGTGTTGGGCTTGACATGAAGAAAGACTATCTCTTTCTCAGAGACCAGAGAAAAGGAGAGAGAGTAAGATAAGATGTAGAAGGATTTAAAGGTGTAGAGGAGGGAAAGAAAAGGAGCCTATCATTTATTCAATCAGTAAGCCTTTAAGTGCCTACTTGATGCCAAGTATGGTGTGAAGTGATTGAAACAATCCTGATTCATAAGTTTACATTCTGGTGGGGGAAAGAGCAAAATTTAATAACAAAAACAATAATAGCATCTAATATAATCATAGCTAACATTTACATAGTGCTTATTATATAAATGTGCCAGACTTACTACATATCAAACACAAACTAAATTTTTTTATTTATCCAAATACATACAAAAATAATTTTCAGCATTAATCTTTGCAAAACCTTGTGTTCCAAATTTTTCTCCCTCTCTCCTTACCTCCTCCCTTACCTTCTGCAAGCAAATAATACAATATAGGTTAAACATGTTCAGTTCTTCTAAACATATTTCCACATTTGTGCTGCACAAGAAAAATCAGATCAAAAGGGGAAAAAAGAAACAGAAAACCACAAGCTAGCAAACATCAACAACAACAAAGGTGAAAATACTATATTGTAATCCACACTCAGTCCACATAGTCCTCTCTCAGGATATAGATAGCTCTCTCCATCACAATCCTATTGGAACTGGTCTGATTCACCTTGCTGTTGAAAAGAGCCAAATCCATCACAGTGGATCATCACATAATCATATTGTTGCTGTATATAATGTTCTTTTGGTTCTACTTACTTCATTTAGCATCAGTTCACGTAAGTCCCTCCAGGCCTTTCTGAAATCATCCTGCTGGATAGTTTCTTATAGATCCATTACATTCATATACCTTAACTTATTCAGCCATTTCCCAACTGATGGGTATCCACTTAACAAATTAAATTCTTATTATTGTTCTATAAGAAACGACCAGCAGGATGATTTCAAAGAGGCTTGGAGAGATTTGCATGAACTGATGCTGAGTGAAATCAGCAGAACCAGGAGATCACAGCAAAAACAAGACTATATGATGATCAGTTCTGAAGAATATGGTTCTCTTCAACAGTGAGATGTTTCAAACCAGTTCCAGTTGTTCAGTGATGAAGAAAGCCATAAACACCTAGGGAGAGGCCTGTGGGATCTGAGTCTGGACTACAACATAGCATTTTCACACTCTCTATTGATGTTTGCTTGTATTATATTTTCCTTCTCAATTTTTTTTTCCCCTGTAGATCTGATTTTTCTTGTACAGCAAGATATCTGTATAAATATGTATACACATATTCGATCTGTCAAATATTTTAACATAATTAACATGTATTAGACTTCCTGCCGTCTAGGGGAGGGAGTGGGGGGTAGGAGGAAAAAAACTTGTAATAGAAAGCTTTGCAAGGGTCAGTTTTGAAAAATTACCTATGCATATGTTTTGAAAATAAAAAGCTTTAATTAAAAAAAAAGCCAATTAAATTCTTTATATTTGTTATTCTCACTTGATACTCATAATAACCCTGGGAGGTAGTAATTATAATAATAGCTAGCAATTGCAAAATTCTTTAAAAATGTTTTTCTTTAGGATAGAGCACCAGCCCTGAAGTCAGGAGGACCTTAGTTCAAATCTGGTCTTAGACATTTAACACTTCATAGCTGTGTGACTCTGGGCAACCCCAATTGCCTCAGCAAAAAAAACAAAACAAAAAAAACCTTTCCTTTATTCTCAAAACAATCTTGAAAGAAAATGCTATTATTTTCTCCTTTTACAAATGAAGAAACTGAAGCAGACAGTGATGAAGTGATTTGTCCAGGGTCATACTGCTAGTAAATATCTGAGCTATGATTTGAACTCAGGTCTTCCTGGCTCTAATCCTAACTCTCTGTTCGCTATGCTGGTTTAGCTGCCAATAAAATTATGTATGGCATAAATATAAATACAACTATATACAAATTAGATAGGTACAGGGTAGTTTGGGAAGGAGGCTACTAGTAGTTGAGGGAATCAAGAAGGCTTCATGTAGAAGATGAACCTTGAACTGAATCTTAAAGGAAGAGATGTTCTTGATGAAGGGATGATCTCTATTTTGTTCAGTAGAAGTTGGAGTCAGGATTTTCTAGTGAGGGAAGGAATTGTAGATCACATAGGGCTTGAGAAAAGAAGAAAAAGATTAGAATAGTTACTACATGAACTATGATTTTAGGAAAGATTGAAAAGATTTCTGTGCAGCATCAGGCATTATAATGGTGTGATTTCCTCTCAAAATGTTCCACAGTAGGACCACAACATGACATTTTCATGCTCTCTATTGATGTTTGCTTCCATTGTGTTTCCTTTCTCTGAATTTTTTTTTTCTTGTAGATACGATTTTTCTTGCACAGCAATGATAAGTGTGGGAATATGAATACATATATTCAACTTATCAAGTATTTTAACATAATTAACATGTAGTGGACTTCCTGCCATCTAGGGGAGGGGTGGGGACTGGGGGGAAAATTTGTAATGGAAAGCTTTGTAAAGATCAATGCTGGGGAACTACCCATACATATGTTATGCAAATAAAAAGCTTTAATAAATAAAATAAAATAAAATAAATTTTAATTTAAATTTAAAAAAAAAATGTTCCACAGTATGATTGTGAGTACAGATGATAGAGGATAGGTTTGATTCACAATTGATTCTTGGCAAATTGTAATAGAGGTCATATGATTGAACGGTAGATCATGGTGTATAGTTGAACTGGTCAGCTGTTTGGTCAGAGCTGTGAAAAGAAGAAACTGAGGTTTTTCTGAATGCAAGAAGATGAGTGTGAGAGGAAAAGGTTTAGTATAAAGGGAAGCTTTATCCTAATAATCATAATAGCATATTATGTATTTTATATATATATATAACTGTAATCATAATAGTATGAGCTTCCCAAACGGCACAGTAAAAAAGTAGGGGTGGGCAGGATGGAGCTAAAAAGACAATGAGTGGTTGCAGAGTAAAAGGGTTTTGTATTTTGTTTTTGCTTTAGTAGACAGTAGTCTACTACTGTCTACTATTAAAACCCAGGTTTTTGCAGTTAACATACAATTTGGGGTAGGAGGAAGGAATTTACTAGCCTTAGTTTGAAGGAAGTATCATTTTACTGAGGTTCCTGCCTTCCAGGGTTTTATAGTAATATGTCTCTCTTCAGACATTGGAGATAGAAAGGAGTATCTGAATTGGTAAGGATTTGATGTTTGGTTCCCTAGGGGCCCAGTCAGACTTAAATTTAGTGCCATTTGGTCATGGCTGAGCAGCTTCATGTTTGCATGCTTGATGATTATTTAGGGCTGACTAGATATCACTCAGGTGACAGTAAATCTTAGGGTAAAGAAGTCCCCAAACTCCATTCCACAGAAGGACCAAGAATGGGGAGCCCTTGCTATCAGAGTTGTCCCCTGTGTGTTTCTTCAGAAGGTTTGGTGATTTAGGGTGGAGTAGATGATGTCTCCATATGTGGTAGATTCTGGGACAGGGAGTGTTCCAAACCCAGTTTGTAGAAGTTCTGTGCTTAGTCTCCCATCTTCACCAGTCAAGTGATGACAGATCTGCTCCCCAGTTCTCAACTGGACTCATGACTATACTATACTGCTATATATATTCACCTTATTTTCTCATCCCACTTGTCTCCCTACTCAGGTTAAGAGTTTCCTAGTCTGGCTGGTGTGTTTATTAATTTTTACTTTACTGGATTAGTTAAGTGATCATTTTTCTGAGCTACCTGGATTCATTGTGTGACCTACTTTCCATATTTCTGTATAGTCAGATTTTTCTTAGTTTTGAACTCTTCAAGTGGAAAGTGAGGTTAGAAGTTGAAACTGCCTATTTTTTCTTCTGTGAATTCATTTTTGATCTTGAGATCTCAGATATGAGAGCAAAAGTGTACATATCAGGAGATCATTGCATAGTGCATGTATGTTTATAGCTTGAGTTGTATCTGCAGAGGTACAAGTTATTTTTTATATATTAGTTTGAGCTGACAGTGATAAGATTTTATAACACTCTTTGTCTAATTTCTAGATTTTCCAGAGTCTAAACCAGCGATTGAAGATTTGAAATACTGCTTGGAAAGGACCAACCAGAGGCAGCAATTGCTCAGCTCCCTTAAAGCAGCTCTTGAGACCCGTCTCCTTCACCCAGGTTGGTCTTATTCATCAAAGATCATTGCTCTGAATCTCACTATCAAGCTTCTCTCTCATTTTGTAGGATAGTTAGATTTGTTTGTCATGGGGTCTTCAAACCTTAATGTTCATCACCTTTTATTGCTACTTCTTTAATGTTCTTGGGTCTTGGTTTTCATGTTTGTGAAAACTGTACTTATAGTAGAATTTGAGTATAGCTCTCAGGGTGTAGAAGAGGAAGCAAAAAATATTATTCTCCTTGTGACATTAAGATATCTTCTGTTCTTAATCTGAAGAAGTGAAACAACTAAATAGACCATATTTGAGTTGGAATCCTTGATATTTTGCAAAGTTAAGAAAATATCCCACTATTAGATGTTAAAGTTAAATAATAAAATTAGGCATCATCCAGATAAGTGATTTATTAGCAGTACATACACATGGTTGCAAAACAAAATCTGTTTCAGAGCTTTTGGTAGCCAAGAACCCAGGTTTTTGTAGTTAACATACAATTTGAAGGGAATGAAAAACTGGACGAAATGGTTAAGCCACTTTGATTCTTATTGGGGGAGGAAATCTGGAGACAATAAGGTGAGGATTGTTTAGAGGGGATTGGGAGAAATTCAGGAGACTTGAGGAGAGAAGGAAAAGGGGCCATTTTGTGATATTCTTTAACTCAGATGATTTCTGGGGTTAGAGGGGATAGTAATCTTGTGATTTCCCCAAATTCAGGTTAACTTTGAAACAACTTCACAAAATGGTGAATAAAAGCAAAATGGAGTCATGAATGCTATTTGATACTATACAGAAAAGCTTTACAGTGGGAACATGGTTCAGGAATCTGGATAGAGTGGGTATATATGGTCTTTCTTATTTCTCATGCAAAATAGAGCAAGGAACAAAGTCAGACCAAATTTCTTGGGAGTAGAAGGGAAAGTGAATATTAAATGTTCTTTCTTCACAATACTGATTGAAAAATTGAGAACAACATAAGGGGTTTTAAACAAATGCTTTTCAGGAAGGGGCAAAATTTCTCTAGTCCTTTGTTTGCTTGAGTACCCTGACTGCTTGCATTTCCACAGTTCAACTTCCTGGGAGCTTATTCCTCTAGCTTGCTTCTTAAGTCTGATAAGAGTGTCCTTGAGGTATTTCAACTATTGTTCTTCTGCTGTCTTCAATTTCAGGGGTAAATACATCAGATATCATCACCCTCTATATCTCAGCCATCAAAGCCCTTCGGGAGCTGGACTCCTCCATGGTCATCCTGGAAGTAGCTTGTGAACCTATACGACGATATCTGAGGTGAGGGAGAGTAACAGAAAATAAGATACTCATCTCTCTCCTCTCTTCTTTCCTCCCACCCCCCCCACTTAGAGTCTTTCACCCCCTTAATTAGAGACTTCAGCCCTTAATTACCAATCATTCATTCATACTTCTCTTTAGTGAGTTATTAATGTCATGTACAAGACAGCTATTCAGAGAGCAAGAAATTTTTATTGTCCTGTGAGAAGTCTGAGGACAAATTGCCTGGGGGAGATAGAATATTACAGTTATCTAATGTAGTTACAGGGTGTTACTTAAGAGAGAAGACTTCTTGAAAGATTTCCTTGGATTTGGATTCTCTGTCCATTTCCCCAACTTAACACTTTTCCCTACCTGGGGAGATCTGGCTTGTCTTCTTAGTTCTACTTTGTCCCAGCCCAACAGTTAAAACTGGAGCTATATACTTTTATCCCTTTTAGACTGAGTAATGAAGAAGCAAGATGTTCTGCCCCAGGAACAAGCCCTGAGCTTAGGCCTATTCTGTGCACAGCTACCCCAACTCCAGTTGATCTTCCTAGTGGTCAGGAATCCCTCACATAGTATCCTCCATGCCTTCTATAAGGTATCCACACCAGGTCAGCTCCTCAATTTGTTTTCCACCTGCTTGGTTAACTCCTTCTCCTTGTAAACCCATTGTTCTCTATATATACTTAGAAATTTCATTTCCTGCTATTTTTCCCTTTTGTTTATACTGATGCTCTTCAAGGCATCTTCTTGTTTGCCTCCCTGTTTTGTTATTTATTTTCCTTTATAGATTTACATGTATAAGCATTTACATCCAATAAAATATGGTTTCTGTCTTAGCAAAAAGGGGTATCACTTCTAATTCTCTTAGCACTAGACCAGGACTATTTATTACAATGGCTGTGACCATGCAGGGATTTCCAGGGCTGGGAGCTGATGGTTTGGCCCCATGTCATGACCACACATGGTCTCACCCTGACAGGACACGGGAAGACACTGTGAGGCAGATTGTAGCTGGGCTGACTGGTGATGCTGAGGGTTCTGGGGACTTGGCTCACGAGCTCTCCAAGGCTGACCCGGTGACGCTGGAAAATGGCCAGGAGAGTGATGATGACATCTGTGAGCCGGAAGACTGGGTGCCAGACCCAGTGGATGCAGATCCAGGTTAGATGGCTCTCACTAGGGTAGTTCCCTAGCCTGCCATGGGCTTTTGGGGGTTTCTGCTGGTGGGAAGGGCAGCATCGAAGATCTGGCCCTATATGTACTTAGGGTAGACTTAGTTGGTTTTTTTTTTTGTTTGTTTTTTTTTTTTCCTCCCCCATTGGTCCTGTTTTTTCATTGGTCTCACTTCTGTTTGCTGAGAACTTTGAAGCTAAGTCTGTGGGGTAATCCTTACTTTACTGTCCCAGGAAAGGATAGATAGCTTTGGGGTGCCTTGGGTTGCTAGTTGGGGATGAATTACAGTGAAGACAGATGAGCAGGACTGAAATACAAAATTTGGTGTAAGGAACCAGCTCTATCACTAGTTGACCCCATTGGACCTCTTTGAGGAAGCCAGGAACAAGATGGGAAGGGTTTTCTTTTTATGGATGCTCAGGTTTTGATTGGGGATCTTTTATAGATATGAGCTTGTAATTTCCCAATTGGGTGAATGTTGAGCTCAGGAGCCAAGTTATTTATAACAGATATTGAATCTAACTCTGGCTTACTTGTTTGGTCTTTTCCTGTCACCTCTTTATTACATATGTGGAATTAGACAGATACACAGGTGCCACTGGAGGTGAGAAAGGAAGACTTTAGAAAACTGTCTGTGGAAATCAGACATGCAGCTAACTTATCCTGTTGAAGTGCACACAACTTCTGAAGCAGGGGCTGCACATTTCCTCATTTCAGGTTCTCTGCTGTCTACCCTCTCATTTCATAGCTCCTGCTACTACTCCAGTAAAAGGAGAAGAATATATTGTCCTGGCATATCTCCCTCTGGATTTCTGCCTGCTCCCTTCCTGAGAGCAGCAGCTAAACAAACTTCACACCTGTGCTCTGGGCATAGAAAAACTGACATAGAAAGGTTTGGGTTTCCGATATATCAGACATTCTTTTGGGATTAAACATATAGTTCTCACTTCCTACTTTGCTTGCTCTCCATCCCACTGTAGTTCACCCCAGTTGTCTCCCATGAGTCTCCAATAGCTGTCTTTTCACTCCTACCTTCCTTCATTCCTGCCCTGGCCCTGATCTTAAGTCTTCTTGGGTTTTCTCTTCTGCTTCCTCTGGCAGACAACCTGAATGAATCAGTTGTATTGCTTTTTATCAGCAGGAGAGCCCTGTTAACAGATGACTCTGACCTATCTTTGTTATAATTTCAGATCCCCGTCCCACCCTCCTCTCCTTACACACAGACACACAGTATTCTTTTCACCCTTCATTTCTCTAGCATCCTACAAGACTGATCCTTCTCTTTTCCCACCCCCTTGACAGGAGTGGTGTCTAGGATAGGTATCCCTAGACTTTTTCTGAAGAGGCCTCTCTATGTTCATTTACCCAGAAGTCTTAAGATCACTGGTGGGGTTAGAGTCAGGGATTGTGGTAAAGTCCTTAAGGTGAAAGGGTGGCAGAGCTGGCAGTAAAGTTCTTGAGTCACCAAGAGGTTGCTGTCACCAGTCATACTTTCTACTTGGAACCCTGGCAAGCTGGGGAAGAGAATGTGATGGTAGCAACTGGTTTGATGATATGTTTGGTAAGTCTTTAAGTCTATTGTTAGACCCTGATCAACTGGTTGGGGACCATTGGTCTGGTATAATGAGGCTGATCCTTTGGGGCTTGAGAAAGCCAGGGTGGGCTCATGTACCCTGGGGTACCCCTGTTGCTAGCAGCACATTACTATCTCTGCTAGTGGATCTAGAACTTCTCTCTAATGTTTTGGCTTTGTTGCCTATGTCTCTAGGGAAGTCAAGCTCGAAACGCCGCTCTTCAGACATCATCAGCCTGTTGGTCAGTATCTATGGCAGCAAAGATCTCTTTATCAATGAATACCGAACACTACTTGCTGACCGCCTTCTCCATCAGTTCAATTACAGTGCTGAGAGGTAAGTTGGTTTTTAATGGGAGAGGAGTCTTTGTTGCATTGTACTCTGGTATCCAAGGCACAATGTCTTTGAAGAAGAGACCTGATTCTCTTCTGACCTAAGTGAGGCCCTCAGAGCCTAGGGGAGGGATTGGCAGGTGAGCAATACTACCCATTTCTCCTAATTGCATTTATTTGTAGGGCCCAATCCACTGTATTCAGTGAAACTATTACTGGTCAAGAAAAGCCATGATTCCCTTCCTTGTTTCCAGTAACTTGTCTGTAGGAGTAACTCCCTAGAAATAGGGTTTTATGTACATATTTGAAAAGCTTTATTGATCCTCTTTTCCTTTATCTGTAACACAGGCACTTCCTAATGATGATCCAAACTGCCCTTGTAATTAATAGATATGATTAAGCAAAACAAAGGAATATATGTAGGTTATGCTTGAAAATGTGTACCTCATTCTCTACCTCTGGTCCAGTGCCAAAAGGCAGAAGGCATGATTCACTGTCAGTTTACTGAAATCAGAATTGGTTAGATCATCAGAGTGTGAAGTATGTTTGTGTTATTTTCATTGTCGCAGTCATCTTGTAAATTTATCTTTTGACTGTACTTACTTTGCATCATTTCATAGAAATCTCCCAAGTTTTTGTGAATTCTTCATATTTATCATTTTTTGTGATAGCTCATTCCATTATGGTACAGTACTTTTACTAGAATTTATTCAGCTGTTCTTCAAATGAACTCCTTTTTATCCATTACTTTACTCTTACTATAGTAATAGTAATGGTATGTTTCTATATCATAAATATTATAAATATTTTCCCTTGGATAGTAGGACTGGCAACAATGTAGAAGACTGTAGCTTTTGTGTATTACTCAACTGGTGTACTTTGAATTTATATATATATAACTGTGAATTAACATTCACTGTTAGGAAAGGAGTTCTTCTCAGCTTGGAACAGGGTTCCCATAATGCTCTTTCAAAGCCACCCACAGGAGAGGGCTGAGAGGAAGTCAGGATACTCACTACCATTAATGAAGGATCTTTTTCTTGGCAGGCTTGGACTGGAATTGGTCTCAGGGATTCCTAGGCAATGAGGCAGTTTGGATTCCTCAGGGATTTTGATCCATTTTGCTCTTTGGGGAAGGAGTTGGGGAAGACTTATAAGAACATTTAAAATCTCTAGGAAATATTTCACATTTCATAGCAACTTTTCAGAACTTCTTAGTTGTCCTGAGCTCCAAACAACTTCCCAGTTAGTTTGAGGTCTCAGGGAAGATTCATTGAGGCCTTGTGGTATAGTAGAGTAGAGAGAACTATAGGATTGCAGTGAGAGCACTTGGGTACACATCCCAATAGCAGTTTGCTAGCTGTTTTCTTTAGGCATATTACCTAACCCACCAGTCCTTAATTCCTTCAATTTTAAAATAAAGGAGTTGGAGTGGATGGTTTCTAAGATATCTTGTATCTTTAAATTATATGAGTCTATAATCACTTTTTAAATGGGTGGGGGGATGCAGATGAAAGTAGATAGGAAGGAATAAAAATGCATGGAGAGCCCCCAAAATAAAATGTTCCCCTTAAGATTTCCTTCTAGTTATCAGAATCCATGTTTGGAAATTTATTATATCCTCTCACTTCTTCCTCAGGGGTAGTTAGATTGTTTAGGTCTCTTTGATGCCTAGAAAAAAAGCCATAGCTTTAATCCATACCCTTTGTGGGTTATCAGATTTAGACATCCCTTCCCTGGCACATGGAAGATCTTGTTCCCCAGCTCTAATATAGCTATCTTTTCATTTCCAGGGAAATTCGCAATGTGGAATTGCTGAAGCTCCGTTTTGGTGAGGCCCAGATGCACTACTGTGAGGTCATGTTGAAGGTTAGTGTCTCTTTTGGGAAGAAGTTTTCTCTGTAACAGAGCAGAGTGCTTCTCAGATTCCATATTCAGAAACCCAATGGGCTACTGTCATCTGGAAGAAGCCTTCCCCATCTTTGTTAATTATCTTCCTTCCATAATTCTGGATGCAACTTGACTCCTTAACTTGCCTCAGACCCTCCAGACATGACCTGGCTTCTGTCCTCCACTTCACTCCAGGATATGGCAGACTCTCGGCGCATCAATGCCAATATTCGTGATGAGGAGGAGAGGCTCCCTGAGGAAGAGCGACCCCCATTCAGCCTCATTGCTGTCATCCTGTCTAGTGAGTTTTGGCCAGCCCTCAAAGAAGAGAAGCTGGAGCTCCCAGAACAGATCAAAGAGGCAATGGAAGCCTATTCCAAAAGATATGAGAAACTGAAGGTACCAGCCCCCCCTCACATGTAAGGGAACTGGAAGGGGAGTGTTCCCTCTTTTCGTCATTTATATACATTATTTGTAAGTAAGGTATTATTTTAGTGTCAGGTAATTCCAGAAAATGGCAGTGAAATCTGTGAGTAGCTTGACTGCTAGGTGGTTCTTGGGTGAATTGCAGGGGACCTCTAAGTAAATTAGAGCTTAAGAAATATCACCCAAAGTCAGATCTGACCTCTACTCGATATTTCTTGTGGTCTCTCTTAATCAGCTGTGTATGTGAATAGTATTTTAAAGTTTTGTTTCCCATAGGTGAGCTTTCAAAACAAATTAATTCATGCTATTTTCATGGGATGATTTACATAATATGATTATAAATTAAGTGTTTGATAATTAACCAAACAGAAATTAAATCCAGAACTATCTGAATTAAGTACTTAATGTGAGTAAGCTATTGTATTAAGAATTCTATTAAATGATATTTTTCTTTTAGTTCCTATCATTAATTTTACTTTGCCATTGGCTACAAATTGTTTTCTCTTTCCATTGTTTTAATACACCTTAAGCGTCAACTCTCTTCAGTCCATTAACTTTATGCTTAAAAACTCTGAAAATTTCCCCTGGGAAATAAAGTCAATCCTTTGTTTCATTCAGCTTAGCATTCTGTCTCTAATACTAACTTGCAGTGTCTATATTTGCAGCTTATCTTACCCCAAATGTAGCATTCAGGGCTAAATGAAGTTGTCTTTGCTTTTGCATATCACTCATATTCCAGTTTTTCTACTTTGTCTTTCACCTGTGAGCTTTAGTTTCATCATTTGTCAAATGAGGGACTTTAGAGGTAGGTGATCTCTTGGATCTCTTCTGACTCTAAATCCTATGATAACCTTTAAAGGAGGGAGCACCTTCTAATTATAGTAATTTGGCAGTTAGCCAACAAATCCATATTAATGCTTTATAACTTTAGAAAACATTTATAGTGTTTTTAATAAATCTCATAATTTTAATTTGGTGCGGTACCTTGTCAAAGGCTTACTGAATTATATCCATTGTTTTTTTCTTGCTTAAATGTTTTCTTTTTTCCTCTCATAAAAAAGTCAGGTGGAACTTCTTTGATTTTTATCACATAGGCTGTGTTGGCTTAAATGTTCAGTTAAGTTTGCACTTACTAGATTTTACCAATCACCAATTTCTGGTTTCTAGGGGGCCCTCTGGAGCCTGAGGGGCATGCCAGCAGTACTTCTATCCTTGGGTGCACTAACCATTTAAAATGACAGGTTACATGTTTTAGCCAATGGTTCACCAGTTTCATCCTTGAGTTCCTTCAAACGTTTTGTGATGTCATCTTTGTCTGGTGATTTTTTTCATATACATTTGGTCTCTGATTTAGAACATTCTGAACATTTACCATTGTTTCTTCAATTTCTTCTAATATTTGGACTCCTGGTAGTTTAATTGCAAACTGTTAGGTTACAGAAGAGGAACCATGGACAACCCCTTTCCTAATACTCCAGCTTAAATAGAAAGGGTATTGACAACAGTCACAGAAATATCAAGGGTCACGTAGAAGCAGCAGAGTGAAATTGAGGGACCACTTGCAAGACTCTTCTAAACAGAGCAAGTAACTTCTGGACCCTTTGCTGACTCTTCTGTCTCCACTCAGGCTATGAGGACCCTGAGCTGGAAGCACCATCTGGGCCTGGTGACTCTAGATGTGGAGCTGGCTGATCGAACCCTTTCCTTGTCGGTGTCTCCAGTACATGCTGCTGTCCTGTTGCATTTCCAAAGCAAAAGTAAGATTCTTCCTGCCTTGTGCATTCCCTACCTTTGTACTGCAGTCTGGATGCTGCTTCGCATTCTCTGGGTGAGGGGAGTAGGTTGATGACCTGAGAGTTCATGGTTCTTTTAAGCTGGCTGAACTAACAGTCCTATTTGGGGACTTTTGGTCCCCAATTCTCAGGCTCATTTTCTAGGTGTATTTCCCCACTAAACACCAAGCAGCTCTTACTTAGAGTGGAGCATTCATACTACCAGTTATGTTACAGAAACTTTCTGCTCAGTTCTGGAATGGTCCTTGATTGGTATAGAGTAGCAGGGAGTTGAGTGAAAGTTGAACACCTGCCTCCCTGCATCCAACCCAACTTTTTGTTATCCTTTCCTCCTGCCTTTTGGCTTCTGGCATCACTGGTACTGCCAGGACTGTTTTGCTGGGGGAGGGTGGTTGGGTTCCCGTTGGTATCTGGGATTCCTCCAAAAAAAGAGTGATCACTGGGGCTCAGCCTTGTCTGTCTTAGCTGGCAGATATTCTCTTAAAGGCAAAATTAAGGTTTGGTTATGGAACTCCTTGTTTCTTTCTTCCAGAGCGAGTGCCCTAGGCCCAGGGACATATCTGAAATGGGTAGTACAATACTGGTCAGATCATACAGGGAAATGATTTGGCCATTATCCCTGTTAGACCTAGGTCCACGATAACACAGATGTCCTCCCAACGTTCTCCGTCTCATGCCTCCATTTGATGCTAGGTAGCTGGTCCCTGGAGGAATTGAGCGAGGTGCTAAAGGTTCCTGTGGCCTCCTTGCGGCGCAAGATGGCTCTGTGGCTGCAGCAGGGGGTGCTGCGAGAGGAGCCCCCAGGCACTTTTTCAGTGATAGAGGAAGAGCAGCCCAGGGACCGGGCAGACAAGGTGGTGCTCCTGGACAGCGATGAGGAGGGTGACTCAGCCATGGCCTCACAGGCCGATCAGAAGGAAGAGGAGCTGCAGGTCAGTCCCTGGCCCTATTCCTCCAGGCAATGGGGCAGGGAGCCTCCCCAGGGGGCAGGTTCCTGTGGGAGGCAGGGCAGGAACTGAGCTGGGCCCACTTCTGGCTGGTGCAGAGGGGGTCAGAATGAGAATGCAGCAGAATAATGGTGGCTCCTTTCTGGAAGCCCTTGTATCTCTAAACTGAGCAAGCCAGACTTGAAACCTTCCAGCTCAGCATTTTAAGAGTCAACAATGTGGACTCTCCTTATTCCCTGGTCCCTGGATCTGGCTGAAAGGCTGATTTTGAAGCACTTGCTTGTGTGTACCTCACAGATACCTCCTCTTATCTGATTCTTAGAGGACTCTTCATAGGAAGGAGATCTCCTGGAGATACCCAGAGATGTTCTAAGCCATGGAAAGCAGTTATCCTACAGGAGGAAATGAGATACTTAGCTCAGGGGATATGAGGGATTTGCCTCAGTTAGTCCTTCTAATCATGTTAGCCTGGGGAGATGGGAAGGGACATTATTATAATTTGCCAAGGAAGAGCTGGAGACACAGATGCGAGAGATTGGGTGGTAACAGAACCACTGTGATGGTACCTTATCTCCCACATTGGTCTACTGAACTCTAGGCAGATTAGTAATGGGGAAAAGATGGTTGAATGCATCTTGACTCATTCTCTTGGTTTCTTTGTTCTGTAGCTGTTCTGGACATATATCCAGGCTATGCTGACCAACTTGGAGAGCTTGTCTCTGGAGCGCATCCATAGCATGCTTAAAATGTTTGTGATGACGGGCCCAGTGGTGACTGAGATAGATCTGCAGGAGTTGCAAGGCTTTTTGCAGAAGAAAGTTCGAGACCAACAGCTCATATACTCTGGAGGTGTCTACCGCCTGCCCAAGAGCTGCAGTTGACAAGAGGCAGGTCTTCCGCCTTATCATCTTGGGACTTGAGGGGCCTGTGGGGTCATGTTGAGAGGCATGCTGGAGACTGACCAGAGCCCAGGGTCACCCTAGGACTGCCTGTGAGAGTAGGATCTGGCCAAGTCAAGCTCTCTCTATGAGCTTTTCTGCTTTTTGTAATGACAAGGACAAAGAGCATGTGTGTTATTCCCTCCCCCATTTCTCTGATTTGCCACCTCACATTCATTCCTTTTCTACTATTCCCAAAATTAATTCAGTACTCTTTGTTGCTCATTAAAGGCAAATTGGCTTTTTAATCATTTCTCTATTTTCTGTGGTGGTTTTTGATCTGGGACAGTGTGGGAAGGAACACCAATGATGGAAATCATATTGAACTGGAAATCATACCTAGTACTAGGTACTTCCTTCTTCCCCACCTCACCTTCACATTCTAGCCTTCTTCCAGCCGTTCTTTAATCCCTGGGAACAGGGTTCAGTTTAGGTCATGATCAAATGAGATCCTGAGAGGGCCAGACATATTCTTATGACATCAGGTCACTGAGAAGAACTTTCAAGGTATGGGGCAAAGAAATAATTTATCCCTGCCTTATAGCACTGAAGTCCTAATTTCATTACTTTCAGCACTTAAAGGTTTCTTAGGAGGATGTCTACGAACTAAGAGGTGTTTCCCGATGCATCCCCATCTCTCTATCTACTTGTTACCTTCTCACAGGTAGTCACATTCTACTAATTGGAAAGTGGGGGCTTCTGAATAGAACTAGGCCTTTATGGGGTCAAGGTATAAAGGGAATCATCTCCAGGGGAAGATTGTTGTATTACTATAATAGAGTTTTAAATTCTCACGTAAAATGTTTAGGATTAAATAGCTTGTTCCAGATTCTGCCTTGTGGTTGTGATGATTTCAGTGACTTCAGGCTCCAGGTGAGAGTTTATGCAGCAGGACAAAGTCAGTCTTCATCCCTCAGTCTGGCTTTGTTGTCCTGTAAGGCAGAAAACTATGAGCCTAAGAATATCATAAAATGAGTTTATAAAGAAGCTCCATAAATGCAGCAATGGATAGCGTTTTAAAATTAGCAAAAAATTATTGATCCCTTTTGCTTTTTATTCAAGTCATTTATTTATATATTGCAACACCCCTAAACCAAATACAAATACTCTTATTTTTAAACAACTTTTTATTGCTATTTTATTTTTTACATTGCCATAATTTCTGCCAATATCTCTCTGTTGAGTCCTCCAAGAGAGCCATCTCATGTAAATTTTTTTCAAATGTTTTTTATTGTATTCAAAAAATGTTTAACATTTATTGTTTGTTTTTATTTTTGTTTTTAATTTTGAATTCCAAATTCTCTTCTCTCCCCCTTCATTAAGAATGCAAGCAATTTGATATAGATTGTATGTATGTGGTCATATAAAATATTTCCACATTAGTCATGTATAGCTAATATTTTTAAAGATGAATGGAAAAAGAAGAGAAAACATCAGTATAACTGATTATATTAAAAATGTCTGAAAATATGTACAATATACACACTTGTGGATCTCTAGAGGTGTTTTTCTCATATCTCTTCTATTTTTTTTTCAGTTAGCAAAAATCCTTCTCCCTTCTCCCACCACCAATTGAGACTGAAAGATAAAACATGTATATATATATATATATATATATATATATATATATATATATATATATATATATATATATACACACATTTACAAACATGTATACTCAAGCAGAACAAATTTCTTCATTGAAGAATATATACATACATGGATATACACTTATATATGTGTGTGTATTTTATATAAATATATACACATAAGCATGCAGAATGTATTCAGAGTACAGAATAAAACATATTATTGTGTATTATGTTTACAGTATATCTGTATGTTATTTCATTCTGTACTCTGAGTTTTTTACCTTTCTATCAATCAGGTGTTAGGTAGCAATGTTTCATCATTAATTCTCTGGAATTATGGTTGATTATTATACTGATCAGACTTTCTAAGTCTTTCAAAGTTGTTTGTCTCTACAGTATTTTTGTCATTGTATAAATTGTTCTTCTGGTTCTCTTCACTTCACTTTGCACCATTTGATTGAAGTTTCCCAAGTTTCTTTGAAACTATTTACTTCATCATTTATAGCACAATAGTATTCCATTATATTTATATTCCATAGTATGTTCATCCATTCCCTAACTGATGGGTACACATTCATATTCCAATTTTTTGTCAACTTAAAAAGATCTATGAATATTTTTATATATTTTTAATTGGAGTTGGGTTTTTTTTAAGAGGTAATTCCCCACTCTCTCTTTCCCTAATGAGTTTCATGTATTTTAATTCCTTGGCAAGTAGATGGCACAATCCTGGGCCTGGAGTCAGGAAGATTCATCTTCCTGAGTCAAATTGGCTTCACTTAACTAGCTGTGTGACCAGGGGCAAGTCACTTCACCCTGTTTACCTCAGATTCCTTATCTGTAAAATGAAATGGAGAAGGAAATGGCAAACTACTCCAGTATATTTGCCAAGAAAACCCCAAATGGGAGCATAAAGAGACACAGCTGAGACAAATGAACAAACAACATTTCCATGCTATTCTGTGTGAGTGTATTCTTAAGATTTCTTGAAACAAAACATTTAAACTCTTTTTTCCATGCCTTTCTTTGATATATTTTCTAGATCTGTTTTAATGAGTGTAATAGGAAGAGCTCACTATATTTCTTCCTACCACTTTACTATCTTGACTCCTCTATCAATTCTCTTTTATTATAACAAACAAAAATAGTTATTGTGTTGTTATTCAGTTGTTTCCATCTTCTTGACCTCATTTGGAGTTTTCTCAAAAATACTGGGGTAGTTTGTCATTTTCTTCTCCATCTCATTATACAGATGAGGAAACTGAGGCAAACAGAAACAAATGACTTTCTCAGGACTACACAACTACTAAGCATCTGAGACTGGATTTGAACTAAGGAAGAGGTGTCTCTTCCTGATTACAGCTGCACTATCCACTTCTTCACATGACTTCCTTATAACAAAAACAGTTAAGCAAAACTGATGGGCACGGTTTCCCCTTCTGTCAAAAGGGGGCAACTTTGATATCTGTGTCCCATACCAAGAGGAGATAATGTTTCATAGTTTGTCCTCAGGAATAAATATTGGTCAGTGCACTTAGTCTGATTTCAGCTGTCTTTTAGTGTTATATTCATTACATTATTGTAGCTATTGTATATATCTCATTCCTCTGGTTTTATTTTCTTCCTTCTGTACTCTATACAAGACCTCATGTTTCTCTTGTGGAAGGAACACTTCTTATTCTGCATTTTTAGCCAAAGTCATTTCAGACAATTATTCCTGCTTAAGGGAATACTGGCAAAAATTCCTCTTCTACTTGAAATTGTCCCTGACCCAATGTCTTCTGACATTTTATATGAAACAAAAGACAAAATTCCACAGTAAGAGAAAACAAGGTACAAAGTTGAGGTTCAAGATTTTGGTTTTTTTGTTTTTTGTGTTTTTTTCATTTGCTTAAACAGGACAATAATAATGTCAGTGCTGGTGTACTTTTGGAGGACTATCTTCCTGAAATCATTCTTTAATTACTCATTCCAAGAATTCACTTCAACCTGGTCAAAGGCAGACAAAGAGATAGTTATCTTAATTACATTAAATGGACATTTTATTCTTTTAGTTAAATCTAACATAAACAAAAGGATTGATTTGAATCATGATAAACTTTGGGACACATAGTTAAAACACAGGATAGGTACTCTATCTCATTCTAGTTTCTAGGAATCTGAATGCTTCCCTAAAGTTCAAGTCTTTTGATTATTTAAAGGTGAGTAAGTTTTTGATTCAAATAAGACCAAAGCTTTCAGACTGCAAAAAGTTTTTTTTTTAATATTTTCCAGAACAAAATGAAGTCTTAGTGTACATACTTCCACACTCTGAATTCTCCATATCCATTGTCTCATACAGTGCAGTAATATCCCATTGCATTTGTATACCTTGACTTATTCAGCCATTTTCCAATCTTTGGGTACCAACTTGGTTTCTATTTTTTGATTAATATAAAAAGCATCAACAGAGTTTTCCAACACAGCACATTTCATCCTTTTGGGAGTAGATGTGTGACTATTCAGTATGATCTTCAGTATCTTTATATACCCACTGGTAGAAATTGTTTCCTTCTAGAAAGATGAGTTATGGCTGGAAGAAAAGAATGGGGAGTGGGTAAATCTAGTGAGGGTCTCTAAATCCCATGTACTGGTGTTAGGGAGGAATATTATGTCAAGGCTTGAGAGTCAGTGAGGAATAGTAAGTACCAGGCTAGGTGTAAGGAGAGGCTTGGGTTCAAACCCACCTCTAAGATTTAGTGATTTGTGATAATGGACAAGTCACTAATATTTCTTAGCCTGTGTCTTTTTTCAAACCCAAAGGCTTTTTAAAATTCAATAACAGTTTATAAATTATCCAAGGATTGTACTAGGTCCTGGTGGAGATAAAACGATGTTTAAAATATTTAAGCCCCTCTTTTCGTGAAGGTCACAATCATGAAGGATAACAGATAAATAGCTACAATATAAAGTAGAACATAGGGACATGAGAGATACACACAGAATATGATCCTACCCCCCCCACACACTTTCTAGTTCTTTATCATAACAAAAAGAGCAGAAAATGAATTGACTAAGGAAATAAAGAGCCAATCTTCTGAGCGTATTGATTAAGCAATGTATGCCAATTGCCCAACCATTTGGGGCCAGACTTCCTCAGCTTAAGCTTGGACCCTGAACACAGGAGAAGACAGAACTTTATACATTAAAAACAATTAAATAAAACCAATTAATTAAAAGGAAACAATACTTATAATTGGAGGAAAAAGTAAAGACTTCCAAGTTGGGGGAGGAAAAGTGAGCTAGTACAATTCTCTGAAATCAGAAAAAGAGGTGTGCCATACCCCCCAAGTATCTGGGAACAAGCAAAGGAACATGGAAACAATAACATGGCTAAGCACAGGGCAGGTTTTCAGATAAAGCATATGGATTGCTTGAGATGTACAATAGAAAGTAAACTGCATCAATCTTTGGATCTTGCTGAGTTTCTGGTTAGCACAGCCTAGGTCTCTAGTGAAGGGTCTCTAAACAGCAGGTAGAGGTGATCCAGCTTCCCAACTAAGTTCAAACAATGCAGTAAGGTTTTCTTTCAATTCCTGCAATTGTTTAAAGTTTTCTCACAGAATAGAAATTGAATTAGACCCATAATTGAATAGAAAAGGAACTCTGCTCCAGAATGGAGTCACAAGATGGAGCCATTGTGGTTCACCCAATTCTCACTACCACTGCCTGTTTTAATACCTTAATTTTTTTCAAAGACCTTTTCCTCTTTTTTTGATCTCCTTGGGTAATAAGTCTAGTCTTGCTAAGTATTACTGGGTTAAAAGTTAGGTAGAATTTAGTGACTGGGGGCATAATTCCAGATAGCTTTCAAGAATGTCTGCACCAATTTACAATTCTATGAACAATCTATTAATACTTCTATTTTCCTATGGTCCTTCCAGCATTTGTCATTTTCCTTGTCAGCCACACTGGTCTGATATGAGTGTGAGGTAGAACTTAAGTGTTGCTTTAATTTGTTAGTGATTTGGAACATTTTTTCATGTGTCTACAGATTGCTTGGATTTTTTTCCCTAGAGAACAGTTGGCTCCCTCTGTTACTCCTGATAACATATGGTTCTTAAAGAATACAACCATACTTCTCCACCCTTTCCCATTAGAATGGAATTCCTTCATCTTTATATAAAAGATGTTTATAACCTTTGGTTCTTATTCTTATATATTGGAATCAGTTCCAATTTATCAATTAGTTCTTTATCTTAGAAACAAGTACTTTATAAGAAAAATCTGTTCAAAGTTTTTTTTTTTGGTCCATTTAATTATTTTCCTTTTAATTTAATTGTATTTGTTTGTGTAAAAACTTTCAAATATTATGTATTTCCCTCTAACCTGTTCTCTTACTTTTCTTTGTTCTCCATCCGTTTTTTACATAGAAAAACAGGGGCATGAAATAGGAGTGTGTTCAGTATCAATGCTCTGGACCTGATGCAAACATCTTCCCCTCCCCTGCTATTTTCTCTTCCCTTTACCCATATCCAAATTACACACTCTCTCCCCTCCCCCTTTTCACAATTTTTCCTCTGAACTTAGTGTTTGGTTTGCTTATAATCCTTCCCTTTGTTATGTCTTTCTTATTCTTTCCCTTCTCCTTATTTCCTTGTATTTCCCTGTTGAGTTGAATGTACTTCTACACCAAACTATATGTGTGTGTTTGCATGTGTTTTCCATCCTCCTTTCACCAATTTAAGTGTAATTGAGGTTCAAATTACTCTCATTACATTACCCCTTCCTTGTTTATATATAGACTATAGATGTGCTCCCTGTTATATGAGAAATTAAATACACTTTCATTCCTTTCCTTTTCTTCCCTTTTGTTTCCTTTCCCTTCTCCCCTTTTCTTCTCTTAAGTACATGAAAACAACAAAAATCACTCAGAGGCAGTCCATCTTATTTGTTTACCTCTGTTGCTTCTGACATTTTGGTTCTTAGGAAATGCTGTATATGATTCCCATCCCATCTCCCTTCCTATTAGAATTTAATTAATTCATTCTTATAAAGTCTTTACTAATTACTCCCTGGTTTCTACCTGTTTATGTTTTTCTTTGCACTTGTGATCCAATTTCAAAGTTAAATTTAGTTTCTTTATCAAGAATGCTTGGAAGTTTTTATTAAATGTTCTCTTCTCTCTTTCTCTCCGTGGCCTTTCCCCCCATATCGTTAAATTATATGCAGTTTTGTTTTGTTTTGTTTTGCTGAGGCAATTGGGGTTAAGTGACTTGCCCAGGGTCACATAGCTAGGACACATTAAGTGTCAGATTTAAACTCAGGTCCCTATCCACTGAAAATAGCTGCTCCTATTTTCAGTTTTGCTGGGTAAAGTATTGGTTTTATGCTTATATATTTTGCCTTTTAGAATACTGTATTCAGTGTTCCCCACTTTTTTGTAGTCATGGTTGCTGAATTTTGTCTGATGCCAATTATGGTTTCTTATTACCTGAATTCTTTCTTTCTGACTACTTGTATTTTTCCTTTGACTTGGAAGCTCTCGTTTTGGATATTGTCTTTTCATTTTGGGATTTCTTTCATGAGATGACTAATTGGATTCTATTTTTACTTTGCCCTCTGATTCTGAGAGATTTGGACCATTTTTTCTCATGATTTCTTGAAATATGTTATTTAAACTTATATTTGGGGCATGGCTTTTGGTGAGTCCAGTGAGTCCTAAATTATCTCTTGATCTATTTCCTAGGTGAATTTTCAATACGAAAGGCCTTACCTCTTCTAACTTTTTTAAATTTTTCACTTTGTTTTAATATTTCTTGTTATTTCATGGAGTCATTAACTCTTCTTTGGTCGCTGCTAATTTTTGGAGAGTAAGTCTCCTTACTTAATTTGAGTAAGGTTTTGTACTTCTTGTGTTAATTTTTCCAAGTTTCTCTTCTGTATTTCTCATTTCTTTTCTGATATTTTCCTCTATCACTCTCATTTCATATATAATACTTTATACTTTAAAAAAAAAGATTTTCTTATTCTAGAAATTCTACTTGATCTTGTGAGTAAACTTTGTTTTTCTTTGAGATTTTGCTAGTAGATAATTTGGAATTATTGCCCTCTTTAGGTTCCATTCCTGGAATTATACTAATTATTTCTTTATCTTTTTTTTTTTTTTAAGTTCATTCTTTCAGTGAGCTGCCCAGGGTTGCTGGCCTGAGTGCTCTAGAATCTGAATCTGGGATCTAGGCTCTTCTGGGTAATCCCTGCTCTGTAGTCCTAGATTAGAGGACTGAGTTGATGATCTCTTCTAGGCAACTCCACACCCAGGGTCCTAGGCTCTGGATCTTCCAAATGGTCTCCTTATCTCTCCCCCATTCCATTCCGTCCTCTACCCACCTGCCCAGGTGATTTTTGTAGAAGAATAAGTCTGACCTGTCACATCCTTCATTGAGCTCCAATGGTTTCCTAAATAAAGCCCTCTGATATTTAAAGCTCTTCCTAACTTCACCCCTTACTCCCTTTCTAGTGCTTTCACTTTATTCCCCTCTACCTGTTGTTTGATCCACTGCACTGGCCTACTCACACAAGATTTATCTCCCAAATCCAGACCTGGCACTGGTTGTTCTTCATGCATGAAGACTCTGCTCTCTCATACATGGTAGATACTATATGAATGCTAGTTATTGTATATTGTTGTTTATTTCAGTCATGTCCAATTCTTTGTGACTTCATTTGAGATTTTTCTTCAATATTCAGCTTAAATCTCACCTTCTACAGGAGACCTTTCCCAGTTTCCCTCATCTTCCTTCTACCCCCAGTGCCTTTCACTTTCATATTATTTTCATCTTCTCTGCATTTATTTATTTATTGGTGGTGGTTGTTCATCCTTGGTTCTTGAAGAACATCAAATGACCTCATGAAGGTAATGTCTTGCTTGCAAAGTAATTGAAATTATGAGTCAGAACTGTACAGTCTTCAGCCGTATTCTTTTCTTCAGAGTCATCCAAGTCCATTGGCAAGACAAAAATCAAGACAGCTGTTGATGGGTAGGCATCATTAAGTGCTAGAGATACAAAAGCAAAAGAAGAACTAAAAAAAGCTAACCTCTGCCTTCAAGGAGCATACATTCTAAAATGGAAGACAAGATACAAAATAAATCTTTCTTCCCCAAAAGGCCAAGATCTTTGCATCTATTTATTTATTCATTCATTCAGTTGTTCATTTCATTTATTTATTTAGTTTTCATATCTGCAGCACTTAGCAATGCCTAGTGCGCAGTAAGGATTTAATAATACTCGTTGACAATTGACTAGCTGATTAATGTGCTCAAATACTTCAAAGATTCTTAGTGGCCAAAGTCTGGAGAGGATGTATCACCTGAAAGTTTATTCCAGATTTGGTGAGTGAGCACTGTAACATAGCCTATATTTATGGGTGTAATACCCATAAACACTTCTGTTCTCTAGGAACAGTATTCTCTAGGATTCTTGTTTAGGTAGTTCCACCATCTTCACCCTGGACTTTGTTCCTTGGATCAAATTTTCCTTCATTTCTAGTAGAACTTCTGAATAAAGGTCATTGTTTTTTTTTGTTAGGTCAATTGTGAGGCAGCTCAGCTCAGAGAAACTGAAAAATGGCCTTATGTAGTAGAAATGACAGTACTCAGAAAAGCTAGGTTCAAGTCCCATTTTAATCCTAATGAGGCCAGAGTCAGGAAGACCTGAGTTCAAAATGAAAATTCAGACACTTACTGTATGACTTTGGGCAAGTACTTAATATGTTTGTCTCCATTACCTCATTTGTAAAATGAGGTTAAAAATAGCACCTACCTCTCAGGATTATTATGAGGATCAAATGAGATAATATTTTTAAAGGGCTTAGCATAGTGCCTCATACATAGTAGGTGCTGTATGAATGTTAGCTATTATGTATTGTTGTTAATTTATTTCAGTCGTATCTAATTCTTTGTGACTTCATTTGAGATTTTTTTTTTTTTTTTTGCTTTTTGCTGAGGCGATTGGGGTTAAGTGACTTGCCCAGGGTCACACAGCTAGGAAGTGTCTGAGACCAGATTTGAACTCAGGTCCTCCTGACTTCAGGGCTGGTGCTCTATTCACTGCGCCACCTAGCTGCCCCTCATTTGAGATTTTTCTTGGCAAAGATATTCGAATAGTTTGCCAATTCCTTCTCCAGTATTACATATTATTATTATATTAATATTATTGTTGTATTATACCATGTGACCTTGGACAAAACACTTTTTTACCTTTCCAGACCTCAGTTTCCCCTTATGGGGAAATTGTGCACTGGTGAAAGTAGTCCCTATTCTGAGGAAATGTATATATTCTTTAAAATATTTGGGCATTAGTTTATTAAATGTTTTCCTTATAACTCCCTTGTGAGATAAGCAATGCAAATAATTTAATTTTGTAGGTGAAGAAAGATACAGAAGAAAGTACATAAGAATATTGTGTTTTTTGAGAGACTCCTCAAAAGGATATAATTGCCCACCCTCTATGTATCCAGTCCTCTTTCTGTTAACTTATGTTTAATTACTTTAATTTTAGCCTTAGAAATTCATTCTTTGGGTTACAGAATGTGTTAAAATGTTATATTAAATATAGTAAATAATGTCAAAATAAGATACTTCCACACCCTTCTTCCTCCCCTCCCCCCCCCCATATAGAATGGCTAGCATGAACAGTATTTGCTAAGTGTGAATTTGTTTATCAAGGCCTTTCCACTTCCTTGTACAACCTTGTGGAAGGGATGATAAAAGGAGGTTGATGAGGGGAGAGGACTGATAGGACTGATTGCCAGGCAGTAGGCAGACATTACAAAAGGGGATGGGCATTCCTGGTATTGAGAACAGCATGAGTTTAAAGGAATGGAAGGAAGTGAGAGAGCAG